>CAJQZJ010004801.1:5038993-5058792 GCA_907164525.1 Lophiomys imhausi
CCTCCTCCTTCCTCCTCCTCCCCCCTCCTCCTCCTCCTCCTCCTTCCTCCTCCTCCTCCTCTTTTTCCTCCTCCTCTTCTTCTTTTTGTTTTGTTTCTGCTTTTCCTTCTTCTTCTAGAGGGTTTCTCAGTATAGCCCTGACTGTCATGAAAGTCACTTTGTAGAACAGGTTGGCCTGGAACTCAGACATACACCTGCCTCTACCTCTGCCTCCCAAGTGCTGGGATTAAAGGTGTGTGCCACCACTGCCCAGCTGGCTGGCTTTCTCCTACAGGACTGAAAAATAGTCTTGCCTTAGTTGGCTTTGTATTGCAAGTAATGGAAATAGCCCTCTAACTTAAGGTGGGAACCAGGAACAGAGAGGCTGTGGGAACACAGCCAAGTCTTCTTTCAAACATACTCTTGTTCTACACTCTGCTCTAGGATTGACTTCCATTGGTGACTCGTGTTATTGAGGCAGTTTGTTTGTTTGCTTGTTTGTTTAAAATCCAAGCCAGGTAAGATGAACTCTTAAGGATCCCAGATATTTGAAAGGGAATAGAAAAGGGATTTGTAGGATGTAAGATATCCATCCAGTCCATGCTGGCAGGATTCAATATCCTTGGCTCCCTCCCTTTCACAGGTGGATAGTGAAACCTTTTGTATCTTCCTTTCCCAGAGTTAGAAAAACCAAAGTGGAATCCAGTCCAACATCTCTGTCTGGTTCTATTTATTACTGTACTTCTGCGCAATGTTACTTCAGAACTCACTCAGCACTCATTGTATCATCAATTATTCTCAGCCATCTCCTTCAGGAAAGGAAATGTAATTAGAAATGTGTAAATATTGCTCTGATTTACTGAGGCTTCAGAACCACATAGAGTCCTTAGTTTGGTCTATAAGAAACCAGGAGGCTGCCACTGGCACCTGAGGCTCTCTTCCTTCCCTGTGTGTTTCCATTCACTTTGCTCTCCACCGGCACCTTAGCTGGCTGGGTTCCTCAGCCTAGTGGGGTCACTCAATACTTCATTCCCCAGGGAGCTAAGGTTTTACTGGTTCTGCCTGAATGGATCGCCAAAACCTTTGCCTAACTTTTACCAGTGGACACCAGAAATGTGAGAAAGTGTCCTGTTTATTCTGTTCTCTGCCCTACAGTAGCAATTTGGTTTTTCCTTGAGAATAAAAATCAGTCAGGCCAGCCTAAAGCACCCCATTCTACCTACATTTTCATTGTTCCAAAAGGTGATGTGACCTACTTCACATTCATTTCCATTAGATGCTGGAAATACTGATTTTTTTCCTTCTTTCCCCCCTGTTATCAACACAGAATTCCTTTTTTTTTAACTGGTAGAATTTAGTTGGGGAAACCCCAAATCATTTACTTTTAGCTTGTTCACAACGTTAGTGTATCGCAGAGCTTACCATTAGTGTTGGAGGTTAACCATTAACCATGATGGCTTCAATCTGCATTCATTTTCCCTTTCTATTTCTTTATAGGTCTAGTAGACTCTAGATCATGAGTACACGATAAAACCACTGTATTCACTGGAAATTTCTAGTGTAAGTGTTTTTGGTAGGAGCAATAGTGTGTAGGACTCCAAGACTAGATTCACTTTGGAGGAGGCAAGGTGCTAATATACTCAGAGATGTTACTGTATATTTAGTACTAGTGCCCTACATTTTCAAGAATGAGTATTAACTCTTGAATGTTACTTTGTATTTCTCTAAATATTTGACCTTTTTTTATTCATTAAAACAACAGTTGATTTGGTAAATGCCCAAAGTCACCAAGTTGTGTGACTAGTGCTGGCTAGTTTTGTGTCAACGTCACATATGTTCTTGATTAATTATTGAGATAGGAGGAATCAGTTCATTGTGGGCAATGTCATCCCTGAAGTGGTGGTCCTGGGTATTATAACAAATCAGGCTGAGTAAGCCAGGAGGAGCAAGTCTGTGAGCAACACCTCTCCGCAGTGTTTGTATCAATTTCTGCCTCAAGTTCCTGGCCTGATGGCTCTGGATGATGGATTACAAGCTACAAGCTAAAACAAACCCTATACTTCCTAATTTGCTTTTGGTAATGGTGTTTTATCACAGCAATAGAAACTACAACTAAGATAGTCACAAAGTTAGAATTTGAATTTTAGAACACTAGCTCTCATCCTCCATACAATTCATTTGTACCTGTATTTGCCATTTGTGATATTATTGTTATTTGGGGAGGGGGGCATTAGACTCTTCATTGCTGGAGGAATTTCTCATATCTTTTAAAATGACCATGTTCTAGAAATTGGTTGAAATACCAGAAATTTTATTTCTATATTGGTAATATTGTTCACTAAATCCACTTTTTATTTTTTTATTTTCACTTTTGCAAGTACAACTTTGGTGAGTTTTTAATCTATTTCAGGACACAGACCATAATTGACAAACCATTTTAAAAGTATCTAGGTTGGAGGTTGATGAGATGTCTCAACAGGTAAAGGCGCTTGCTGTACAAACCTGTTTTCAATCCCTGGAACCCACATGAATGTGGAAGGAGAGAACTGGCTCTTTGAAAGTTGTCCTCTGACATACACTTGTGCCTTATGGCACATACTACCCCCATCATGAACATAAAAATCCTTACATGGGTTAGAACATTCTCACAACTGAAGCTACTAATCTTCTGTTTCCTCTGTGGATTAAATGTCACATCATAGATATGTCACTACAACACAGAAGCCAATCCATCAACAGTTTCTCCTACTAGCTTTTCTACTGTGGTTTGAATTTGAAATGTTCCCCTGATGGGCTTATGTGCTGAATGCTTGTTGTACCACCTTTGCTACTATTTTGGGAAGTGGTAGAAATGTTAGAATTCAGGGCCAACTAGCAGCTCACTGACTGTTTGCCTTTGCAGGGTATCTGGTTTTGGGGTACTTCCTGTCTTTGTTTTCTGCTTCTGGCTACCATGATATGAGCAAGTTTCTTTGAACTACAACACCCACCCCAGCTTCATCTCACTGGAGGCTCACAGCAATGGAGCTATCTGATTGTATGTGGAAAACTTGGGAACCATAATTAGAGGTAAATCCTCAAATTGTACATCTTAGGGAAATATGCACCATGATCAAGGCTAAATGACACAGCACAGCATATTGGTATCAGGGGACATTGTGACTATCCTTCGTTAAGTGGCTCAGAAGCTTTGGGGATTGCCTTCTAGGAGGAATCTGGAGGAGTTTGGAGATAAAGACTAGACATTCCTTCAATGGTATAAGCAGAGCTTAGTAAGCAACTCTTTCTGGAGCTTAAGGGACTAAAATGCCTTTAGGAGTATAGACTCGATATACTCATGAGGATTCAGGAGGGAACCAAAGATTCTACTAGGAATTGAACTCCAGGCTATTCATGTTATATTCTGACAAATATCTTATGCTCATAACATTCATGTCCTTTTCTTAAAGACTGGGCTAATTATCTTGGTAGAGGAAATTTCAAGGCAGCCCAACAGCTGGGCTGTTGTATGGGTGGGTATTTTAGTTGATTTTAGCCAGTTTTATAGTGAGTAAAGTACATTTTACTGGAAAGACTTTACTATATTCTCATCAGGTATTTGGCCATAGCATGACAAAGCAATTAATGTGATGTCTAGATGTTTTAGCATGCATATACCTAGAGCTGAATATTTGTTTATAGTCCTTGAATTTTAGTTAATTTTCAGTCTACCAGTAAGTGTGTTTTGCCTAATAAAACTATATAGAAAAATAGGGTGTTACCATCCTGATAGGTAGTTCTGTTATATGCCTTTCCAGTTATGGCAAAAGATCCCTGAACTCTGGAGTCAGATGTTGTTCTCATCGTTTTCTTCTTATATACTTAATGTAAGTAGAATTGCATATTCTTTGAGACTGTGGTTTTCAAACCATGCAATGCTTCTGAGACTCATCCATGATGTTCCTTGTGTTTTATCATTGAGCGATTGTCTTAGTCTAGGTCCTTTGTGAGGTAGATGTAAAGGAGATATATTACTTGAGTAAAGCATTTGTGAAGAGAAAGAGGCCTGAGTCTGAGGAGTTCAGCACTCTGCAAAATGCCTGAGAAAGTCTTAGGCAGTCCAACATGGAGTCCTTAGCCAGAGTTGCCATTCTAGGCACATATGAAGAGAGGCCAACAGAGAGCATCGTGGATCTAGAACAGTGGCACTAGGACAATTTGGGTTTTTTTTTTTTATATAAGTTTATAGATCTTTTCTCACTCTAGCTATATGATATTTTTCTTCTATCAGTAATATGAGAAAACTCCAATCACTCCATATGTTGACTAACATTCATTGTTTTTAGTTCTAATCATTTTGAATATTTGGTTCTGTATAAATCATTATAATTTGCATTTCTCTGATGTTTATTATTTTTCACGTTTTTCAGGTCTCAAGATCATTTATTTCTTAGCTTACTGTAGAACAGACTCTCCATAGGCCAAACAATCTGTATGAAGACTCTTCCTCAAGTTCTCCTTCAACGTCTCGAGTACCATCACAAGTTTTTATGTCTCATAATTTTGTAGCAATGGGGAGGCATCTTTGCTTCTTATACAGTCAACTGGGGACACTGACAAAGAAAGGAGATCCTCAGTGGTCCCATCCATCTGACTGGTAGTTGGTGCTGTCATGGCTAAGAGGCCTCACAGAGATCCTTCTCTAGTGGTTCCTCACATCAGCTTCCTTCATGGCTTCTTAAACACCCCAGACTTGAAGTTCAAGTAGGAGTATTTCAAAAGGATAAATTGTATAAGGCAAGCCCTTCTCAAGCCTCTGTTAATAGAATGGATGTCAGTGTCCTATTGGCCAAACATTGTTACATGGTTGGCCCCAGTGACTGACAGTGTGTGTGTGTTGTGTGTACATATATACATACAAAAATCTCTCTTCTTAATTTTTGGCCTTCAATTTTGGAAGAAGGATTTTAAAATGAACAACGAAATTTACATGTATTTTAAACAAACACAAATTAACAACAAAAAAATTGACGCTAACATAAAGAGGCAAGACTTTGTAATTATTTTGTGTGTGTGTGTGTGTGTGTGTGTGTGTGTGTGTGTGTGTGTGTGTACATGAATAACTCCTGAGGCAGATGGGAAGGTTAGTTTTCTTAGGAATTCTTTGAAGTTTATCACAATTTTCCTTAAGTGTTCTTTTATTTTAGTGTGCTGAAATAGCGTTTCTGTCTCGATCAGCCTGTGGACCCCGTCCTGTGCTGGTTCAGTTCAGTCAACCTGAACAAACTAGAGTCACCGTGGGAGAAAGAAGGTGAATGGCCAACATCAGATTGTCCTGTGGGCGGGCCTGTGAGACTTTTTTTTTTGATTGATGCAGTGATGTAGTGATGTGGGAGGGCCAATCACAGGTGAACGCGGCCACACTTGAGTAGGTGGTCCATGGTTGAAGAAGAAAGCAAGATGAGCAAACGAAGAGGAGCAAACCAGGAAGCAGCTTTCTGTTATGGTCCCTGCTTCTGTGCCTGATTGTGTTCTGTCCCCGAATTGTCAATGATGGGTTATGATAGAAGAGAGAGCACACACGAAAACCAAATCAACCTTCCACTCCAACTTCCTTTTGGTCATGATGTTTGTCACAGCAACAGAAAGCAAACTCCTGTTTATTTTTGTTTTCATAACCAACAAAAACAACATGCCTATAATGCTAATTTCAATCTTTTAAAAGCCTCCTTTCTTAATTTTTTGTCTTCAATTTTGGAAGAAAGATTTTAAAAAATGAAAAAGGATATTTACATGTATTTTAAACAAACACAAATTTAATAACAATAAAAATGACATGAACATAAAGGTAAGAGGCAAGAGTTTAGAATTATTTATCCTGATTCTCTTTTGACTTACATAAAAATCTAAATTACTTCAGATAAAAGCCAATATTTTGAGTTTTCTTTTAGTACTTTAATATTTTTTACTTCTAAAATACTTAAGATATCTGGAAGGTGTTATTTTGGGATAATAATATCCTTTTCTTCTCTTCAATTAAGTGCTATTTCCCAATGTCTAAAATTTTATCCTTGTGTCAGTTTGTTGGACTGGTATTAAAAAAAAGTAACTAGTAGGTGACTTGTAAATAGTTGAAATCTAATTCCTTTTTGAATGCTACAAAGCTGAGGCAGAGGACTGGTGTTCTTAAGTTCTGGTGAAGGTCTTTCTCTGGACTGAGAACAAATAACTTTAATTGCATAGAAGAAACAAGGCCAGAGAGCTATCTGGGATCTCCCATCCCTGCAACCACTAACCCTGCTCATGATGCACCATCATTATGACCTGATTTCTTTTCAAAGTTCTACCACCTAATGACATAACAGTGGGAGGTAGATGTTAACATACAAATTTTGGGTGAAAACATACTTATTTCATAACCATGTTGGCATCAATGAAATTATTTCTCTGGAAACCTTTGACACAAACAGTCATGTATTCATACTATAAAGATCTAAAGCATGTATGTTGTCAGCACAACCACTTAGCTAGCTCCAAGTTTTGACCTCAAAAGAAAGTGGATCAAAACATGAGTCACTACCGTCTTTAAGAAACTAATTAGACAGTGTGGAAATTATCTGTAAGTTCTAGTTGGAAATCCAGGGTAGGTGCAATTGTTTAAGCTGGCCAACCTAAGCCAGTATCAAGGATGTTCTATTAACAATCTATCATTTTCCTCCATGTGTGAGCATTTTAATTAGTGTTTCACTGCACAGTGGCATATGGAAGCCAGCTGATTCAATACTTCCTTAGGAATGAAACATGATTCTTACAAACCTTGTTTTTCTGTTATTTTTGGAAAACCAATAGAATGTGGGCAGTTTCAGCCCTTACTATTATACTTTTTATTCTCCAACTTCTGAAGAAAGTACCTATGCCCAAAAAATATATTATAAATATCCTAACTCCTGGGGTGGTCAGTTTTCCTTTTCTTCAAAAAAAAAATATAAGCACTTTCAAAAATGTGTAATCTTCAGTGTCAGGAGGGTTTACCCACATTGGGAAACCACAGTTAAAACCCGAAGTGTGTTAGTGTCTGATAGCCAAAAGATAAATTTTAATCTTACAAGTCAAACCATGGCTTGTCAATGGTATCCTTGGAAGTGATATGGTGTATTAGACTGACCACAAAACCATGTTGATTTGTTCTGAATTCCACTAACTTTGGATTCTGATAAAAGGAAAACCCTTCACCCTCAAACTGGTTGAGAGGAATCATGAGACAGAAGGAACAGTAGGATTGTGACTATTTGAATGGTGTCCTGGCAGTAGAGACTTCTGTCTCAAATCTTTTCCATGGTCATTTCCTTCTCCTTCTTTCCCTAGGTCCAAATTGTATGTGTTGGCTATTCTCATGTCAACTTGACACATGCTAGAGTTACCTGAAGGGAGGGAACCTCAATTGAGAAAATGCCTCCATAAGATCCAGCTGTAAGGGATTTTCTTAATTAGGGATTGATGAAGAAGGGTATGTGGGTGGTGGGCGGTGGATGGTGCCATCCTGGGGCTGGTGGTCCAGGTTCTTTAAGAAAGAAGGCTGAGTAAAGCCAAGGAAGGAAATCAGTAAGCAGCACTTCCCCATGGCCTCTGCCTCAGCTCCTACCTTCAGGTTCCTGCCCTGTTTGTGTTCCTATCCTGACTTCCTTCAATGGTGAACAGCTATATGGATGAGTAAGCCAAATGAATTCTTACCTTGACAATTTCCTTTTTGGTCATGGCACTTCCTTGCAGCAATAGAAACCCTAACTAAGACACTGTAGCTTTAGCTTTCTGTCTCCTAAAGGATTTTTTTTTAAATGTTAAAACAGAACTAGTATACATAGTCACCAGTTTAAAATCACATACTGCTCACAGCACAGGTATGTGTGCCACTGATTTCTGACTGCAAGGTTTTCTTGATAGTGTTAAAGGAGAGAAAATAATCTTGAGATTAGCCTATAAAAATTCACAAAATGAAAACTTAAGTATAAAAGCAACTTAAAAAGTCTCCAAATCTAAACTCATGAAGTTTTGACACACATGATTAACATTTTGTCATACACATAGGATTATTTTAAAACTATTATATACAGTATAAACAATTACACACACACATACACACACTGTTATAGGCTGGGAAGTTTATTGAGAGACTACTTTGTTTTTTATCTTCTTATGGTAGGTAATTTTCCCTTCAATCTTCTAAGATCATGGCCACGTGAATTCTTTTTCATTTCTGAAGGACATGACTTATTATTAATTATTTGCATGTGGCAAAGTCAGAAGAAAAGTTTGCCAAGAAAAGACAATGTCAACTGTGAGATTTTAGTAAAGGGAAATTCGTGAAGGCATAATACCATCATGTTGCCAAAGGGGAGACAGGCTTTGAGGAAGTTGGTGAGGTTTTTGAGGAGAAAGCTTTTGAGAGGTCCAGCAGTAGCTATTGGGGAGGATCTGGAGAAGTTTTTCATCCTGCAGTCTCCATGAGCAGAGACTGTCAGGACTTCCAGAGGACTGGGACTGTGCATCAGGTGTTGTGATGCACTGCCCTGGTACTAACTCTTGCACTTGAAATTTGACATCATACAGTAGAGACTCCAAATTATGGGTGCCAGGCAGGTCTGGTTGTGCTTATATTCACAGTGAGCAGTTTGAACTAGAGACAAAGATACTGAGAGGCCAATGGGGATGTGCAGAGGAAAAAGGGTTCTCATGTTCACATAGAGCAAGAAAGGAACCAGAAATGTTATACATGCAGGCTTTTCTCTTCCAGGGAAGGGATTTAACCTTTTGCACTGGGAGCTGGGAGTGGTTATTGATAGCCTGCTATTCTGTTGACCAAGGCTACACCCAAATCTCCCAGACGCCTGAACATTGTTTCTCAGTTAAAAACAAAAACAACGAAAAAGCAACAACAACAACAACAACAAAAAAAAAAACATTCTTATGAAATATGTCCCATGCACTTTGCAAAAAGTTTACTATTATTCTTACTACAAATACTTCCTCCATAGACCCTAATCCTGAGCCCCATTCCTCAATCAACAGAACCCATTCTTGTGGAAGAGGTCACGCGTACTTTGCAAAGGTGTTTCAATGTAGTCAAGCTTTATGTTTCGTTGTGATAATTTTCACGAGTAAAATTTTTTCCAAGGTTGTACTGTGCTTAAATATGTCAAAACTAAAGCTTGAGGTCAGACTCTAGAAGGTTGAATCAGATTCTCTAACTAAGTCATGAGGAATGGAATTTCCTTCTTGCATCAGGTGGATCATTCCTGTGCAGGCCTAGGCACTTGCAGAGACCCCTTCAGGGATGCCTCCAAATTTCCTTAATAGTTCCCAGGGAAGAGAAAACTTTGAAGATTACCAAAGTCTCCTCTCCAGTTTTATAAAAGGAGTGGAAAAAAAACTGCTGGAGGAGGAGAGTCATACAGCCAAGCTGCAAAGAAGAGGTTTCTTAGACCTGCTGAGTCGTGTGCAAAGGGTGCAGAAAGCACCAAGGTTGCTGCAGCTTCCTTGAGTTCTCACCTGTGTTCAGGTGGGCTTTATAGTGGTGCAGCTTTTGAGTCATCCTTGATTTTGCAAAAAAAAAAAAAAAAAAAAACTGCTCATGCGTACTCCTTTTACTAACTCCAGTGGAAACCTATTGGTCCACCACCACATTGACCTTTGATAGAATCATTGCTTTTGTCTTGTGTTTTACTTCTGGGGGGAATAGATGTGTTTCTGTGTATGGGGGGGTATGCGGGGTGTGTTTGTGCCTGTCTGTTTGTGGGGTGGTGTCTGTCCCTGTGTGTATTGAAGTTCCGCACATAAACACTAGTATCTCTGGGCTTTCTACACAAGCCTAAAGAAAAAAGTCCTACAAATTGAACGGACATGAAACTTTGTGTTCAAGTAGGTGGTCTCTGGAGAAATACAAGGTTTTTATGAGATATATGTTAACATGGTATTTTAGCATAGAATTCAGAGCATATAACCACTTACCTAAGATTGCATCCTGGTTGATTGCTAACCCAACAACTCCAACTATTTGATTTGGTGTCCCAATAACCAGTGAGATGGAATTTCTTTCCATCTGTGGGCTTAAGGAACAATTTTAATTTATTTTAAGAAAACAAAGAAACTGTGTTATTTCTTGAAACTTATCTCAGTGGTTCTGAGAGTGAACTCTAAACTACCTCATGGGTTCAAGCCACATCTCTGCCATTATTGAGGTGCCCACAGGGTGTTACGCTTCTGTGGTTCATCTATTAAGGTCAGAGGCACTACCTGGAGCTTAGAGCTGCTGTGAGGGAGGAATGAACTAGGGCACATATTGTCTGTGCCCGTGCTTTTCAGCTTCAAAGCATTAATAAGCAGTATAACTTCTATTTTTGCTTCTGGTTGGGCATAAGTCTCTATTTTGAATAGAGACTCTATCTAATTAACAAATAGTGTTTCTGTATGTACTAGAATGAGCATGTGACTTCTTTATTATAGCAGTGAATGAGAATAGTAAATTTTATAATATTAAATTAGGTTTACATTACAGTTCATGAACCTTACTTGGTTATGATATAGACTTAGTATATTTTATTTGATTTAATTTTCTAATATTTTGCTAGAGTTTTGTCTACCTATGTGTTTAATTACTTTTTTAATATATGTGATATATATGTATATAAAATATACATACTTTTTATTTTGTTTCTGTCTTTGTCAGGTTTGGTATGTGACCTTGTATTCATTCCAAAAATAATTTAGAGGCACTTTCCTGTGTTTTAGTTCTCTGAAGAAATAACTATAAGAAAAGAATTTTTCCTGAATATAAGTTAAAATGAGCCTCTCCAGTTGGTTTAGTAAGGATTCCTTTCTATTTTGAAAGACTTTAAAGTGTAAATTTCATTTGCTTAATAGTTAAAGACCAACTCAGGCAATCATAGTTACTCCATTATAGTGTCTAATTGCTTGCCTTTGTAGTTTTTTTAAAGATTTTATTTATTGTTTATTTTATATCTAGGAGTGCTTTGCCTGCCTGCATGTATGTAAGCACTCTGTATGTGCCTGGTGCCAACAGAGGTCAGAAGAAGGCACCAGATCCCTGTAACTGGTGCTAAGGATGGTTATGGGCTTCCACTTGAGCTCTGGAAACTAATCCTGCATCCTCCTTAGGAGCAGCAGGTCTCATAACCACTGGACCATCTTGCCATCTTTCCATCTCTACTTTTGTTTATTTTTTAAAGCCCCCTTTCTTTGTGTTTATCCTTGTTAACCAATGTTTGGGGATTGCATGTTACTTGTCAATCATCAGTGATTATTTGCTCTACACATTATTAAAATGAATGAGCTTTATTTTTCCTTTAAGATATGTTGTTTTTTGTTGTTTCTTTTTTATTGATCTCATAAGCAAGACTTGGTCCTTTTGTATTCTAGGGGGCCTCGAACTCACTCTGCATTAAAAGCTGGCCGAGAACTACTACTGGTCATTTTACCTATGTCCCTGAGTTTAGCTATGCCTGGGTTTATATCTTCTGGCAGCAAATGCTCTCAATGTTGACTTGTCTAGAAACATCTATTATTAAATGTTATTTAGTTCTGTTCTATTTTTTTCCTTATAAGACTGTGAGATTCTTTTATTTTTCCAATAAAAGGCTCTTTTTCTCATAACATAAATATGATACAAAACAAGAATAATTAGGCCACAATTATGAAAACTATAAGGTATAATATACATTCCCAATGTCCAGTCCATACATTTTTGGCAACTGATATTAATATTCTATTATCTATCTATTTCAGTGAGTTTAAAGTTCTATACCTAACTCAGTAGGATGAAAGAGATAGGGGGTAGAGGGTAGGAGGGCGGGACTAGAGGGGTGGAAAGAGGGCACTGTGATGAAGTTGTAATCTGAAATAATAAATAAATATTTTTAAAAAGTTCTATACCTAACTCAATTTCCATCCTAACTTAGCAACTTGATTTCTGAAAACATCTGTGATAAACCATGCTAGTACCTAACAAAGTGACTTGTTTGAATAACTATTAGTTTGTATTTCTTAATTATCCTAAACAATTTGTGACAGTTGCTATCAAAAGGCCAAAACTTCACATTGCATTTTTAAGCATTACATAGGTACAATACCTTAAAAAGAGTTAACCTTAATTTTGTATCAATATACAAAGACCAATAATGATGTAGCCAAATATAATCTTAATTTTGTATCAATATACAAAGATATAAGAGCATATTCAATAGTCTATCCCTTTTTCTTTATCATTCCTATATTATCTCTATATCCCATTTTTTCAAGTCTTTTCTCCCCTACATTGAAGAGAAAGAAGGATAGAGAAAAGAAAAAGAGAGAAATCCTTGAGTCTAATCTCCAAAACCTATTTAACAAGACCTTTTAACAACCTGTAACCAATCCCCCTAAATAACAACAAGCATCTATAACCTACTAAATAACCAAAAGGGAGGGGACTCACCCACTCCACCTTCTGGGAATGGTACTTCACTCTCTTAAAATTACTTCCTACTGATTTGGGATGTAGGAAACCTGTTTGGGGGGCCCAAATAAGAATGGAAAAATAGTTAAGCAAGTTAACAGTAACATTTGATGTTCAGTTCTTTTGTTCTCAGCTATTTAAATGTCCTAAAAAGTTTGTAATCAGAGACTGAACTTCAGGTCTTTACTGAAGCCCTGGCAGGAACAGTCTGTGGGGCTGAACCATCTTAGTTAGCCATTTTGAGTTGTTCTGGTTGTAGATTTTTGAGGAAACAGCCATTGAGGAAGTCTGTGAGGCTGGATCATCTGGGCTACTTGTCTTCTTTGATTTCTGATCCCTTTTCTTCAGAAGTTTCAGTTGTCCAGGTGTCCCTGGACTCATTAGATCGATGCTTTTAATGTCCTGGAAAGATAAGAACAAAGTACTGCCCTAATCCTATCTCTGTGGTACTATTTTTTGGGGGGGAGGGGCAGGTAATATCTTTCCTAGAGCAAATTGGTTTTTTGAAAATATAAAAAAGTATTATTTTTCAATTGAGTTTTTAAAATTCTTTTGATAATTTGGAACTAAACATACCTTTAAGTGTATATATTTTGAGATCACAAAGGACAATTTCAGCATGCCTTTTTTGAAAAGTTTTAAACTTAAATCATTGCAAATCCTATGTGCCTGCCTCTGCCTTTCAAGTATTGTGATAAAAGGCATGTGCCTCCTAATTGTTGGGATTAAAGGTGTGTACCACCACCATGGATCTAAGATTTTCTCTGTTAGAAGCTCTCTCTGTGTCAAGTTGACCTTGAACTCAGAGACCTGCATGTTTCTGTCTCCAGTGTGATGGGATTAAAGGTGTATGGTTCTCAAGTAATGGGATTAAAGGTGTAAACCATCACCATCCTGTTCTTTGTAACTCTAGAATTTAAAAGACAACTAACTCTATAGTGATTCTCCTGTCTCTGCAGACATTAAAGGCATGGGCTAACACTGCCCTTCTCAAATATTTTATCTTAACTCCAAATTACTTCAACTCTTAGAGGTTTAGAAAACCTAGTTAACTGTAGTAACCCTTAATTTACTTACAACATTTTAAACCTCTTAACTGCCTTTTTTTTTTTTTTTTTTTTTTTTTTTTTTTTTGGTTTTTCAAGACAGGGTTTCTCTGTTTATCCTTGGCTGTCCTGGACTCACTTTGTAGACCAGGCTGGCCTCGAACTCACAAAGATCCGCCTGCCTCTGCCTCCCAAGTGCTGGGATTAAAGGCGTGCGCCACCACCGCCCGGCTTTAACTGCCTTTTTAATACCAAACAATGAAAATATCCCTTATATATAGGAAACAAATGTACAAACTGATATCCAAGAGAGTGTGAGCTATGTGGCAACCTGAAGTCTCATATTCTAACCTGAAATTAAGACCATTTTTCCTTTCATGACAGTAAGGCAAGTATGCCTTTGATAAATTATCATTTAAACATTTTATGTTTTATTTTTATTGTATAATTTTAAGCTTAGTTACCCTTTTTTCTTTTAAATTAATTCATCTTTTCAAGTTACCTCTCAAACATAGTTCCCTCCCTCCTCCCCTCCCATTCCATTTCTCCTCCCTTCTCCCTCCTCCCTTCCTATTCCTCTTCTCAGTACTCTTCTCCTCAGATAAGGTGGGCCCTCACATATCATATTCCCTCAGTTCATCAGTCATGTGAGGGCCAAGAGCTTCCTCTTGTCCTGGGGCTTGATATAGCTATGCAACTAGGGTAAGGTGTTCCACTAACCTGCAACAGGGTCCATGACTCACTGCTAGGTGAAGTTTTTCCTAGGAAAATTATGCTAGGTTCCTATCTGTTTGGGTCTGTGGGTTGTAGGATAGTTGTCCTGTGCTATATGGTTAATATCCACTTATAAGAGAATACATACCATGTTTATCTTTCTGGGACTGAGTAAGCTTACTTAGGATGAGCTTTTTTAGATCTATCCATTTGGCTTTGAATTGCATGATTTCCTTGTTTCTGATAGCTGTGTAGTATTCCATTGTGTAAATGTATCACAGGCTTTTTTATTTGTTTGTTTTTTAAATCTATTTGTCAGTTGAGGGACAGCTGTTTTTTTTTTTCCAGTTTCTGGCTAATAAAAGTAAAGCTGCTATGAACATTGTTGAGGCAAAGTCGTTGTGGTTTGGTGAAGAATATTTTGGATATATGCCCAGGAGGGTTATGGCTGGGTCTTGAGGTAGAACTATTCCCAATTCTCTAAGCCATCTCCAGATTGATTTGCAAAGTGGTTGTACAAGTTTACATGCCCACCAACAATGGAAGAGTGTTCCTCTTTCTCCACATCCTTGCCAGCAAGTGCAGTCATTTGAGTTTTTGATCTTAGCCATTTTGACAGGTGTGAGATGGAATCTCAGAGTCGTTTTGAGTTGCATTTCCCTGACAACCAAAGATGGTGAACATTTCTTCAAGTGTCTCTCGGACTTTAGAGATTCCTCTTTTGTGAATTCTCAGTTTAGCTGTATACCCTTTTTTAAATCATTATAATGTTTATTTATTACATCAACTTACACATCCATCATAGTGCATTTTTCCACCCCTCCCAGTTCCTCCCTCCCACCCTCTTTTCCCTTTCCCACCCATCACACTCCTCCAATGTAGAGTGTCCCTACAAATCGGCCCCTCTCACTTCAACAGTCACGTGAGGGCTAAGAGCTTCCTCCTGCACTGGGAGCCTACATGGTAGCACCCCTAAGGCAAATTGTCCCACTAATAAGTAACAAAGTCTATGTCCTGATCCTTTTGGTGTGTTGGTTGGAGGATAGTTATTCTATACTATATGGCTAAAATCCAATTATAAGTGAGTAGATGCCATGTGCATCTTTCTGAGTCTGGGTTAGCTCACTTAGGATGAGCTTCTCTAGTTCCATCCATTTGCCAGCGAATTGCATGATTTCCTTGTTTTGGATGGCTGAGTATTCCATTGTGTACATGTACCACATTTTTTTTAATTGATTCATCAATTGAAGGACATCTGTGTTGTTTCCAGTTTCTAGCTATTACAAACAAGGCTGCTATAAACATAGATGAGAATATGTCCTTGTGGTTTGGTAAGGAATCCTTTGGGTGGATACCCAGAAGTGGTATGGCTAAGTCTCAAGGTAGGGCTATTGCAAGTTTCTAATATATTGACAGACTGATTTCCATAGTGGTTGTACAAGTTTGCACTCCCACCAGCAATGGAGGAGTGTTCTCCTTTCTCCACAACCTTGCCAGCATGTGCTGTCATTTGAGTTTTTGATCTTAGCCATTCTGACAAATGTGAGATGGAATTTCAGAGTTGTCTTGAGTTGCATTTCTATGATAATTAAGGATGTTGAGCATTTCTTCAAATGTTCTACTGCCATCAGAGATTCCTTCTGTGTGAATTCATGGTTTATCTCTGTTTCCCATTTTTTCGATTGGATTATTTGGTTTCTTGGTGTTTAGTTTCTTGGGTGCTTTATAAATTTTGGATATTAGCCCTCTGTCAGAAGTGGGGTTGGTAAAGATCTTTTCACAATCTGTAGGTTGCTGTTTTATTCTAGTGACAGTGTCCTTTGCTATGGAAAGCTCTCCCATGCTCATGAATATGTAGGATCAACATAATATAAATGGTCATCCTGTCAAAAGCAATATACACATTCAATGCAATTCCTATCCAAATACCAACACAATTCTTTGCAGACCTTGAAAGAACAGTTCTCAACTTCATATAAAAAAAAAACTAAAAAAATGCAGAATAGCTAAATCAATCATGTACAATAACAGAACATCTGGAGGTATCACCATTCCAGATTCAAACTGTACTAAAGAGCAATAGTAATAAAAGCAACATGGTACTGGCATAGAAACAGACTGATTGTTCAATGGAATCAAATCTAAAACCAAGAAATAAACCCACACACCTACAGTCACTTAATTTTCAGCAAAGAAGCCAAAACCATACAATGGAAAAAGGAAAGCATCTTCAATAATTGGTGCTGGTCTAACTGGACAACAACATGTAGAAGAATGTGAATAGACCCATATTTATCACCCTGTACAAAACTTTAGTCTAAGTGGATCAAACACCTCAACATAAATCCAGACACACTAAAGTTAATAGAAGAGAAAGTGAGGAAAGCCTGGAACTCATTGGCATGGGTAGGAACTTCCTGAACCAATAGCTCAGGCTGTAAGACAAGCAATAAACAGGACCTTATGAAATTGAAAAGCTTCTGTAAGGCAAAGGGCACTGTCAAAATGGCAGCCTACAGATTGAGAAAAGATCTTCACCAACCCAACATCTGACAGGGGGCTAATATCCAAAATATATAAAGAACTCAAGAAATTAGACACCAAAAAAATCAAATAACCCAATCAAAAACTGGAGTATAGTTTCATGAGGTCCCATTAATTGATGTTGTTCTTAGAGCCTGAGCTATTGGTGTACTATTCAGGAAGTTATCACCTGTGCCAATGAGTTCAAGGATTTTCCCACTTTCTTTTCTATTAGATTTAGTGTGTTGGGCTTTATGTTAAGGTCTTGGACTTAAGTTTTGTGCAAGGTGATAAGTATGGGTCTAATTTCAGTCCTTTACATGTCGACATCCAGTTAGACTGGAACCATTTATTGAAGATGCTGTCCTTTTTCCACTGTACTGTTTTGGCTCCTTTATCAAAAATTAAGTGACCATAGGTGTGTGGGTTCACTTCTGGCTCTTCAATTCTATTCCATTGATCCACTGGTCTGTTTCTGTACCAGTACCATGCTGATTTTATTAATATTGCCCTGTAGTACAGCTTGAAATCTGGAATGGTGATACCTCCAGATTTTTTTTTTAAGCTTATTAACTCTTTTTTTAAAAAAGTATTATTTATTTCTAGAACATAGTTTCCTCCCTCCTCCCCTCTTGGCCCCTCCCTTCATCTCTTCTTCCCTCCCTCTCTCCTTCCCTCCCTCCCTCCCTCCCTTCCTCCCTCCCTCCCTCCTCGTTCCTCTACTTGGTACTCTCCTTCTCCTCAGATGAGGTGGGTCCTCACATATCATACTCCCTCAGATCTTGCGTCATGTGAGGCCCAAGAGCTTACACTCGTACTGGAGCTTGATAAGGCACACCATCTAGGGTGTGGGGTTCCACTAACCTGCAGCAGATTCCATGACTCACTGGTGGGTAGAATTTTTCCTAGGATAGATATGCTAGGTTCCTGTCTATTTGGGTGTGTGGGTTGTAGGATAGTTATCCTCTGATGTATGGTTAATATCCATTTGTAAGGGAATACATACCATGTTTATCTTTCTGGGACTGTGTCAGCTCACTTAGGATGAGCTTTTCTAGTTCCATCCATTTGGTTTTGAATTGCATGATTTTCTCATTTCTGATAGCTGTGTAGTATTCCATTGTGTAAATGTACCACAGTTTTTTTATCCATTCTTCAGTTGATGGACATCTGGGTTGTTTCCAGTTTCTGGCTATTACAAATAAAGCTGCTATGAACATTGTTGAGGCAATGTCCTTTTGGTTTCTTTTCAGATCTTTTGGATATATGCCCAAGAGGGGTATGGCTGGGTCTTGAGGTAGATTTATTCCCAATTTTCTAAGATATCTCCAGATTGATTTCCAAAGTGGTTGCACAAGTTTGCAGTCCCACCAGCAATGGGGGAGTGTTCCCCTTTCTCCACATCCTTGCCAGCATGTGCTATCATTTGAGTTTTTGATCTTAGCCATTCTGACAGGTGTGAGATGGAATCTCAGAGTTGTTTTAAGTTGCATTTCCCTGATAACCAAAGATGTTGAACATTTCCTCAAATGCCTCTCAGCCTTTAGAGATTCCTCTTCTGTGAATTCTCGGTTTAGCTCTGTACCCCATTTATTGATGGGGTTATTTGATTTTTTGGTGTTTAATTTCTTCAGTTCTTTATATATTTTGGATATTAGCCCTCTGTCAGATGTTGGGTTGGTGAAGATCCTTTCCCACTCTGTAGGCTGCTGTTTTGTTCTAAGGACAGTGTCCTTTGCCTTACAGAAGCTTTTCAATTTTATAAGGTCCCATTTATTGATTGTTTGTTTTAGTTCCTGAGCTATTGGTGTTCTATTCAGGAAGTTGCTACCAGTGCCAATGATTTCAAGGCTTTTTCCCACTTTCTCTTCTATTAATGTTAGTGTGTCTGGATTTATGTTGAGGTCCTTGATCCACTTAGACTTAAGTTTTGTACAGGGTGATAAGTATGGATCTATTTGCATTCTTCTACATGTTGACATCCAGTTAGACCAGCACCATTTATTGAAGATGCTTTCCTTTTTTCCATTGTATGTTTTTGGCTTCTTTATCAAAAATTAAGTGACCATAGATGTGTGGGTTTATTTCTGGGTCTTCAATTCGATTCCATTGGTCAACTGGTCTGTTTCTATACCAGTACCATGCTGTTTTTATTACTATTGCCCTGTAGTACAGCTTGAAATCCGGGATGGTGATACCTCCAGATGTTCTGTTATTGTACATGATTGATTTAGCTATTCTGGGTCTTTTGTTATTCCATATGAAGTTGAGAATTGTTTTTTCCAGATCTGTAAAAAATTGAGTTGGTATTTGGATAGGAATTGCATTGAATCTGTATATTGCTTTTGGTAAGATTGCCATTTTTATTATGTTGATCCTAACTATCCATGAACAAGGGAGATATTCCATCTCCTGATATCTTCTTCAATTTCTTTCTTCAGGGTCTTGAAGTTCTTATCATACAGGTCTTTCACTTGCTTGGTTAGAGTTACCCCCAGGTATTTTATATTATTTGTGGCTATTGTGAAGGGTGTTGATTCCCTTATTTCTTTCTCAGCCCATTTATCTTTTGCGTAAAGAAGGGCTACTGATTTTTTTGAATTGATTTTGTATCCGGCCACCTTGCTGAAGGAGTTTATCAGCTGTAGAAGTTCTCTGGTGGAATTTTTGGGGTCACTGATGTATACTATCATATCATCTGCAAATAGGGATACTTTGACTTCTTCCTTTCCAATTTGTATTCCCTTGATCTCTTTTAGTTGTCTTATTGCTCTAGCTAAAACTTCAAGTACTATGTTGAAGAGATATGGAGAGAGTGGGCAGCCTTGCCTTGTCCCTGATTTTAGAGGAAATGCTTTAAGTTTCTCTCCATTTAGTTTGATGTTGGCTATTGGCTTGCTGTAAATTGCTTTTATTATTTTTAAGTATGGTCCTTGTATGCCTGATCTCTCTAAGACTTTTATCATGAAAGGGTGCTGTATTTTGTCAAAAGCTTTTTCAGCATCCAATGAGATGATCATGTGGTTCTTTTCTTTCAGCTTGTTTATGTG
>CAJQZJ010004801.1:5063792-5143143 GCA_907164525.1 Lophiomys imhausi
TGTGGAGTACAAGTTTTTGAAGTAGGACCTAACGATTCTTTGGATTTCCTCAATGTCTGTTGTTATTTCCCCCCTTTTCATTTCTGATTTTGTTGATTTGGGTATTTTCCCTCTGCCTTTTAGTTAGTTTAGCTAAGGGCTTGTCTATTTTGTTGATTTTCTCAAAGAACCAGCTCTTGGTTTTGTCGATTCTTTGTATTGTTCTTTTTGTTTCTAAGTTGTTGATTTCAGCCCTGAGTTTGATAATTTCCTCTCGTCTGCTCCTCTTGGGAGTGTTTGCTTCTTTTTGTTCTAGCTCTTTCAGGTGTTCTTTTAGGTGGCTAGTATAGGAATTCTCCAGTTTCTTTTTGAAGGCACTTAGAGCTATAAACTTTCCTCTTAGGACTGCTTTCAATGTGTCCCATAAGTTTGGGTATGTTGTGCCTTCATTTTCATTGAGTTCTAAGAAGACTTTAATTTCTTTTTTTATTTCTTCCCTGACCCAGAGGTCATTGAGGAGAGAGTTGTTCAGTTTCCATGTTTTTGCAAGCACTCTGTTGTTTTTGTTACTGTTGAAGCCTAGCTTTATTCCATGATGGTCTGATAAGTTACAAGGAGTGATTTCAATTTTCCTGTATCTGTTGAGGCTTGCTTTGTGACCGACTATATGGTCGATTTTGGAGAAGGTTCCGTGAGGTGCCGAGAAGAAAGTGTATTCTTTTGTTTTGGGGTGAAATGTTCTGTAGATATCAATTAGGTCCATTTGATTCATGACATCTGTGAGGTTCATTATTTCTCTGTTTGGTTTCTGCATTGTTGATCTGTCCAGTGGTGAGAGTGGTGTGTTGAAGTCTCCCACTATTAATGTGTGAGGTTCAATGTGGGATTTGAGCTTCAGTAGTGTTTCTTTAATGAATGTGGGTGGTCTTACATTTGGGGCATAGATGTTTAGTATTGAAATTTCATCTTGGTGGATTTTTCCTTTGATGAGTATATAGTGTCCTTCCCCATCTCTTTTGATTAATGTTGGTTGAAAATCCAATTTGTTGCATACTAGAATTACTACTCCAGCTTTTTTCTTGGGTCCATTTGCTTGGTATATCTTTTTCCAGCCCTTTACTTGGAGATAATGTCTATCTTTTTTGCTGAGGTGTGTTTCTTGTAAACAGCAGAATGTGGGATTCTGTTTTCGCATCCATTCTGCTAGCCTGTGCCTTTTTATTGGGGAATTGAGTCCATTGATGTTGAGAGATATTAATGACCAGTGATTGTTACTTCCTGCCATCTTGATGTTGGTAGAAATAGTGTGTGAGTGAGCTTCTTTCCTTTTGTTTTTGCTGCAGGCATGCTATTTGCTTCCTGTGCTTTCTTGTGTGTAGTTAACCTCTTTGGGTTGAAGTTTTCCTTCTAACATCTTCTGTAGAGCTGGATTTGTGTATAGATATTGTTTGAATTTAGCTTTGTCATGGAATATCTTGTTTTCTCCATCTATGTTGATTGACAATTTTGCAGGGAATAGTAGTCTGGCCTGGCATTTGTGGTTTTTTAGGGTCTGCAAGACGTCTGTCCAGGCCCTTCTGGCTTTTAGAGTCTCTGAAGAAAAGTCAGGTGTGATTCTGATAGGTTTGCCATTATATGTTACTTGACCCTTTTCCCTAGCAGCTTTTAAAATTCTTTCTTTGTTCTGTACATTTAGTGTTTTGATTATTATGTGGCGGGAAGATTTTCTTTTCTGGTCTAATCTATTTGGGGTTCTGTAAGCTTCTTGTACAGTTATAGGCATCTCTTTTTTTAGATTTGGGAAATTCTCTTCAATGATTTTGTTGAAGATATTTTCTGGTCCATGGAGGTGGGACTCTTCTCTTTCTTCTATTCCTATTATTCTGAGATTCCGTCTTTTCATTGTGTCCTTGATTTCCTGAAGGTTTTGTGTCAGGACTTTTTTAGATTTGACATTTTCTTTGACAGATGTATCCATTTCTTCAATTTTATCCTCTGAGCCTGAAATTCTTTCTTCCATCTCTTGTATTCTGTTGGTGATGCTAGTGTCTGTAGTTCCGATTCTTTTCTTAAGGTTTTCCAGTTCTATGGATGTCTCAGATTGGATTTTCTTCATTGCTTCAACTTCCCTTTTCAGGTCTTCCATTCCTTTAAGCGCTTTATTCATTTCCATCACCTCCTTTGCAGTACTTTGTTGTTGCTCTCTGAGGTATTTGATTTCCTCCCTTAGGCCTTCTATTATTAGTATAAGCGTAGGATTAAGGTCATTTTCCTTTGCTTCAATTGGGTTCAGCTGTCCAGAGTTGTCTGTAGCATTATTGCTAGGATCTGGAGACATACTATTGTTTTGGGTTTTTTTTACCATGTTCTTGCGCTGACCTTTTGTCATCAGATGGACCCAGGTGTTATCTGTTGGTTTCTTTTGTTACCTGACCTTGGTGCTCAGGAAAACTCCCTGCCCTGGGGGTTGGCTGATCCTGAGATCCTGGTGTTTACCTCCAGATGGCGGGCAGATTCCTGTAATAGACTGACTGGCTCTCGGAGAGGAGGATGGCTGCTGCTCTCCTCAACTGCTTGTGACCCAATTGGACCAATATAGAGGGGATTGGAGTGGGGAGAGGGCTAGCCTCTGAGGACCTGGGAGCTGACAGGTCTCCTCAGAAAGGCAGGTAGAGCTGTGGTTTGGTCTGTGTTCTCCTCTCACTTCCAGATTTTTTTTTTTATGGAGGATTTCTTTATCAATTCTGGGTTTTTTGTTATTCCATATGAAGTTGAGAGTTGTTTTTCTCAGGTCTATAAAGAATTGTGTTGGTATTTCAATAGGAATTGCATTCATGAGCAAGAGAGATCTTCCCATCTTATGATATCTTCTTCAATTTCTTTCTTCAGGGATTTGAAATTCTTATCATACAGGTTTCACTTGCTTGGTTAGAGTTACCACCAAGTATTTTATATTATTTGTGGCTATTGTGAAGGGTGTTGATTCCCTAATTTCTTTCTCAGCCCATTTATCTTTTCTGTAAACAAGGGCTACTGGTTTTTTTGGAATAAAATTTATATCCTGCCACAGTGCTGAAGGAGTTTAATAGCTGTAGGAGTTCTCTGGTGGAATTTTGGGGGTCACTTATGTATACTATCATATCAAAGGGATACTTTGACTTCTTCCTTTCCAATTTCTATCTCCTTGATCTCCTTTAGTTGTCTTATTGCTCTAGCTAAAACTTGAAGTACTATGTGGAAGAGATACAGAAAGAGGGCAGCCTTTCCTTGTCCCGGATTTTAGAGGAAATGTTTTAAGTTTCTCTCCATTTACTTTGATGTCGGCTATTGGTTTGTTGCAAATTGCCATTATGTTTAAGTATGGTCTTTGTATGCCTAATCTCTCCAAGACTTTTAGTATGTAGGGGCACTGGATTTTGTCATATTCCTTTTCATTGTCCAATGAGATGATCATGGTTTTTTTTCTTTCAATTTGTTTATGTGGTGGATTACACTGATGGATTTTCATATGTTGAACCACCCCTGAATCCCTGGGCTGAAGCCTACTTGATCATGGTGTATGATACTTTTGATGTGATCTTGGATCCAGTTTGCATGTATATTATTGAGTATTTTTGCATCCTTGTTCATAAGTGAAATTGGTCTGAAAATTTCTTTCTCCATTGAGTCTTTGTATGGTTTAGGTATCAAGGTGCCTGTGGCCTCATAGAATGTGTTTGGCAGTGTTCCTTCTGTTTCTATGTTGTGGAAGAGTTTGAAGACTTTTGGTGTTGATTTTTCTTTGAAGGTCTGTTAAAATTCTCTGCTGAAACCATCTGGCCCTGGGGTTTTTTAGGTTGGAAGACTTCTAATGACTTCTATTTCCTTAAGTGTTATACACTGTTGAATTTGTTTGCCTGTTCTTGATTTAACCTTGGTAAATGGAATCTATCAAAAAAATTGTGCATTTCATTTAGGTTTTCCAATTTTGTGGGGTACAAGTTTTTGAAGTAGGACCTAATGATTCTTTGGATTTCCTCATTGTCTGTTGTTATTTCCCCCCTTTCATTTCTGATTTTGTTGATTTGGGTATTTTTCCTCTGCATTTTAGTAGTTTGGCTAAGGGTTTGTCTATTTTGTTGATTTTCTCAAAGAACCAAGTCTTGGTTTTGTCGATTCTTTATATTGTTCTTTTCTTTCTTTCTTTCTTTCTTTCTTTCTTTCTTTCTTTCTTTCTTTCTTTCTTTCTTTCTTTCTTTCTTTTTAAAGAAACAATCTTGGTTAGAGTTTTATTGCTGTGAAAAGACACCATGACCAAAGCAACTCTTACAAAGGAAAACATTTAATTGGAGCTGGCTTACAGTTTCAGAGTTTTAGTCCATTACCATCATGTTGGGAAGCATGGCAGCATCCAGGCTGACATGGTGCTGGAGAAGGAGCTGAGATTTCTACATCTTGATCCGAAGCAGCAGAAGGAGATTGTGTGCCATAGTATGTGTAGCTTGAGCAAAGGAGACCTCACAGCCCACCCCTACAGTGACACACTTCCTCCAAGAGGCCACACCTTCTAATAGTGCCACTCCCTGTGAGCCAACCATTCAAAGATATGAGTCTTTGGGGGCCATTCTATTCAAACTATCACAGAAAACTGATCATCTCACAATTTCTACGGGTCAGAAATTCAGGAGCAAGATAGCTAGCAAGGTAGTTCGGGTTCAGGATTTCCTTGGCGTGGCATTCAGGCTGTGAGCAGGGGCTGTAGTCATCTGATAGCTTGACTGAGAATGATGGCATACTTCTGAACAGCTTGATCACATGACTGTTGTGGCTATTCATTGGAGTTATTTTATTTGGATTGGAACCCCAAGAACTGTGAGTCAACAGAAATCCTTTCTCTTTGTAAGTTAGCTAACTCAGATATTTCATTACAGTGTTAGAAAGCTGACTAAAATTACTAGGTAATTTATAATTAATGTATTTCTTACACTTTTGGAGGCTGGGTATTCCTATCAAGGCACAAGCAGATTTGGAGTATGGCAAAAACTAGCTCTCTCTACTTCAAAGATGGTGCCCTGTAACTAAGTGCCCTCACAGGGCAAAGAGGTAGAAGTGGGAAAAGAGACAAACAGTGAAAGCTTCTCATAAGGGCATTAATCCATTCATGAGAGCAGCATAATTACAGCCAAAGCACTTCCTAAAACTCCATCTCTTAATACTGCCACATCAACAATCAAATTTTAACAAGGGTGAGGGTACAGAACACTGTCAGATCACAGTACATACTGTTAATTCTAGTTCAGTTTACTTGTTACTATAAGTCATCAAATACAGGCCACTTAGGAAGCTCCATCTGTTAAGAGGACACAAATCAAATAACATGCGGAGATATTTTTGGGTTTTTTTTAGATTTATTTTTATTTCCCTGTGTGTCCATGTGTGTATATGCACATGTCTACCCATGCACAAAGAGGTCAAACGAGAACTTTGCATTGCATGGAGCTGGAGTTATAGGTAGTTGATAGATGCCTACTGAGGGTGCTGGGAACCCAACCCAGGTCCTCTAGATGAACAGTGAGTGCTCTCACCACTGAGCCATTGCTCCTGCCTCATATTTTAAAACACCACATTAAAGCTCTGATCCTCTGTACTTTACAGAGCACTGAGCACCCTTCCTCAGTAGTAAACAATGCCACTATAACTCCAGCTCCAGGGGATCCAACCCTGTCTTTTGACCTCCTTGTGCATCAGTAGACATGCATAGAATCAAACAAATAAAAGGAAACCAATATATGACTCGAGAGTAGATGTCAAGAATACTCAGTGGTAACAATCAGGGGTACTATTTATTTAATTAGTCTTTTACTCTTATCCCACTGTCCCATAAGAAAGGAAACTAATACTGTACAAAGCTTATGGAGTTACCAATCATTTGCCATTTTGGTCTGAAGTTATGAGATTTTTTATGGAAGCCATATCTTATAAAAGTATGTAACACATTCTGTAAATTGCATTGTTCAGATGAGAATCAACCATTTTATGTGAGTCAGAGAATTTTAAAGAAAGCTTTCTGATATTCTTGTTGTCTGTCTCCCTCACTCAGTAAATGAGAAAGCTAAGTGCACACACAGGCACACACACTCCCCTATAGATTTCTCACTTGGCTCGAGGTGGAGAGCACAGTTGATGGGATGATCATTTGCTAATACTATAGGAGATAAGACTCAGTGCTCTTTGAGACCCTTTTCAGTCCTGAAAACAATATCTTTAAACAATATGTGGGAAAGGTCCCCTAACTTTCTTCATTAATGCTGTAAGTAGGTTATAGAATTGTCTATAAAATCTGTCAAGGGCACTTTTTAACTTGTTGGTAGGAAATAGGAATAAAGCAAGGCTTGAATATTCCCTCATTGAGAATCTTTCCAATCCAATTATTACTTCTGAAATTTTATTGCCATTTATCACAAACTATTGCCTTCACTATATAAATAGAGAGATTAAGTTATAACTTTTACCTTCTCTTTGTTGGTCTAATATGCACAAATCTATGAGAACATGAATTATGTATTTAGGTAATTTGATCCTGAGATAGGGAGAAAATGAAGGCAGGAATAGACCTATTGTTTTCTGACTCTTTTTTAAAATTTATTTATTTATGACTTCAGGTTACATTTCTGTCATAGTGTTCTCTTTCCACCCTCCCAGTCCCACCCTCCCACCCTCAACCCCCTAACCCTTCCATCCCACTCCTCTGGAGTGGAGTGTCCCTACATAACAGTCCTGTGCCCCAGTTCAGCAGTCATATGAGGGCCAAGAACCTCCTCATATATTGGGGGCTTAAAAAGCAGCACCACTAGGGAAAAGTGTCTCATTGACAGGAAAAAAAAAAGTCTATGTCCATGTTCCCTTTGGTGCGTTGGTTGTGGTATAGTTATCCTGTACTATATGGTTAAAATCTGACTATAAGTGAATAGATTTATGTGCACCCTTCTGAGTTTAGGTTAGCTCACTCAGGATGAGCTTCTCTAGGTCCATCCATTTGGCTTCAAATTGCATAATTTCATTGTTTCTGATGGCTGAGTAGTATTCCATTGTGTAGATGCACCACAGTTTTTAATCCATTCTTCAGTTGAGGGACATCTGGGTTGTTTCCAGTTTCTAGCTATTACAAAGAAGGCTGCTATGAACATAGATGAGGAAACTTCCTTGTGATTCGGTGAGGAGTAATTTGGATGTATACCCAGAAGTGGTATGGCTGGGTCCCAAGGCAGAGCTATTCCAAGTTTTCTAAGATAAGGCCACACTGACCTCCATAGTGGTTGCACAAGCATGCACTCCCACCAGCAATGGAGGAGGGTTCCCCTTTCTCCATACCCTCACCAGCATGTGCTGTCATTTGAGATTTTAATCTTAGCCATTCTGACAGGTGTGAGATGGGATCTTAGAGTCGTCTTGAGTTGCATTTCTCTGATGGTTAAGGATGCTGAGCATTTCTTCAAGTGGGCTTTCTGTATATTGCCTTTATTATTTCGTGGAATGGTCCTTGTATGCCCATTATCTCATGAACTTTTAGCATGAAGAGGGTTGGATTTTGTCAAATGCTCTTTTAGCATCTAGCGAGATTATCATGTGGTTTTTTCGTTCATCTTGTTTATATGGTGAATTACGTTGATGAATTTTTGTATGTTGAACCATTGCTGCATTCCTGGGATGAAGCCTACTTGATCATGGTGTATGATACTTTTGATGTGTTCTTGGATTTGGTTTGCCAGTATTTTATTAAGTATTTTTGCATCTATGTTCATGAGGGAGATTGGTCTGAGGTTCTCTTTCTTTTTGGGTCTTTGTATGGTTTAGGAATCAGGGTGACTATGGCCTCATAGAATGAGTTCGGCAGTGCTCTTTCTGATTATATTTTGTGAAAAAGTTTGAAGAGTATTGGTATTAGCTCTTCTTTGAAGGTCTGGTAGAATTTTGTGCTGAAACCTTCTGGTCCTGGGATTTTTTTTGTTTGGGAGATTTTTAATGACTGTTTCTATTTCCTTAGAGGTTATAGGGCTGTTTAATCTGTTAAGCTGATCTTGATTTAGCTTTGGTAGGTTGAATCTATCAAGAAAATTATCCATTTCACTTAAGTTTTCAAATTTGGTGGAGTATAGATTTTTAAAGCAGTACCTAAATATTCTCTGGATTTCCTCAATGTCTGTTCTTATTTCTCCCTTTTCATTTCTGATTTTGTTGATTTGGTTTTTTCCCCTCTGCTTTTTAGTTAATTTGGCCAAGGGTTTGTCTATTTTGTTGATTTTTTCGAAGATCCAACTCTTGGTTTCATTGATTCTTCGTATTGTTCTTTTTGTTTCTAAGTTGTTGATTTCAGCCCTAAGTTTGATGTTTTCCTGCTTCTGCTCCTCTTGAGAGAGTTTTCTTCTCTTTTTTCCCCCAATTCATCCAGTTTAGCTGTTAATTCGCTAATATGAACTGTCATAATTTTCTTTTTGAAGGCACTTAGTGCTATGAAATTTCCTCGTAACACAGCTTTCATTGTGTCCCATAGGTTTGGGTATGTTGTGCCTTCATTTTCGTTGGAATTTAAGAAGTCTTGGTTTCCTTCTTTATTTCTTCCCTGACCCAGTAGTCATCCAGTAAAGAGTTGTTCAATTTCCATGTGTGTGTAGGCTTTCTGTTGTTTCTGTTGTTGTTGAAGTCCAGCTTTATTCCTTGGTGGTCTGATAAGATACAAGGTGTTATTTCAATTTTTTTTGTATCTGTTGAGGTTATCTTTGTGTCCAAATATATGGTCGATTTTGGAGACAGTTCTGTGCGGTGCTGGGAAGAACGTGTATTCTTTTGTGTTTGGGTGAATCGTTCCATAGTTATCTGTTAGGTCCATTTGGTTTATGGGCTCTGTTAGACTCATTATTTCTCTGTTTGGTTTCTATCTTGATGATCTGTCCATTGTTGTGAGTGGGTGTTGAAGTCTCCCATTACTAATGTATCGGGATCAATTTGTGATTTAAGTTTTAGAAGAGTTTCTTTTACAAATGTAGGTGCCTTTGTATTTGGGGCATAGATGTTCAATATTGAGATGTCCTCTTGATGAACATTTCCTTTAATGAGTATGTAATGCCCTTCATATCTTTTTTGATTAACTTCAGTTAGAAGTCTATTTTGTTTGATAAAATGGCTACTCTAGCTTGCTTCCTGGGTCCATGTGCTTGGAAAACTTTTTCCCAGCCCTTTACTCTGAGGTAGCATCTGTCTTTGTTAGTGAGATGTATTTCTTGTATGCAGCAAAATGATGGGTCTTGTTTACCGATCCAATATATAAACCTGTGTTTTTTCATTGGGAAGTTGAGTCCATTTATGTTGATGGATATTAGTGACCCTAGGTTGTTACTTCCCATTATTTTGGTGTAGGTGGTGGTTCTGTGTTTCTTTTGGTGTAGTTGTCATGGAGTTTTCTGTTCCCTCTGTTTTCTTGGTTGTAGTTATCTTCTCTGGGTTGGAGTTTCCCTTCTAGGATCTTCTATAGGGCTGGATTTGTGGGTAGATATTGTTTAAATTTGATTTTGTCATGGATTATCTTGTTTTCTCCATCTATGTTGATAGAGCGTTTCTGGGTATAGTAGTCTGACTGGGCATCTATGTTCTCTCAGGACTTGTAGGACATCTGTCCAGGCCCTTCTGGCTTTTAAAGTTTCTGAGGAGAAGTCAGGTATAATTCTAATGGGTCTGCCATTATATGTTACTTTATCTTTTTCTCTTACAGCTTTTAATATTCTTTCTTTGTTCTGTACATTTGGAGTTTCAGTTATTATGTGGTGAGAGGAGTTTCTTTTCTGATCTAATCTGTTTGGTGTTCTGTAAGCCTCTTGGAATTTTATTGGCATCTCTTTTTTTAGGTTTGGGAAGCTTTCTTCTATGATTTTGTTGAAGATATTTCCTGGACCTTGGAGTCGGGAGTCTTCTCTCTCCTCTATGCCTATAATTCTTAGGTTCCGTCTTTTCATTGAGTCCTTGATTTTTTTTTTTTTTTTGGATATTATTGATGAGAACTTTTTTAGCCTTCTCATTTTCTTTGGTTGTTGTACTGATTTCTTCCATCGAATCTTCCATGCTTGAGATCCTGTCTTCCATCTCTTGTATCCTATTTTTCATACTCATGTCTGTAGTTCCTGTTTTCTTCCCTTGATTCTCCACTTCCATTTTTATCTCTGACTGTTTTTTCTTTATTGCTTCAATTTCCAGTTTCAGACTTGAAACATTTTATTTGTTTTAACATTTCCTGCTCCAATTTGCTTGTCTTTGCCTGGAAATCTTTTATATCTTAAATCCTTCATTGCCTTGTCTCTTTCCTGTTCAATTTGAGCCACTTTGGCTTGAAGCTCTCTAATGGTATTCTCGGTTGCTTTTGCTTGTAAAATTTTGGACTCTTTGAATTCCTTCATAGATTTAAATTCTTCTTGAAAGGACTCTATCACTTTCCAGAATGTAGAATTGTCATCATTTTCATGTGTTTCAGCTGTGGTGAAGTGGTCAGGGCTTGCTGTACTAGCATAGTTGCATCTTGTTGGTGTCATATTTCCCTGACTTTGTTGGTTCTGGTTTTTTGCTGCCCTTTAGCCACCTGGGTGTTCTTATCTGTCTGTTCCTGGTGCCTTCTGGGCTTTGTGTCAAAAGGGGTGCTTTCGTGTAGCAGTCATATTGCTTGGTGATCTGTAGCCTTCCACAGGCTGGATGGGGCCTTGTGTGGAGGTTCTTAGTGTGTCTCCCAGAGCTCATCCCTTCCTTTTTGTCCCAATGGGGACTCAGGTGAAGGATTGTGGTGGGATGTGTACCTGTAGGTTCCTGGGATCCAACTGGTCTTCATATAGATAACAGTGCAGGTTGGCAGGCCGCAGACTATTGGGTGGGGTTGTAGCTCCCCTGCAGCTTATGTGTCGGGAACATGTTTGTTATCCTCCCCAGCTGCTCTCAGGGGGTTTTCAGGGTCAATGTGCACCTAATAGCCAGAAGCACTGTGAGCTGGTGCAGCCCACTCTCAGGCAATGAGCAATAGCCCAGGATTGTTTCACTGCTCACAAGTCAGAGCTCTCTATGTTGAACACAGGGTATACAGCATGTAGCGTCTCTGCTGGTATGGTCCTGTGTGTCTAGGCACAGATGCTGTGGACTCTGGAGTTCTCAAGTTTGGGGGTTGAGTCTGCCAGCTGGAGTCCTGAAAGGATTTGTCTCCAATGGGGAGGGAGTATAGCAGTGCCCCCCAGGTCAAAACCTCACAGTTCCAGGGGTGGAACTATATACGCTGAAGATCTGGTTTCCCGCCGGAAGGGCCAACACTAGCAAAAGTGTCTGATATGAACCCCACAAACTGCCCAGGGCTTGGACCCTGTGGAGAACAAATCTGCCTTCCAACCTGGCCACCTGACTTTCTGCTACTCTCACCGCTCCACCTATGACTGTGTGGAGCTGATTTTGGATACTGGCAATTGGGACCACTGTCTTCCAAGTTCAGGTACACTGCAGTGAAGCTGCAATTGCTGTTCTGTCCAGCTGCAGTGTTCCTCCCAGTGACCTCAAATCTAATAGAGGGGCCCATATGTATGTCCAACAGCCTTCTGGGGAAGCACAAATATGCTTGCATTTTCCAAAATGCCTCTGTAGACCCTGCACTATGCCGCTGAGGACTTGGAGCTGCACTGCTGCACCAGAGCTACCATGGCTCTGCCAACCCTTCCCTAAATAGCTGGAACACCTGCATGGGAGCTGGGAGTCCAGGAGGCTGGTGAGTAACCCTGTCTGGGGTTCGGAGCTGTCTGCTGGGTATTTGAGTGGCTCTTAACCCTGTCCCTCTCCTGGTGACAATTCCCGATTCCCGGATCCAGCGACTTCCGTGGTTCCTGTTTTACTAAGTGTCTGAGAGAGGGGAGGAGAGTCCTGCCCAGGGACTTTTAATGGTCCCTGGGTCACTGGGTGAAACCCAGCAGGTTCACGACACTCAGATTCTTGCTCAGCATCTTACAACTCTGTGGCTTTATAGCTGTATCCCCGCATTCAATATGCGTCTGTGAGGGCTGCTGCCATCTTGGAATCTCCCTCTTTTTGTTTCTAAGTTATTGATTTCAGCCCTGAGTTTGATGATTTCTTTCTGTCTGCTCCTTTAGGACTGTTTGCTTCTTTTTGTTCTAGCTCTTCCAAGTATGCTTTTAGGTTGCTAGTGTGCAAAATCTCTAATTTCTTTTTGAAGTCACTTAGTGCTATAAATTTTTCTTTCAATGTGTCCCATAATTTTGGGTGTGTTGTGCTTTCATTTTCATTGAATTCTAAGAAGACTTTAATTTATTTTTTTATTTCTTCCCTGACCCAGAGGTCATTGAGTAGATAGTTGTTCAGTTTCCATGAATTTACAGGCTTTCTGCTGTTTTTGTTGAAGTCTAGCTTTATTCCATGGTGATCTGATAAATTACAAGGGGTAATTTCAATTTTCCTGTATCTGTTGAAGCTTGCTTTGTGACAGACTATATAGTCGATTTTGGAAAAGGTTCCATGAGGTGATGAGAAGAAAATATATTCTTTTGGTTTGGGGTGAAATGTTCTCTAGATATCAGTTTGGTCCATTTGATTCATGGCATAGGCCAGGTTCCTTATCTCTCTGTTTGGTTTCTGCATCATTGATTTGTCCATCATCTGTCTCACCATCTGGTGAGAGTGGTGTGTTGAAGTCTCCCACTATTAATATGTGGGATTGATGAGTATGAAATGTCCTTCCCCATTTCTTTTGATTAACCTTGGTTGAAAGTCTAATTTATTGGATACTAGAATGGCTACTTCAGGTTGCTTTTTGGGTCCATTTGCTTGGTGTATCTTTTCCCAGTCCTTTACTTAGAGATAATGACTATCTTTTCTGCTGAAGTGTGTTTCTTGTAAGCAGCAGATTGTGGGATTCTGTTTTTGCATACATTCTGCTAGCCTTTGTCTTTTCATTGAGGAATTGAGTCCATTGATATTGAGCAATGCTAATTACCAGTGATTGTTACTTCCTACCTTCTTGATGTTGGTGGAAGTAGTGTGTGATTGAGTTTCTCTTTTTTTTTTTTGGTTTTACTGCCATCGGATTATTTACTTCCTGTGTTTTCTTGTGTGTATTTGTAGTTAACCTCTTTGGGTTGGAGTTTTCCTTCTAACATCTTCTGTAGAGATTGATTTGTGCATAGATACTGTTTGAATTTAGTTTTGTCTTGGAATATCTCATTTCCCCCAACTGTGTTGATTGACAATTTTGCTGGAAATAGTAGTCTGTCCTGGCATTTGTGGTTTTTAAGGTCTGCAAGACGTCTGTCCAGGCCTTTACAGCTTTTAGCATCTCTGAAAAAGATTAAGTGTGATTCTGAGGTTTGCCATTATATGTTACTTGGCCCTTTTCCCTAGCAGCTTTTAATATTCTTTTTTGTTCTATACATCTAATGTTTTGATTATTATGCGGTGAAAGAATTTTCTTTTGTGATCTAATCTATTTGGAGTTATGTTGGCTTCTTGTACAATTAAAGGCATCTCTTTCTTTAGGTTTGGGAAATGCTATTCTATGATTTTATTTTTTTCCTTTATTTTTCGTTTCTTCAAATTACATCTCAATCACAGTCCCCTCCCTATTCCCCCTCCAGTCCCACACTCCCACCCTCAACCCCCATCCTCTTCCCTTTTTTTTTTCTTTTAAGTTTAAGGTATATCTTATTTCCCCCTACAGTTTCCCCTTTCAGTCCAAAAAATGGCTCTTTCTCTTATAATAATAAATACAATACAGTACAACAGAGGTAATTAGGCCACAGTTATGAGGGTTATATGGCTTAATGTACATTACCAATGTCCAGTCCATATGTATTTGGTACCTGATTTTAACATTCTACTATCTAAACATCTCCATGAGTTTAAAGTTTTATATCTGACTCAACATTCATACTAACTTGCAACACAATTTTAAAAGTATCTTCTTAGATGTATAACACTCTCTTGACTCCTAAACAACTCAAAATTTAATTATTAGACTCTAGCTATCTGTTCTTCAACCACCTCAGAGACCTGAGAGGGATAAATATATCTGATTTTATAGGAAGTACAGGGGTTGGAGTTTCCAAAACTAAGAAATAACATACCAGTGGCTTACTGGACAGTTCCCATTTTCTCTCCATACATTACAGCATCGATCTTCAGTCAATTGGCCCCGTTTCTCTGACAGACATTGATTGTAGAGCAGGGGTTATGAAGGACTTCCATACCCTGTCTTGGCAGAGCTAGGCTGTCGACTTACCTGCTTCCAGGTTTTGTCCTTTTTGGACAGCATTCTGTCTACAGTTGGAGCAAGGGGCTTTTCCTACCAAGAGATAGGCTTGCGACTAATTCAATCATCTCCCACTGGAGATTTTTCAATGCTCATCTTCTACTTGGAGAAGAATAGGAGGTGCTGTCAGGAATTGATATGTCTTGATATAAAAAAATCTAAAGTTACGAAAACATCTTTGAGTGCCATATTCTGCAGATCTCTTGAGGTTTTTGAAGAGGCCCTATCTATCTCTTATATTAGGGTAAGCAGATGTTGCTTGTCTCTTAGCAGCTTTATTTCTGATTAGCTTAGCAAGTAACTATAATAGGCTGTCATAGTACCTAACAGAATGACTGGCTTGCATAACCATTAGTTTGCATTTCTTAATTATCCTAAACAGTTTATGACAATTAGTAGTAAAAGGCCGAAACATCACATTTCATTTTTTTTCTTTACCTCCTAAACCTTCCATCCCATTTCTCTGGGGTTGGGTTTCCTTACATAACAGTCCCTCATCTCAGTTGAGAGGTCATATGAGGGCCAAGAGCCTCTTCATTCATTGGGGGTCTACAAAGCAGTACCATCAGTGAAAAGTGTTTTGTTGCCCGGGAGAGAGAACTACTAAACAAACAAACCAATAAGCAGACAATAGATAAAAAAGAATAAAAAAATAGAAAAAATAGAACTAATATATAAAAAATAAAAATTAAAAATAAGAAGTCTATGTCCAAGTTCCTTTGGTGTGTTTGTTGTAGTATCAATACCTTCTACCATATAGCTAAAATCCTATTATAAGTGAATAGATGCCATATGCATCCTTCTGAGTCTGGGTTAGTTCACTCAGGATGAGCTTTTCTAGTTCCATCCATTTGGCTGCAAATTGCATAATTTCATTGTTCCTGATAGCTGAATAATATTCCATTGTGTAGATGTACCACAGTTTTTTAACCCATTCTTCGGTTGAGGGACATCTGGGTTGTTTCCAGTTTCTAGCTATTACAAATAAGGCTGCTATAAACATAGATGAGGAAACTTCCTTATGATTCCTTGAAGAGGGATTTGGGTGTATACCCAGAGTGGTATGGCTGGATCCTGAGGGAGAGCTATTCTAAGTTTTGTAAGATATCACCAGACTGACCTCCATAGTGGTTGCACAATCCTGCATTCCCACCAGCAATGGAGTAGGGTACCCCTTTTTCCACACCCTCGCCAGCATGTGCTGTCATTTGAGTTTTTGATCTTAGCCATTCTGACAGGTGTGAGATGGAATCTCAGAGTCGTCTTGAGTTGCATTTCTCTTATTTTTAAGGATGTTGAACATTTCCTCAAGTGTCTCTCAGCCATTAGGGATTCCTCCTTTGTGAATTCTCTATTTACCTCTGTCCCCCATTTTTTGATTGGATTATTTGGTTTCTTGGCATTTAATTTCTTGAGTTCTTTGTAGATTTTGGATATTAGCCCTCTGTCAGATGTGGGGTTGGTGAAGATTTTCTCCCAGTCTCTAGGCACCCGTTTTGTTCGAATGACAGTGTCTTTTGCCTTACAGAAGCTTTTCAGTTTCATGAGGTCCCATTTATTGATTGTTGATCTCAAGTCCTGAGCCATTGGTGTTCTGTTCAGGAAGTTGTCGCCTGTGCCAATTAGTTCGAGGGTTTCTCCCACTTTTTCTTGTAGTAGATTTAATGTGACCGGCCTTATGTTAAGGTCTTTGATCCACTTGGACTTAAGTTTTGTACAAGGTGATAAGTATGAGTCTAATTTCATTCTTTTACAAATGGACATCCAGTAGGACCAGCACCGTTTGTTGAAGATGCTGTCCTTCTTCCATTGTGCCGTTTTGGCTTCTTTGTCAAAAATTACCTGGCCATATGTGTGTGGGTCTATTTCTGGATCTTCAATTCGAATCCATTGATCTACTGGTCTGTTTCTATACCAATACCATGCTGTTTTTACAACTATTGCTCTGTAGAATAGCTTGAAATCTGGGATGGTAATACCTCCAGATGTTTTTTTTATTGTACAGGATTGATTTAGCTATTCTGGGCTTTTTGTTGTTCCATATGAAATTGAGAATAGCTCTTTACAAGTCTATAAAAATTGTGTTGGTATTTTGATAGGAATTGCATTGAATCTATATATTGCTTTTGGTAGGATGGCCATTTTTATTATGTTGATCCTACCTATCCATGAGCATGGGAGATCTTTCCATCTTCTAAAGGCCTCTTCCATTTCTTTCTTCAAGGGCTTGAAGTTCTTTTTGTACATGTCCTTTACTTGCTTGGTTAGAGTTACCCCCAGGTATTTTATGTTGTTTGTGGCTATTGTGAAGGTGGTTGTTTCCCTTATTTCTTTCTCAGCCCATTTTTTTGTTGTATAAAGAAGGGCTTCTGATTTTTTTTGAATTAATTTTGTATCCAGCCACTTTGCTGAAGGTGTTAATCAGTAATCAGCTGTAAGAGTTCTCTGTTGGAAATTTTGGGGTTGCTTATGTATACTATCATTTGCAATTAGGGATAATTTGACTTCTTCATTTCTGATGTTTATCCCCTTGGTCTCCTTTAGTTTTCTTATTGCTCTAGCAAGAACTTCAAGTACTATATTGAAGAGATATGGTGAAAGTGGACATTCTTGTCTTGTCCCTGAGTTTAGAGGAAATGCTTCAAGTTTCTCTCCATTTAATTTGATTTTGGCCACTGGCTTGCTGTATATTGCCTTTAATATTTCTAGGTATGGTCCTTGTTTTCCCCGTTCTCTCCAGAACTTTTAGCATGAAGTGGTGTTGTATTTTGTCAAATGCTTTTTCTGCATCTAGTGAGATTATCATGTGTTTTTTTTTCTTTCATCTTGTTTATATGGTGAATGACATTGATAGACTTTCGTATGTTGAACTATCCCTGCATTCCTGGGATGAAGCCTACTTGATCATGGTGGATGATACTTTTGGTGTGTTCTTGAATTCGGTTTGATAGTATTTTATTAAGTATTTTTGCATCTATGTTCATGTGGGAGATTAGTCTGAAGTTCTCTTTCTTTGTTGGGTCTTTGTGTGGTTTAGGAATTAGGGTGATTGTGGCCTCATAGAATGAGTTTGGCAATGTTCTTTCAGATTCTATTTTGTGAAAGAGTTTGAAAAGTTAGCTCCTCTTTGAAGGTCCGGTACAATTCTGTGCTGAAACCATCTGGCCTTGGGCTTTTTTTTTGGTTGGGAGATTGTTAATTACTGTTTCTATTTCCTTAGGGGTTATAGGGCTGTTTAATCTATTTATCTGATCTTGATTTAGTTTCAGTAGGTGGAATCTATCAAGAAAATTGTCCATTTCACTTAAGTTTTCAAATTTGGTGGAGTAAAAATTTTTAAAGTAGGATCCAAATATTCTCTGGATTTCCTCAATGTCTGTTGTTATTTCTTCCTTTTCATTTCTGATTTTGTTGATTTGTGTTTTCTCCCTCTGTCTTTTAGTAAATCTGGCTAAGGGTCTGTCTATTTTGTTGATTTTCTCGAAGAACCAACTCTTGGTTTCATTGATTATTTGTATAGTTCTTTTTGTTTCTAAGTTTAATGATCTCCTGCCTTCTGCTCCTCTTGGGAGTGTATGCTTCTTTTTTTTTACAATTCACCCAGTTTAGCTGCTAATTCGCTAATATGAGCTTTCACAATTTTCTTTTTGTAGGCACTTAGTACTGTAAACCTTCCTCGTAGCACAGCTTTCATTGTGTCCCATAGGTTTGGGTATGTTGTGTCTTCATTTTCGTTGGATTTTAAGAAGTCTTTGATTTCCTTCTTTATTTCTTCCCTGACCCAGTGTTCCTCTAGTGAAGAGTTGTTCAATTTCCATGTGAGTGTAGACTTTCTGTTGATCCTTTTGCTATTGAAGTCCAGCTTTATTCCATGGTGGTCTGATAAGATACAAGGGGTTATTTCAATTTTCTTGTATCTGTTGAGGCTATCTTTGTGTCCAACTATATGGTCGATTTTGGAGAAGGTTCCATGAGGTGTTGAGAAGAAGGTGTACTCTTTTGTGTTTGTGTGAAATGTTCTGTAGATATCTGTTAGGTCCATTTGGTTCATGATCTCTGTTAGACTCATTATTTCTCTGTTTGGCTTCTGTCTTGATGATATGTCCATAGTTGTGAGTGGGGTGTTGAAGTCCCCCACTATTAAAGTGTTTGGATCAATGTGCGATTTAAGTTTTAGAAGCGTTTCTTTTATAAATGTAGGTGCCTTTGTATTTGTGGCATAGATGTTCAATATTGAGATGACCTCTTGGTGGATATTTCCTTTAATGAGTATGTAATGCCCTTCTCTGTCTTTTTTTATTAACTTCAATTGGAAGTCTATTTTGTTTGATATTAGGGTTGCTACTCCAGCTTGTTTCCTGGGTTCATTTGCTTGAAAACCTTTTCCCAGCCCTTTACTCTGAGATAGTGTTTATCTTCAATAGTGAGGTGTGTTTCTTGTATACAGCAAAAAGATGAGTCTTGTTTATGGATCCAGTCTGTAAGTCTGTGTCTTTTTATTGATGAGTTGAGTCCATTGATGTTGATGGATATTAGTGACCAGGGGTTGTTATTTCCCATTATTTTGGTATAGCTGGCTGTCTTGTGTTTCTTTTTTGTTTAGTTGCTGTGGAGGTTTCTATTTCCTCTGTTTTCTTGGGTGTAGTTATCTTCTCTGTGTTGGAATTTTCCTTCTAGGATCTTCTGTAGGGCTGGGTTTGTGAGTAGATATTGTTTGAATTTGATTTTGTCATGGAATATCTTGTTTTCTCCTTCTGTGTTGATAGAGAGTTTTGCTGGGTATAGTAGTCTGGCTGGGCACCTATGTTCTCTCAGGGCTTGTAGGACATCCATCCAGGGCCTTCTAGCTTTTAAAGTTTCTGAGGAGAAGTCAGGTGTGATTCTGATGAGTCTGCCATTGTATGTGACTTGGCCTTTTTCTCTTACAGCTTTTAATATCCTTTCTTTGTTCTCTATACTTGGAGTTTCTATTATTATGTGGCGAGAGGAGTTTCTTTTCTGATCTAATCTGTTTGGTGTTCTGTAAGCTTCTTGGATTTTTACTGGCATCTCTTTCTTTAGGTTTGGGAAGTTTTCTTCTATGATTTTTTGAGGATATTTCCTGGACCATGGAGTCGGGAGTCTTCTCTTTCCTCTATGCCTATAATTCTTAGGTTCCATCTTTTCATTGAGTCCTTGATTTCTTGGATGTTGTGGGTAAGAGATTTTTTAGCTTTCTCATTTTCTTTGGATGTTGTACTGATTTCTTCCATCGAATCTTCCATGCCTGAGATCTTGTCTTCCATCTCTTGCATCCTATTTTTCATACTCACATTTGTATTTCCTGTTCTCTTCTCTTGAGTCTCCATTTCCTCTTTTAACTCTGACTGTGTTTTCTTTTTTGTTTCCATTTCTATTTTCATGTCTTGAATGGTATTGTTCGTTTTGTACATTTCCTTCTCCAGTTTGCTTGTTTTTGCCTGGAGATCTTTCATTGCTTTATCCTTTTACTGTTCAAGCCGAGTCACCTTGGCTTGGAGCTCTTTAATGGTGTTATTTGTTGTTTTGACTTGTAAAATTGTGGCTTCTTTGAATTCCTTCATAGTTTTAAGTTCTTCTTGAAGGGACTCTATCACTCTCCATAATGTAGAATTGTCATCGTTTTCATGTGTTTCAGTTGTGGTGATGTGGTTCGGGCTGGATGGAATAGCGTTGCTTTCTTTTGTTGGAAACATTTTGCTCTTTTTTTTTTTTTTTTTTTTTTGGTCTGGGGCCTCTGACCATGTGGAATTTTTTTGCTGTCTTCTGGATTGGTTCCAAAGGTGGCGCTTTGGTGTAGGAGTAGCATTGCCTTACTCCACCCCTATAAGGTGAGTCATTCAGCCCTGCCTCCCAGGTGGAGACCTAACTAATCCAGGTGGCGGAGCTGTGTACAAATAAGCTCTGGTTCCCTGCCGGAAGGGCCCATACTAGTACAAAAGTCCAATATACAACATTTTCAAATATCTCACAGTTTGCCTCGGGTTGGTTCCTGTAGCGGGTAAATCTGCAGTTCAGCTCCAGTAGCCTTGCCACTTCTGCAGCTTGGAAACTGGCCAGTGATGTCACAGACTGCAATGTGTGGTCTGAAGGCACTTTGCAGCAGAGCTCTGCTCACTTCCAAGGGTCGCAACCTTTCGCCAGATAATTGGATCGTCTGTGTGAGACCTGGGAGTGCCCAGCAGGGTGGGGATTATCTCTGCATTCATTCTGAATCTGCTGGCTTGGTATTAGGTTGGAACTTACTGGGATTCTCTCCTGTTGGGTATGGGTTATCCTGATTCCCAGGTCCAGAGGCTTCCTAGCGTGGCCAAGAGTGTGAAGGGGCGTCCTGCCCAGAGATCTTCCGTGGTCCCTGTGTAGCTGGGTGAGATTTAGAAGGGGTCGTGCCCTTTGTACAGCGTCCTGCAACACTTGCCACCTTGTGACTGTTGACCCCGAAATCAAAATATGTCCGTGCAGGTCGCCGCCATCTTGGATCCCCCCTATTCTATGATTTTATTCAAGATATTTTCTGGTCCTTGGAGCTGGGAATCTTCTCTTTCTTCTATTCCCATTATTCTGAGATTTGGTCTTTTCATAGTATCCTGGATTTCCTGAAAGTTTTATGTCAGGACTTTTTTGGATTTTTCATTTTCTTTGACAGATGTATCAATTTCTTTAATTTTATCCTCTGTGCCCAAGATTCTTTCTTTCATCTCTTGTATTCTGTTGGTGATGCTAGTGTCTATAGTTCCTTTTCTTTTCCTAAGGTTTTCCTGTTCCATGGATGTCTCAGCTTGTGCTTTCTTTGTTGCTTCAACTTCCTTTTTCAGATCTTCCATTCCGTTAAGAACTTTATTCATTTCCATCAGCTCTTTTGCAGTATTTTGTTGTTGCTCTCTGACATATTTGATTTCCTCCCTTAAGCGTTCTGTTATTAATATAAGCATAGGATTAAGGCCATTTTCCTTTGTTTCATTTGTGTTAGGATGTCATATTCCTTTGGATTTTTTGTTTGTTTGCTTTTGTTTTTGTTTTTTATTGTGTTTTTTAGCCAGCCTTTAGTCATCTGTTTGACCCTGGTGTTGTCTAGTTGTTTCTGTTGCCAGTTGGCCTTGGTGTTCAGGAAAACCCCCTGTTCTCAGGGCTGGGTGATCCTGAGATCCTGGTGTCCACCTCTGGATGATGGGTAAGTTCCTGTAATAGACTGGTTGTCAGAGAGTGACTGCAGCTCTCCTTAACTGGTTGTGACCCAATTGGACCTATATTTGGGGGATTGGAGTGGGGAGGGAGCTATCCTGTGAAGAACTGAGAGCTGGCGGGTGTCCTCACAAAGGTCGGTGGAGCTGTGGACCAGAGGTTGGACCTGTGTGGCACTTGGGCCTGTGTTCTCACCTCACTGACATAGTCATTCTGGTTCAGGAGCTAGGCTGACCACCCAGGCAGGGACCTCCACCCAAGATGGATGCCAGCATCGGCATGCCTGTTGTTGACTGCCTCAAAAGCTCGGGTGCTCAGATGAGTAACCCACTCCAATGTTTGTGGGGAACATGCTGACCCTGGCTGTGTTTGCAGTTAATCTTGGCTCCTAATTTCTTTACTGTGGCTGGGTTTGGTCTCTACCACTCAGCACAGTGCACACTGTGCCACCATGTTGGGAAGTCCAGAAAGAAAATCTTACTTACCTTTGCTCTTGTGGTCCATCTGTTTTTCACAGTTGGTTGAGTGTACCTAATTTTGTTCTTAAAAGACAGTTGGCTGGATAAATTATTCCAGGTTGGTACTTATTTTCTCTCACCCTATCAGGTATTAATGCAAATTTACTCTTTTGAAAATAATATTATTTTTTATTTCAATTTTTGTTGTTCTTAAGAATCTCCTTTTGGAAAAAAAATTTAAAAACAAAATAAAACAAAAACTCCAGCCAGGTATAGTGGCACACACCTTTGATCCCAGAACTTGGCAGGCAGATCTCTGTGAGTTCCAGGGCAGCCAGAGCTACATAGTGAGACCCTGTCTAGAAAGAAAATAAAACAAAAAGTTGTCTCCTGTTTGGTGTTTAAAGTTTCATTGTGAAAAGCCCAGAGGCAAATATCTATTTATTTAACTTGCTTGATATTGTTGGAGTTTAAAAAATAACTTTGTATTAATTCATTGAGAATTTTAAGAAGCGTATCTTAGTCATACCCATCTCCTTCCCCTAACTCTTGTTAGCTACCCACCTTTCTACCCAAGCAGCTAACTTTTCTCTCTCTGCCTCTATCTCCTTCTTTAAATCCATCAAGTCCAACTGGAAAGCTTGTATCCCTTGGATCTCTTTCACTTGTCTTATTACTTTAGGTAATAATTCAAATACTATATTGAACAGAAATGGAGAGTGTGTACATCACCATATTACTATTCCTGATTTTAGTGGGAATGCTTTGAGTTTCTTTTTGTTCCAATGATGTTGTATGTGGGCTTATTTTAAATCACCTTTATTATGTTGAGTTATGTCCTCCATATCCCTAGATAGATTCTCAAAGACTTTTATTATAAAAGCATTTTGTCAAAGGCATTTTCTGCATCTAAGGACATCAGGTGGTTTCTGTTTACATGATGGATTACATTTACTGATTTATATACAATGAACCATCCTTGTACTCCTGGGTTGAAGCTGACTTATTCATTGTATGCAATCTTTTTAATCTGTTCGTGAATTTGGTTTGCAAGTATTTTATTGAGAAGTTTTGCATCTTTGTTCATCAGAGAGATCAGACTATAATTTTATTTTTTTATTTTATCTTTATCTGGTTTGATCAAAAGAATATAGACGTACTCCATCTTTCTCTTTTTATGAAATAATTTGAGCAGTATCGGTGTTATTTCTTCTTTGGAGTTCTGTAGAATTCTGCATTGTGCCCATGTGGTTCTGAATCTTTTTTTTGGGGGGGGGTGGAGTTTAAATTACTGCTTCTATTTCATGGTCATTATTGATTTACTAAAATCATTTACTTCATCTCAAATTAATTTTGATAGATTATATATACATTTAAATATAATAATTATATATAATATAAATAAATATATTAGATTTTTCAGTTTAGTTGACTATAAATTTTAATACTACATCCTTATGGTTTATGGAAGCTCCTCAGTGTCTGTTACAAAGTTTGCTTTTCATCTCTGATTTTACTAATTTGGATCGTCTCCCTCTGTTTTGGTTGATTTGACTAGAGTCATCACATTTGTTAATATTTTCAAAGAATCAATTCAGCCACAAATGGGACATCAATATATCTCCTCTCTCAAACTTGCAGGGATCAACATAGGAGGAAGAAAGATTTTAAGAGGCTGATGCTAGGGTGAACTAGAGCAAAACAGTGTCTTTGGGGCTAATGCACTCACAAATTCCCAGCAGCTGTGTTTGCCTAGAGAAGACATGCACAAAATGAAGGTAATCAGCATTCCAGCATGTAGGGGAGGGGGCTCATAAGTATCCCCACCCCTTGCTGAGGAACTATTGAGAATCCAGGGCTTCTAGAGAATGGAGAGTCAGTTTCAGTTTTCTTTAAGGATGTGGCCCCTAGCAGGCCAACCATGCTCCAGTGAACGACTCCATAACTATATGTATATTACAGCACAAATTGGACTCTGATTAATAAAACAAACAATTTTAAGAGGAGATCATGAAGTTGGGAAGGGCAGTGGGGGTATGTGGAATTGGGAGAAACTAGAATAGCAGTGGGGGAGGGGTGAATGTGATGAAAATGCATTGTATTCATGTATGAAATTCTCCAAGAACAAACTAAAATAACATTTTTAAAAAACGGAATGAGGATTGGGGAGATGGCTCAATGAGTAAAACATTTGGCATAAAATCATGACGATCTGACTTCTGATCTCCAGAATTCATGTAACGTGTGCATGTATATGAGCTCATCTTGCCTAAGGCTAGATAGAAAGTGAGGAAGGGAACCCCTGGATGCTAGTGTGTCAGCCTGGTACACGGTTGTCCAATGGAAAAGAGATCCTGTCTCAAACAAAGTGGAAGGTGAGGACCAATATCTGAGGGTGTCTGCTCACTTCCACATGTGTGCGGTCGTGTGCACATGCCACATTCACATTTATGCACACACACACACACACACACACACACACACACACACACACACAGAGTGGGGTGGGAGGAATGACAGAGAGTGAGAGAGAGAGAGAGAGAGAGAGAGAGATTAAAAGAAAAGTTGTAGAATGACACCAGAATATCTACATCTAACTACTGTAGGAGCAACAACATCTTTTAAGAACAGGCATAAACACAAATTGCTAGACTTCAAAACATTAATGCAATTACAGATGCAATTAAAAGCTGCCATTGAATTGCACGGGGTAGCTTCTAGAAGGTTAATGGTCCCTTCAACTTCATGTTAAACCCACAGGGCTGAAGCTCTTTGTAGGTACATCAGTTTGTCTGCATACTAGGGATGCCTTCATTCTATCCAAATGTACCACATCTGCCTTAGACTTATACAACATGAAGAGAGCACATTTTAGAATTGGACGTTCAGGCCAAGGACTTTGTACCTATTCATCACCATATGCCATGCCAGGCTGGCCAAATGTGGTCCAAAGACATTTTTGAATACAGTGTTGTAGCTTGAGAATAATAGTAGCTACTCAGATTGCTTTAGCTATAAGGTCAACATATAAATAACTCAAAGTTTGGAAACAGAGTTCTGACCGAAACAAGGTTTGTGAAAAATTACATATAACTAGCAGGTAAAGTCTCAAATGGAACAGGTATGATACTCAGACTAACTTGAAAAGATTTTATTTATTAAAGAAACTAATTACAGAAGTGTGTGAACTGGGGGAGGGGTTTGTTGGCGAGATGCAGAGATAATTCAGGAAACCAGACCTAGCAGAAGCAATCTTTCAATAATTTACAAGCTGAATGAACAATAAGAAGAAGCCAATCCCAGAGCCTAGAAGGAAGGACTATCTCAAAACAGCATCCCTTATGTGAAAAAAAAAAAAAAAACTGACCATCTGTTAAAAGATACAGGATGCTCATCTGTGTTCTTTGTCTACCCACTCATTTCCTACTGGCCAAGCACACTGGATGTCAGAGAACATAGAAGCCTGTTGATGTTGTCCAGGCAAGTCAGTCACCCTAGGTAGTGAGCAGAAGAAAAAGATAAATGTGCAGGGGAAATTAAATAAAGAATCTCTAGCAGATGAGAACTGACCTATAAGTGAAGACTAGTTACTAACAATTGCATCATTCTGTAAGTCAACTCCATCTGTTCAATCACCAGGATAATTTCCCCAGCCTTTAAAAAAAAAAAGTATTCTAGTATGCCAATCACACTGACTTTCTTCAAATATTTTACTTCACTCTCTCTAATCATCTAACCTACTTTATTCTTTTAAGATGTTATTCTGATTGTAGGTCTTCCAAAACTTTTCCAAAATATTTTAGTTTTCTAGGATCTTTGCCATTGCTCTATTTTTTCCTCCTCAGAATTTTTAACTGTCTTGGACAAAACCCATGTGGACAGAGTTTTATTGGTGTTGGGTCAAGCTAACTCATTTATCACTTCTGTCTTACTGATGCTGTAGTGAGCACAGCAGGGTAGGAGGCCAATTCATAAGAATGTTCCTCAGGAATTTCTACTTTCAAAGAATCATGGTGGTCATGGTTACTTGACCATTTTTATTATTGTGTACATTTGTGTGTATGAATGGACAATAGATAAGGTGTCCTGTGGAAAACTCATTCAACAATGCTATTATGAAAACAGAATATTTGTGTATTGAGCTGTTTTGGGTTCTTAAAGAAAAATGATAGCTTAAACAAATGGTGTTAATACAATGCCATGTGTTACTATGAAAAGAGTCACATTAAAAAAAGAATTTCTCAAACTGAAGATGTCAGGACTATGGAACAAGAATCTTTACCCACTGTACCACACTGCCAGCCCCAGTTCTCATTCTTAAACACTGCTCTGCTGGCACGCTTCAAATCCTTTCAGTTGCTTTGATAAACACCATGACCAAAAGCAACTCAGAAAGGAAAGGGTTTCTTCCATCTTACAGTTCTCAGGTCACGCGTCATCACTGAGGAAAGTCAGGGCAGAAAAGTGGGCACAAGAATGGAAGCAGAGGCCATGGAGTAGCGCTACTGACTGGCTTGCTCCTCAAGGCTTGTTCAGTTTGCTTTCTTATACAACTCAGGGTCATCTACCCAGGCCTTGCCCTGTCCACAGTGAGCTGGACCCTTGCACATCAAACATTAATCAAGAGAAGGCCCCAAGGATTTGTCCACAGGCCGCTCTGATGGGCTTAAATCCTAGATGACCCTAACTTGGGCTAAATTGACAAAAAAAAAAAAATCAACAACAACAAAAAAAAAAAACTAACCAACACAATTGGCCCCTTGCCAGCTCAGCACACAAATACATCAATCTTAAGCCATAACTTTTCTTTTTATTCATCCTCAAGATCTTATGTAAATAACACAATATAAAACATAGTATAACTTTACAACTCGCACAGGCTTTAAATTTTCAACACTGTTAAAATCTAAGATATCTTTGAAAAAAAAGAAAAGATGTCTTAACTGTAGGCTCCTGTAAAATCAAAAATAAATCAAACAGGGCCAGAGGAATTAGAAAAATAGCTCAGTGATTAAGGGCAGCAGCTGCTTTTGCAGAGGCCCCAGGTTCAGTTCCCACCGTGCATATGGCAGCTCATAACCATTATCTCTAACTCCAGTTCCAGGGGATCCATGTTCCTCCTAGCCTCTGCAGACAGTGTTCACATGTGGTGTAAATGTATGTATGTAGACAAACATAAAATAAAATAAATCTCAAAAAAAAGAATTTCTCTGTAGGAATTCTTCTTATCAACTTTGTCCAAATTGGTAGAGTAGGCATTTTAGACATTGTATTTGAGTCATGTACATATTATGAGGCACAGAACACAGAGTATGTGAATCTGTATTTTAATTCTCCCAATATAATTTGAGGGCATCTGCAATGTCTTTATAACCAAAGCAAAGCAAATGTTTGAGCCATCTCTTTTTATTCAGTGGAAGTCACTAAGTCCAGTGTCATTTATAAAAATTTATCATGGCTATACTGATCTTTACTGAAAACCTTCAATATTGATAATGGTAGTTAGGGGAAATTCAGCATTCTTCACCTGTAAGGCCTGAATGACCCCTTCTTTTCCTCTAGCCTCAAGTCCCATCATCACCTCTCTTCAGCACTTCTGCCTGGATCATTCTTATCTGTGTCTATTTCTGAAAAGTGTCTGCATTTTCAGGTCTCAGAGGGAATGTCACTTGCAGAAGCCACCACTTCACTGCTGCCCTCTGATACAGCTTTGCTGTTCTCTTTGTAGCCTCTTTCATTTCTTCAGATCCCTTACTGCACATTCTAATGTTACATACTTTATGTTTATTCTAATGTCTGTCTTCTCCATCAGATGGCAATGCTCCATAGAAACTATCTTTTTCTACTATTTTATATCAAGCTATGTAGCTGAAAGACACCAGAGAGTTCTGTTCTGCATTCAGAACTAACACTGCCAAATACCCCTGCACCAACCCCCTGCACTGAAACTTTAGACTCAATATGAGGGTTCTTTGGGGCTGGATGAGAGTAGAGCCTTGGGAGATGATTGAGTCATGAGTCATCTCCACAGAGCCCTAATGGATGTGATCTGAGCATATATAAAGAGGTTCAAAAGAGCTGTCTTCTGCCTGGCCTTCCTCCTCATTCTTTCTCCTGCTCTGTGTGTGTGTGTGTGTGTGTGTGTGTGTGTGTGTTTGTGTGTGTGTGTCTGTCTGTCTGTCTGTCTGTCTGCCTTTTCTCTCCCTGTCTCTGTATTAAAAACAATGGTACTATGTTAGGTAAATGATCTCCAGCTTAGCTATAGCCCAGACATTGTCTTGCCCTTTCTGTCATGTGATTACATTATGGGAAAGCTCCAATGACGAATCTGGAAGTCTGTCCTTCCTTGCCAGCCCAAGACCCCAAAATACCTTGATCTTGAACTCTAGCTTCCAGTTCTATAAGCATTAAGTTTTGTTACTTATAAGCCATACATCAGTGGGGGCTTGTTATGAAGAGCCAAGGGCTAAGAGGCGCTTAGAAAACATGCCAAATAAGTAAACAGATGACCAATACCCACACTTTATTTTGTGTGTGCTCAGTACTTTTCTAGGTGAAAAGTATATTAATTCTACATTACAGAGGCAGCAGCATCTCTGAAGTGTGAAGTTCTTAAACAATGTACAGCTCAGAAGCCCTTGCCAAGGAATTCATGAGGGTTCTCCATGCAGTTCAAATCACTTATCCCCTGAAGGTAAGAATTTAAAGTGTTTTTTAAGTGAACACAATATTTAGTATACACAAACTCAATTGATAGCAAGGGATTCAATGATTAAAGAAATCTTGGCACTCTTACAACTCAACTAGTAACTCTGTGGAAAGCTGTAGAGACTGAGACCTGCAGCTTGTGTTGGTCTCACAACTTTGGATGAGTCATTATTCTTAGAGGCATGATAAAAAAAATGAGAGTAGACTAGAATTACTTCTTCAGGCCCTTTCACAATTACTTGTATGTGACAGCAAATGGTGCATGAAGTGTAAATAAAGTTAGGGAAACTTTTGAAGCTATAAGAAAAATTCTTTCTACCTTGCTTTATAGATCATGTTCCTTATATCATTTGAAATCTCTCTTTTTCTCATGGATAGCCTGTGTGGTTGGAGAAGGATGTCTTATGTATGTTTGAGTGAGCTACCCTCTTGAAACTCTCCGCTTGTGTTTCTAAAAACTACAGTTTAATCTGTGGCTGTGTAAACTTGTAAAGAATCTTTGTCATACATAATTCCAGATGGAGCAAATATGCTTAGTGAGAACTTACACATGAGAGAGAATTCTGAAAAGCACATTTGCAGTCTGTGAAAAATTAGCAAACAAATGAGTTGGGGTCTACATTCTGGGCACACAGTTATGTCCATGGAAGCATCATCACAGTGCCAAAACCTGACTGTGTATGTGTGGGCTAAGAGTGGACAATAACAGAAGCAGACTGAATTGACAGTATTAGCTAGAAACTAATCTGAAGCATTATGTCTTCATAATTATAACTGCTTTAAAAGTTCAAATAGGGTTTTTGTTCAATAAGGTTATACCTGGGTAATTCTTTACCTGAGAATTAAAGAATGTGACTGACCCTCCCATTTGAAGATACTTTTGTGTTCTTTTGTTTGTGTGTGTGTGTGTGTGTTTGTTTTCTTTTTAAAGTCATTATCTTGCTATCTAGCCCTGGCTGGTCTTCAACTCACTATCTAGACCAAGCTAACCTTGAACTCATAAAACTCTGACTTTGTCTGCCTACCAAGAGAAGAGATTGTGACCCTAAGTGAGGGTATGGCAACAGTCAGCTCCAAGGCTGCACAAGAGCAACACCTGCCCCGTGGGGGTTCAGCAAGAGGAGGTTTGACATTGTCATCATGATTCTAGAGCTGGGTAAACACTATAGTTGCTTCTGGGTTTCCCTGGGCAAATTGCAACTGTTCCTGTGTATGCTGATTTGGATGGACTGCTGACTAACTGCCCCAAGAACTTGTACCTGAGGATATCTTCATCTTGGTATCCTTTCTCTTGTGCCTCCGGTTGGTGGGTTTGAGGATATGCCTTCAACATTTAGTTGCTAAGATATCAGACCCACACTTGTTAGCTTAGAGTTGTTAATTTCCTAATGCTGAACCTCAGACTTCTACTTCAAATCACAGCTCAGCACCCTTGTGCAAACTTCAGAGTTCCTCATATTAGACACAAACAGCCTTCTCTTTGCATTACTGATTTGTCACCTCAGGATGCTCCTTTTATGGTCCTAGTATGTCATTTAAAAAATATTTATTTATTACTTCAGGTTACATCTCCATCACAGTAGCCTCTTTCTGCCTCTCCCAGTACTGCCCTCCCACCCTCTATCCCCTATCCCTTCTATCCCACTCCTCTGGAGTGGAGTGTCCCTACATAACAGTCCCCGGCCCCATTTCAGCAGTCATATTAGGGCCAAGAGCTTCCTCATACACTGGGGGCCTACAAGGCAGCACCACTAGGGCAAAGTGTCTCATTGACAGGAAAAAAAAGTCTATGTTCATGTTCCCTTTGGTGCATTCGTTGTAGTATAGTTATCCTGTACTATATGGCTAAAATCTGACTATAAGTGAATAGATGCCATGTGCATCCTTCTGAGTCTGGGTTAGCTCACTCAGGATGAGCTTCTCTAGTTCCATCCATTTGGCTGCAAATTGCATGATTTCGTTGTTTCTGATACCTGAGTAGTATTCCATTGTGTAGATGTACCACAGTTTTTTTTAATCCATTCTTTGGTTGAGGAACATCTGGATTGTTTCCAGTTTCTAGCTATTACAAATAAGGCTGTTAGAAACATAGATGAGGAAACTTCCTTGTGATTCAGTGAGGAATCATTTGGATGTATACCTAGTATGTCTTATGGTTTTGTGCAGGAAAAGTAGCATTTCAGATAAGCGGGTTAATCGGTATGATGGTTTGTGTGTATTGTCACCCTGACAGCACCTAGAGTCACCTGGAAGATAGGCCCCTGCTCATGCTTGTGAGGGTTGTCTTAATTGTATGAATTGAGGTGGAAAGACCCGCTGTTGTGTTTGAGTGACATTATTTCTTGGCTCAGGCCTAGCCTATCTAAGTAGAGAGCAGAATCTAAGCTGTGTTGAGCATTCACTGCTCATAATTGTGGCTCACAATCTGTTTCTGATTGTGGGTGTGATATGACAGGACATTTCAAATCCCTGGAGCTTTGACATTTCTACCATGAAGGACTAGCTCTATTCTTGATCTGTGAGCCAAAATAAATCCTTTCTCCCTTAAGTTACTTTTGTCAGAATATTTTTTTTTCCACAACAACAGAAAAGAAAGCAAGACATAGGGGTTAGGTTGAGAGCCAAAAGAAGCTGTTAAATGTATACAAAAGGGAACACATAACAGAAACTGGTCACTTCCTTGGTCAACCAACATGTGTGGGATGAATGCTTCCAAGGTGTCTGCAATTTACATGTGGCCAGGAGTTAGCATTTGTTTGATTTACTGCTTTACCTGAGAAGAATACTTTGTAGGTTGTAAGCTTATAACAAATATTTAGTGAACGAACAAGTAATGACATTCAATTTGGTTAAAGGACTCTACCCAACCCCGTGGCTCATCCCAATTTGTGGTTGAGGTTAGAAGAGAATAGGAAAGATGCCTGTTATCCAATATGTGTACTTCAAGGAAACCTTGGCCCCTTAGAAGCTGTTTTCTAACTTGCTTAGGCAGAGGAGATCTGTGGTACCCTTGGCCTGTGAATCATGGTATTGAGATTCCTACGAACTTATCAGAAATTCCCAGAGGATTCTCATATTAAAGATAATTTGGTTCCATGGGTGTATTCCTGGAAGTTCAAGGCGGGGGGGGGGGCAGCATTTGTTGCCTATTGAAGATACTTATTATTGGTTTCTGGGGACAATCGACCTTAGATGTAAAAACATGAAGATCAGTCCAAATTCTAACATTTTAAAATAAATGCTGTATTCTTTTAAAGAAGAACTTATCTGAGTGAGGGAACATGACCCAGTATGTGGGCATTGACAGTGTTCTTATATAGTCTTGATGTGTTCTATAATAGTGTGTCCTAAACCATTTGGGACAAAGAAATTTTTTAAAAAATTGAATTTGGCTGCTTGAAATTATGAGGCAAGTTAGTATGAAAGCTGAGTTAGATATAGAACTTTAAACTCATGGAGATGGTTAGATAGTAGAATGTTAAAGTCAGGTGCCAAATACATATGGACTGGACATTGGGAATGTATGCTAAGCCATATAACTCTTATAATTGTGGCCTATTTATTTCTGTTGTTTTGTATTGTATTTATAGTTATAAGAAAAAGAACCATTTTTTTGGACTTAAAGGGAGAACTGTTGGGGGGAAAAAAGAAATACCTTAAACTAAAAAAAAAAAAAGAAGGGACGAGGATGGGGGGTTGAGGGGGAGAAGGGTGGAAGGGTGGGACTGGAGGGGGGAGTAGGGAGGGGATTGTGATTGAGATTTAACTTGAAGAAATAAAAAATAAATTATTTAAAAAAAAAGAAACAGCAAAAAAAAAAAAAAATTGAATTTGTCCTCAAAGAAACTAAGTAGCAAGGAGGGCTCAAGAGATGATGCTTGAATCCCTCTAAGTAGGGGAAATAAAATAGACATTGGAAGTGGATAGAGAGAGGAAACTGGACAGGAACTTAACATAACTTCCATCTGAGAGGTTTTATCCAGCAGATAATGGAAACATAGGCAGAGACTCACAGTCAAACATTAGGCGAAACTTGGGGAGCTAATGGAAGAGTTAGGGGAAGGATTGAGGGAGCTGGAGGGTTCAAGGACACCACAAGAAGACCCACATAGTCAATTATCTTGGACAGATGGGGGCTCATAGAGACTGAACCACCAACCAAAGAACTTGCATCATGGACTGGTCCTAGGCCTACTACATGAAGCACTATATGAAGCTGATGGGCTGCTTGGTTTTCAAGTAGATCCCCTAACAATTGGAGTGGGGACTATCTCAGACTTGTTCTCTGTTGCCTCCCTCTGGACTCCATTTTCCTAGAAGAGCTGCCTTGTCTTATGTCAGTGGAAGAATAGGCATTTAGTCCTTTTGTAATTTGATGTGCCAGAGTGGATTGGTACTGGGTGGGGGTTGCGGGGCCCCTGGGGGAAGTGAGTGGGAGGGTGGGACTCAGAGGAGAGGGAGGAGGGTTGTGATTGGAGTGTAAAGCAAATAAATACATTTAAAAGTTGAATTTGTCACAAAAAAGAAGTATTTTTAGAATTATGTGTTTTTGTCATATGATAATGCCATGGAGTTGCAGTAAAAGTCTTCTAATTATCACTCAATTTCTACACCTTTCTCATCATGAACTAGCAAAATGTAGTTTATGGGCTGGTGTAGGTCTAAGGATTTACTTGCTGTAGTACTATGCTTTAAAGAAGGGCATCCTAAGTGTCACTGTAACCTAGAGACAGCACAGTCACAGTGTTATAGGCATCTGCCATTAAATAAGGCCCACAGAGAAAGGGAATAACATAAAATAAAACATGTAATAGCACTATTTTAGTCACACATTTTGTCACTGTGATCAATATGTTAGGGAAATAACGTAAAAGGAAGAAACAGTTGTTTCAACTCAAGTTTTTATAGATTTCTGCCCAATGTCATTTGTAACCATTGCCTTGGGTCTGAGATGACTCAGAATATCACAACAGTAGGTGCAGAAGACTGAGACTGCGTATGTCATGGTATCCAGGAAGCAGAGAGAAATAATAGGTCAAGAACCATATTTAAAGGCATGTCCCAAGTAGAGACAACTTGACTACATCTGTAATCAACTAAAACCAGAGCAGCTAGACACTCCTGTGAAGCATTTTTCTGGTCGGATCAATTGATGGGGAAGCCCCACCTAAATCTGCACCACAGCTTCTGTGCCAGCTCACATAAAAGCACACAAGAAAGAAAGATTTTGCTTTTTGCCTACTTACCTTCCTTCTCACAAGCAAGTTCATCTACCCTGCTCCTGAGTCATCCCTTCACTGATGTTTGAGCCTACTTCTTCAGAATTCCAATGTAGCCGGCAGACCAGCAGCTCTCTAGGACTTCCCCTAGACTGCAGACCATATTGACTCTGCTGAGACATCCAGCCTCATATCCTGAACAACCACTGGATTCTGGCCTTTTCATCATGAGACAGCTACTGCTGGACTACTTAGACCATAACTGAAAGCCAGTCCAATAATTCCCCTTAATAACACCCATAAATGTCAGTATTAATACGTTCCACTTTGAAATGGTCTTGTCACATATTGCTCTATTTTTTGTCTTAGAAACATACTGATCGCACTGAAAAGGTTATTTTCTGATCATAGGAACAGTATTTATTTAATAGCAATGTTAACATGATTAAACTATAAGGAAGACAATTAAAATTCTATGATTTCACGATCATGTACACATGATTGTAATCCTTTAAATATTTATTTTTAATGGTATGTGTATTTATGTGTATTTCCATGTGCATGTGTGACATATGTGTGCCACTGTCTGTGGAGGCTAGCAGAGGGTGTTGTATTTTCCAGAGCTGGAGTGAGAGGTGGTTATGAGGCATTTGACTAGGAATCAAACTAGGAACTCTTTAAGAACAATAAGTGCTCTTAGCTTATGAGCCATTTCTCCAATACTGTATTTTATTTTAAATATGTCATAGTGTTGTTTACTAATAATGTGCACTATCTTAATCATGGATGAGTTTGTCCTCTCTGCCTCATCCAGGCCAGGATGGGCAGGGCCTCCTTCGTCTCCATCAGAATGTTAAGTCAAGCATCGAAAGTGAAAAGCCCAAGACTGCATTTATTCATTTATTCACATATTTGTTTGTTTGTTTATCTTTTATGACTCCTGTTTCTTACCATAGAGGTGTGTCCTTGTCTATATAAAGCATATACTGCAAACACATCTCATTTAACATTAAGGAGGAAGTAAAACCTATAAATCTTGTATGGATACAGTTCATATTTGAAAGCTATAGAACAATCCTTTGTGTTAAGATGTCTCTTGCTCACCAAGAAAGAAAGGAAAGCTCTTCATGTCTCACAGGTCTGTTAAAACACCCAGGTATATAGAAGGCGTAATATGTTGCAGCTTTATGTATGTGCTGTGTCACTGAAGATCATTAACTGTATCGATATATGTGATTTGAGATGATGAGAGGCTGATGGAAAAGAAATCCTAGATGAAAGTAGGAAGGGAAGGGAAGGCACAGTGTGCAGTGTATTGTCTAGAGTTACATACAAGGGAAGCCTTGCACCACGAGCTTAGAGAACCAGTGAGAACAAAGTGCTCAGGGAATGCTGAATGTAAACCTCACCTTCTACATGGTCTTTCTTATACCCAGTTCTGCTTCCCTGATCTTTCCAATTTGCTCCTCAGACACTCTGGTTAAATAAATTATTATCCCACCAGCCATGGTAACTGTTCCAAAAAAGCTAACTCTCAGAACCACCCATTGAGTCCTTCTGCCTGAACAGACTTGGCCCGTGATCAGATGAACAAATAGAAAGGAGCGGTAGGTACTGAAGACTGGAAAATGAGTTTTTAAATCTGGCTGAGGAGGCATCATTTTCTTTTTATCCCACGAGATCATTCAAAGAAAACAGAAAGACAAGCAGATTATGTTTCTCCTAAAGTGACCACAGAAGGAGTGTTTTATAAACTAATCCATTAAAGCTATGACATATAATCCCTTAATTCTGCATATTAATCTAAAGCACCAGAAAAACTAACCAAGATATTTCTGTCACAGTTCAACATTTTCTGGATTATAGTTGAAGAACATTATGTTCCCTTGGAACAGCTAAAGAATTTTTTAGTTCAACATTTTAAAGTAGCTACTTTGAATATGTTATATAAATTGGATTTGGTCATTTCAACTTTTAAATTAAGAGGAATGTTTTTAGAACTACAATCTATGGGTTTTGAGATTGGTTTTTCATAGGATAAACTTCCATGGAATATATTATCCAGATTTTTAATTAATTATTGTTCTATTACTTTTATGCCATATTTGGTTTTCATACAGTACCCTGGAATGCATGTAAATATGGATTAAATTTCTGTAATCTGTACCTACCTTGGCATTACTAAAACCTCCTGGTCATAATTTTTAAGATACCAGACAAGGGCCTGTGATACGGCTCAGTGGGTAAAGGTACATGCTGCCATGCCTGTCGCTCCAAGTTTGTTCTCCAGGACATAGAAGAAGAAAAGAATTGGTTCCCACAGGTTCCTCTGATCTCCAACCCCACAACATAGCACAAGAGTGCATGTGTGTATTCACACACACACACGCGCGCACACACACACATGCACACACACACATGCACACACACACACACACACACACAATACACCAACATAGTAATACATTTAAAAATACAGAAGTCAAACAGTGACATATCTTCAATTGAGTATCAATAATTAATAATAAAATTTGCTTTTCAGTCACTTTAACTTTAGTTCTCTAAAAAGTTGTACTCCATGAATTTCTCTTTTCATTGTCATAGAGTTAATACCACATTTCTCAATTGTACAACACCAGGTAGAGCAACTTCTTCCCCATGCTTCAGTGACATATCTTGTTCATTGCTAATAGTGAATCAGACTATGAGAGCCTATGCAGGGATAAGCTCGACTCAATCCCGGTTCCTTAAACCAACTCTTCCCATGTTCGCTCTAAATGTCCTTTTAGGACCTAAGATGAACAATTGGTTTGCATTGAAAACAAGACACAGAGTGCAGGCCTATTGTGGATGAGGCAGCTAAGTGTTCATTTGCCTTTTCTTCTTGCAGGAACCAGTGAGAGTGTGTATCCAAGTGTTCTTTGCACTTCGGTTTGCCTCATGCATTACGGGAAAAATCTATGTGCCCCTCTGTCAAGCATAGCCTTTAAAACCTTCTGCTCCATGTCTTACAAACCTTCTCCACATTAGTTGGCTGAGTTCTTGGTGAAATTCCAACAAGACTCCAGAAAAGTAGAGCCATGTGATGGAAAGATCTTGGTTTCTAAATGATCTTTAGCAGAAGCTCAAATTTCAGCTTCATGTGCATGAGAGGTGAGGCTGTGTTGTATGTACCTTGGTACTTACAAGCAGGTGATATATCTCAATAAACAGAATTAAAACCAAGGGTCAGAAGGGAAGTGGGGAGCTTTGAAGTTGTGAATCTCATTTTCTCAGTACCATTATCAAGGTTAGGGAAATAAGAATTCTATATAAGTATGGTAGTTTCCTGTCTACCAGAATTAAAGCTGTCTGCAGTAGACTCAACAGCACTAGACTTTCAAAGGCTCCAGGAACAAAGTCAGGGAAGGGATGTCCATGCTCTAAATATTACCAGGGACATTTCTCCCTGCAATGTGAGATGCACGTGTGGTTTCTTTTAAAGAGCAACAAGTACTTTAAGAGACTTGTGCAGGACCGAGTGAGGAATCTTTCTACCTTACTGCTCCAGCCTGTTATCACTTTGTCACCTGGCTCACAGCTTTTAGAGTGGCTTGTATTCATCGAACGATAAAGCAACTAGTTTTCAGAAAAGCTATATTTTCTAGCACATGTTCATCTTTTGCATATTATTTAGCAGAACATTGGCTTTGGAGTAATGGATATTCTGTGTGCATCTTGGAGGAAAGTGACTGATTCTGAACCATCATCTATGAGGTAGAGGCTGAATTGTGTGGTCATAGCCAGAGACCGGCTGTGTCTAAGAGGGTATTCAGTATGGAATGGGCATTTTCAAATTGTTTATAGAAGAAGTATAAAAGTTCACAAATGAAGAGAAGCTGGTTTAAGAAAAAGAAATATTAGTTTTGACAGATCCCACTGCTCTTGCTGGGTCTCAGCTCTCTGACATTTTTCCCTCTAACACCTAATGTTCCTGGGAGTTGACTACACCCACTCCCATGTGATGATCCTCTGAATCTCCCATCCTGCTCTCTCTTCTTTTTGCTGATTCTCTTAATCCAATCATACTGGTGCAGCATCTGTTACAATCTTACAGTCTCCACTCCTGAGAGATGTAGCTGCTCTTTTATCTGAAATGCTCTCATCGTCTTCCTCACATGCTGAGAGGTTAGAGTGTTGATGCTGTGCTCTGCAGCAAATGCTGCACATAGGATCTTTATCTTCTGCATTGTAGGGACATTTTGCTGCTTCACGCTTTGATTTCAGTTCTGTTCTTCTCCACAGTTCACTAAGCCTATGGCTAACTAACTCATCTCTTGATATGAAAGGAAAAATGTTATGTGTATTCCTGATTGCAGTGGGTAACTATTGTTTGTTTTAATCTGGTTTATCTTCAAGAATATTTATTTTCCTTCTGTGAATTCTTGGTTTAGCTCTATACTCCATTTTTGATGGGGTTATTTGATTTTTTGGTGTTTAATTTCTTCAGTTCTTTATATATTTTGAATATTAGCCTTCTGTTGGGTGTTGGATTAGTGAAGATCCTTTCCTAGTCTGTAGGCTGCCATTTTGTTCTAAGGAGAGAGAGAGGGAGGGGCCAGGACGGGAGGAGGGAAGAAACTATGTTCTAAAAGTAACTTGAGAAAACAAAATAATACTTTTCTTAAAAAGGGGTTAATAAGCTTAAAAAAATATAATAAAAATACAATATAAAATTTTCAAACTATAATTTACCAAAGGTATACTTGCCTTACTGGCATGAAAGGAAAAATGGCCTTAATTTCAGATTGGAATGTTAGACTGCATGTTGCCACATAGCTCACACACACTTGATAGCAGCTTAAAAGTTGGGATTTATTTTTATAGATATAAAGGTTATTTTCATGGCTTGACATTAAAAATCAGGTAAGAGGTTTAAAATTCTATAAATAAATTAAAGGTTACCACAGTTCAACCTGGTTTTCTAAACCTCCAAGAGTTGAAAAAATTTAGAGCTAAGGTAAAATATATGAGATGCATGGTGTTAGCCCATGCCTTTAACTCCAGCAGAGACAGGAGGATCACTATAGAATTAGTTATCTTGTAAATTCTAGAGTTACAAGGAACAGGGTGGTGATGGTGCACACCCTTAATCCCATCATTTGAGAGGGATACACCCTTAATCCCAACACACTAGAGACAAAAACCTGCAGATTTCTGAGTTCAAGCCCAGCCTGACACAAAGCAAGCTCTAAATAGAGAAAAACTTAGATCCAGGGATGGTGATACACATCTTTAATCCCATCAGTTGGGAAGCACATGCCTTCAATCCTAATACTTAGAATGTAGAGACAGACACATAAGATTTGGAATGATTTAAGTCTAAAAGCTACTCACAAAAGGCATGCTGAAATTCAAAGCAAATTGTCCTTTGAGATCTCAAAATATATACACTTAAAGGTTTGTTTTTTCCAGATCTGTAAAAAATTGAGTTGGTATTTGGATAGGAATTGCGTTGAATCTGTATATTGCTTTTGGTAAGATTGCCATTTTTATTATGTTGATCCTACCTATCCATGAACAAGGGAGATCTTTCCATCTCCTGATATCTTCTTCAATTTCTTTCTTAGGGTCTTGAAGTTCTTATCATACAGGTCTTTCACTTGCTTGGTTAGAGTTACCCCCAGGTATTTTATATTATTTGTGGCTATTGTGAAGGGTGTTGATTCCCTTATTTCTTTCTCAGCCCATTTATCTTTTGTGTAAAGAAGGGCTACTGATTTTTTTGAATTGATTTTGTATCTGGCCACCTTGCTGAAGGAGTTTATCAGCTATAGAAGTTCTCTGGTGGAATTTTTGGGGTCGCTGATGTATACTATCATATCATCTGCAAATAGGGATACTTTGACTTCTTCCTTTCCAATTTGTATCCCCTTGATCTCTTTTAGTTGTCTTATTGCTCTAGCTAAAACTTCAAGTACTATGTTGAAGAGATATGGAGAGAGTGGGCAGCCTTGCCTTGTCCCTGATTTTAGAGGAAATGCTTTAAGTTTCTCTCCATTTAGTTTGATGTTGGCTATTGGCTTGCTGTAAACTGCTTTTATTATTTTTAAGTATGGTCCTTGTATGCCTGATCTCTCTAAGACTTTTATCATGAAAGGGTGCTGTATTTTGTCAAAAGCTTTTTCAGCATCCAATGAGATGATCATGTGGTTCTTTTCTTGGGAATGTATGCTAAGCCATATAAGTCTTATAATTGTGGCCTATTTATTTCTGTTGTTTTGTATTGTATTTATAGTTATAAGAAAAAGAACCATTTTTTGAACTGAAAGGGAGAGCTGTTGGGGGAAAAAAGAAATACCTTAAACTAAAAAAAAAAAAAAAAAAGGAAGGGAAGAGGATGGGGGGGTTGAGGGGTAGGAGGGTGGAAGGGTGGGACTGGAGGGGGGAGTAGGGAGGGGATTGTGATTGAGATGTAACTTGAAGAAATAAAAAATAAATTATTAAAAAAAAAGGTTTGTTTAGTTCCAAAATATCAAAATAATTTCTGTTTTAATCTCAATTTGGAAGATAATACTTTTTATATTGTCAAAAAACCCAATTTACTCCAGGAAACATATTACATCCCTCCCCACCGCACCCCCCAAAAAAAGTAGTGTCCCAGAGTTAGGATTAGGACAGGGCTCTGTTCTTATCTTTCCAGGAGATTAGAAACATCCATCTAAGGAATCCATGGACAACTGGACAACTTAAACCTCAGAAGAAAACAGATCAGACACCAAAGAAGACACGTAGCCCAGATGATTCAGCCTCACAGACTTCCTCAATAGCTGTTTCCTCAAAAGTCTACAACCACAACAACTCAAAATCGCTAAGATTGTTCAGCCCCACAGACTGTTCCAGCCAGAACTTCAGTAAAACCCTGAAGTTCAGCTTCTGTCTACAAACTTCTTAGGACATTTAAATAGCTGTGCACAAAAGGACTGAACATTAAATGATTCTATTAACATGCTTAACCATTTTTTCCATTCTTATTTGGGCCCCAAACAGGTTTACTATGCCCCTTATCATCAGGAAGTAATTTTAAGAGAGTGACGTCCCATCTCCAGAAGGTGGGGTCTGTGATTTCCCCGCCCTTTGGTCATTTGATGGGTTATAGATACTTTTTGTTATTTAGGTGGAGAGATTACAAGCTATTAAATGGTCTTGTGAATACTACTCAGCTATCAGAAACAAGGAAATCATGCAATTTGCAGCCAAATGGATGGAACTAGAGAAGCTCATCCTGAGTGAGCTAACCCAGACCCAGAAGGATGTACATGGCATCTATTCATTTATAGTCGGATTTCAGCCATATAGTACAGGATATCTATATCACAACCAACACACCAAAAGGAATATGGACATAGACTTTTGTTTTGTTTTGTTTGTTTGTGTGTGTTTTTGTTTTGCTTTTTGTTTGTTTGTTTGTTTTTAGTTTTCTCTCCCTGGCAATGAGACGCTTTTCACTGGTGGTACTGCCTTGTACACTCCCAGTGTATGAGGAGGCTTCTAGCCCCTCACATGACTTCTGAACTGGGGTGGGAGACTGTTATGTAGGGACACTCTACTCCATAGGAGTGGGATGGAAGGGTTGGGGAGTAGAGGATGGGAGGGAGAGGCTGGGAAGGGGGAAAAGAGGACAATATTATGGAGCTGTAACCTGAACCAACAATTTAAAAATTAAAAAAAAAAAGAAGTTAGACCCAGGAATTTCTCTCTTTTTCTTTTCTGTATCCTTTCTCTCCAATGTGGTGGGGGGGAACGACTTGAGAAAAAATGGAATATAGACATAATATAGGAATGATAAAGAAAAAAGGACAGATTATTGAATATGCTCTTATATCTTTGTATATTGATATAAAATTAAGATTATATTTGGTTACATTGGCATTGATCTTTCTATATTGATATAAAATTAAGATTATATTTGGTTACATTGGCATTGATCTTTCTATATTGATAAAAAATTAAGGTTAGCTCTTTTAAAGTATTGTACCTAGATAACGCTTAAAAATGAAATGGGAAGTTTTGGCCTTTTGTTAGCAACTGTCATAAACTGTTTAGGATAATTAAGAAATCAAACTAATAGTCATTCAAGCATGTCATTTTGTCCGGTACTAGGGAAGTCTATCACAGTTATTTTCTAAGTTAATCAGAAATCAAGTTTCTAAGAGACAAGCAGCATTTACATATCCAATATAAGGAGATAGATAGGTGGTCTTCAAAAACCACAAGAGAGCTGTAGAATATGGCATTCAAAGATGTTTTCTTAACTTAAGATTTTTTTATATCAAGACATGTCAGCTCCTGACAGCACCCCCTGCTCTACTCCAAGTAGATGATGAGCATTAAAGAATCTCCAACTGGAGATGGTTGAATTAGTGGCAAGCCTGTCACTTGGCATGAAAAATCCCTTGCTTCAGCTGTGGACAGACTGGTGTCCAAAAAGGACAAAACTTGGAAGCAGGTAAGTTGACAACCTAGCTCTGCCAAGACAGGGTAGGCAAGTCCTTCATAATTCCTGCTTTACAATCAATGTTTGTCAGAGAAACAGGCCAAACAGCTGAAGATTGATGCTGTAATGTACGGAGAAAAATTGGGAACTGTCCAGGCTGCCACTGGTATGTCATTTCTTAGTTCTAGAAGCTGCAGGCCCTGCACTTCCTGTATAATCAGATATATTTATCCTTCTGAGGTCTCTGATATGGTTGAAGACTAGATAGCTAGAGTCTCATAGTTAAATTTTGAGTTATTTAGGAATTAAGAGGATGATCTGGATCTAAGAAGATGTTTTTAAAATTGTAATGCAAGTTAGGATGGAAGTTGAGTTGGATATAGAACTTTAAACTCATGGAGATGGTTGGATAATAGAATGTTAAAGTCAGTTGCCAAATATGTATGGACTGGACATTGGGAATGTATGCTAAGCCTTATAAATCTCCTAAGTGTGGCCTAATTACTTCTGTTGTCTTGTGTTGTATTTATTGTTATAAGAGAAAGAGCCATTTGTTGAACTGAAATGGGGAGCTGTTGGGGGGGGGGGAGATATGCCTTAAAATAAAAAAAAAAAGGGGGGAGGGGGGGGGGGCATTGAGGGGAAAGAGGGTGGTAGGGTGGGACCAGAGGGGGGAGTTGGGAGGGGAATTGCTATTGAGATGTAACTTGAAGAAATAAAAAATAAAGAAAGAAAAAAATCATACAAGTAACATTAAAAAAAAAGAATATTTATTTTCCAGAAATGTCCTCAACCTTTAATGCAAATGTACATAAGCAGATTTGGATTTGCCTGCATTCAGAAAGGAAGCAAATTTGAGTTCAAGGTGAGGTATGTAACTGTAAATATAAATCTAATTATACCATAACTATACCCTAACTGAGACTTATTCTAAGTAAAGAGAGTGCCAATTATCTTTGTTTTTTTTTTTTAATCTAAAAATTACCTCTGAATTTAGTAGCTTAAAATGTCTACACTTTCATTGAGTTATATATGATTTTGTATTTCAGAAATGTGGGAAGGGATCAAGTAGGCAGTATTTTATTTTTCTATATCGTGTGGCTTAGGTTGACTTGGCGGTATTGAGGTAATTACTAGTATCCAATGTGGTGTCAGTCACACGACTAGTACCTTGATGAGAAGGTCATTAGAGCTGCTGTGCATTGATCTGTTTCTTTATGCAGTATCATTTTCCCTGCTCTCAGTCTGCAGCATATAATTAGACTTCTACCCGGAAGTGGCTATCTCATGTGAGGATTAAGCCTATAAATTAGTTTTTCAAGGCTAACAGGACACAGATATTTGGTCAAACACCAGGCATGATGTCACTCTGAAGGTATTTTATTTTCAAAAGTGACTAATATTTGTGTTAAGAAACTTGGAGGAAGAGCACCCCATCCAGTGGAAGTAGTTGGAATCCAACCTGTAGAACAAAGGAGAAAAGACTGAGGTTTATGAAGAGGAATTCTCCAGATTTTCTTTAAACCCCAGATTGCAGTACCAGCACTTTGGTTTCAAGCCTATTATTCTATCCTAATTTTTACATATATAAGTCCCTGTAACAAGAAGTTTATCATTTGCTAGTGGGTCATTAGAAATAATTCACCATTTTAAAGCCTTGATCCCCCAGGTGAGTGAATCCTGGATAGAGGAGAAATAGCCCACCTCTAAGGCTGGTTCAGTGCACACACAGCTTTCTGAGATCCCCGTTCCAGTGTTCCAGGTTATTGTTACCTGGATTATACTCAAACTGTGCCTTTAAAAGTCCATTCCTCTGTTCTGCCAGGCTAGCTGCTTCAGAATGGTGGGGAAAATGGTAAAATGAGAGAATTTAGTGAGAAGGAGCTCACGGCTGTGCTTTGATTGTGGAGTGAGTTCCTCGGTCAGAAGCAACACTGTGTGAAATACCATGATGATAGCATTCCGAAGTCCACAGGTGGTAGTTTTGGCAGAAGCTTTACAGGCAGGAAAGGCAAGTCCATAACCAGAATAAGTATCTATCCCAATAAGAACAAACCACTACCTTTTCTATGGTGGAACTTGTTCAATGTAAGCAACTTGCCATCAAGTAATGGTGCCATATCTGTGGCTCAGTGTTCCTCTGTTGCTCTCAGATCTGTCATTTAGCAGCAGTTGTAGCGTGTCTGCCTTGGTAAGAGGGAGTCCATACTTTTATGTCTCTAGATGACCTCCTTCTTTGCCACCATGCCTACTTTGTTCAAGCACTCAGTGGACAATAACAGGAATGGCCAGGCAAAAAAGGGTTAATGATTATCTACAGAATGGGTCGTCTTAAAGACTTCATTATTGAGCTGCCCCATGCAGATGTCAAAAGGTTATTATAATGGTCCTTTAAGTTTTGATTATTGCCACTGTGTTTCTGATAATGTCAGCACTGCTGATCCATATCTTGGCTCAGGCTGACTTCTAGGTTGTTAGTCAGAATTCAGTTGACTTCTTCCAGCTGTCGTTTGCTATCTGTTCAGTAAAGATTGTCAGGGCTTTATTATCATTGCAAAGAAAATGTAAATAAAGTAAAATTGATGTTTTCTCTCTATCCCATCTGTTGGACCACCCCCAAATGATACATCACATCTTTATGATATTTGAGTTTCTTTAGAATCTGAATGCCTTCTCCTCCACAGAGAATGTGTCTATAAAAATAATATTTGTTTATCTAAAGCCAGCTATCCTATTGTTACTCTGAACTGTCACAAAGCATGATGTTCTTTATCAGGAAATGACAAAAGGATCTTAAATCAATTCTCTTACAATGAAACAAGAGATAAATGATGATACCACACATTCTTGGCCACGTTCCCCAATGTATTTTACCTAAAAACCAATATTTACAATTATTATACTCTTCTCAATACAACTTGGGCAAATGTTTGCTATTCTGCCTGCTTATGTAAACATTTCTTGCACTGTGTGATTTTGAAAAGGTGCATGAAATTTTAGCCTGGCCAGTGAGACTTGAAAGACCATGAACACGACTCAGTCTTTTCGTTGGCTTCAGCCTTCGACTTGACAGAACACAGAGTTATCTGAGGTAGTCTCAATCATCTTGATCAGCTTGGTGTGTAGAAAGACCTGTAGAATATTTTCTTGATGGCTAGTTCATTTAGGAGGGCCCAGCTCACTGTGGGTAATGCTATCCATGGGCACACGGATTTGGGCTGAATAAGAAAAGTAGCTGAGATTGTCTACTGCAAAGTAGTTAGTCTTGAAATCATATGCAACACACACACATACACACACAAACTCACTCAAACACACACTCACATACACACACACACTTAACAATTATCAACTAGAAAAAAAAAAAGATAACAGTTTTAGAGGGAGTTGCCTGGGAGAGGTTTGGAGGTGGAAAGGAAAGGAAGACATGGTCTAATATACTTAATTGAAAATATTTTAATTAAAAAAAACTGTACAAAAAAGTGTAGTCAAAAGTAAGCCTGAGTGCAAGCCAGTAAGCAGCATTCCTTCATGATCCCTGCTACAAACTCTTGCCTTGAGTGACCTTCAAAGCAAGTTCTAAGATCTGCAGTTACTTCTTGAACCATTTATACTATCATTACTTTTTTAAATTTTATTTTTGCTATCTATTCTTAGTTCATAATGTTTGATAGTTGACACTACCAACAGGTTAGTTGGTAGTTTACATGGAGGCACTGAGAGGCAGGTGATAAGGCATTCCACAGGGAAGTGCCACACCAAATACAGTTACTGAAAGAGAGCAAAACTCGATACAGTATTTTTAGGTGCTTCTTCTAACTCTAGCACAGAGGATTCAGTATGTGTAGGCTTTGAGAGGGTCTGGAGAGTTTCTTGGAGAAGTCTATTGATGAGAAAATGATTTGTCCTAATACTAAGCAAGGAAAACCAAGGGAATCCTTAGGAGAAGAATGATTCTTTGAGTATCCATCTCAACCCTCAAAGATCTGGATCAGGCTAGATTACTTGTTATTCTCATGTGTCGAAATGAATTTGAAAATGATACCACTTAAGGGATGGGATGCTCCACTGTAAATCTCTGGGATGAAAGAATTCAGATTTTATTGGGGTTGGGTGATGCATCAATGTTTTGCCCCTGAGTAAACCTGGGGGATTGCTGCCTAGATGGAGGCATGAAGGGGCCTTTGCGACAGGAGTCACATCATTGTCATGTTTCCATGAGCTGAGAAAGAAGTAGAGGAGCCTCATTGTGGGGATGGCATTATCTCAACTGTGGAAAAAGTTTTGTGTTAATCACACTGGTCGAGATGTTTCACTCTAAATGGAGCCCATTGAAGGATGTTGTCAAGGTGCTTAAGAGCAACCCTAACTAAGCTCAGTGCTCAATGCTTGGTTCCAACCTGATGGCCATGACTGGGGAATGGAAGCTTTGGGAAGAGGAACCTGGGCTCAGGAATTTGGTCACCAAGGTCCTTGTATTGACAGCTGTAGTCCATTTTGTACTCTGGAGTCCTTGGGTCACTTTCCTCTTCCTGTCTCCTAGGAAGAGTGGTTCTTCCACGCTTTGCTATGATAGGTGTCAACCTCTAAAACGGTGAGACAAGGGAACCTCTTCTGCTTTTAAGTTGTTTGTTTTAGGCATTCAGTCATAGTGATGACAAAGCACACACTCATCAAATAAAACTGACAGTCAGAGCATAAAAACTTCAGTTAGATGATGAAGAGGCCCTTAGCCAGTGTGACTATCTCACAATGATAACCTCATTTCTACCAGTGCCTGGACTGTCTGTCTTGTGTGTCTTTTGGATTTAAACAGTGGTTGCAACATCGAAGTGAAGCCCTTCCTTCTGGGAAGCAGCTGCACTTTCTCATTTGTAGTTCCTTGCTGGTTCCTTGACTATTTATCATGTTGAATTTTCCCAGAGGATACCAGAGAAATTCTCTATGTTTTCTAATGATAAAGCCTAATGGTTCAGCAGCCTCTTATTTGTAGACATTAATTGCATCTTTGATTAATAGACTTCTTATCACAGTATAGATCTCATGTTTATTCAGATAATAGTTTGCTTAATTCAGAAAAATCAGGAAACAACTTATTATGTTCTTCTTGCTGATATGATAGAACATCATCTGTGTAGTACATTCTCCAAAAAGATTAGAATCCCTGGATTTGCCTGGAGGAAGTGAAGTATGTAAGTTTCCTAAAGAAAAGTGACATCAGTGGTAGACATTTTATAAACTCCTGAGCGTGAGATTTTAGCAAAATAAGAGTCCTTTATAGACTTAAGGGCCTCCTACCTACAAGGAAGACATGGAGAGAGAATGGGGCTCAGGCCAGGGTGGAAAACAGAAACAAAACCAAAACAACAACAGCAAACCCCCTGTAACTTTTAAGAAAAGAATATGAGAGAAAAAGGACAGGGAAATTTCTAAGGAATACATATACAGAGAGAATATAGGTTTCAAAAGTCAAAGAAAGCTAATAAAAACCAGGGAAAGCATTCTATGAGTAGTTGCAATTTCAGAATTATCCCCATTGCCATCAATTCTCATGTTAGAAGTAGACTTGTCATTTCAAAAAAGAAACAAGGCCATTAGGAAGCAGGATAGGAGATATTAGGTCAATGGCAATAACTTACATAAGATACACATTCAGAATTTGTACTGGAAAAGATATTCTCGGGTCAGTTCCAGGGGCATACTCCACATGGTGAAGTGGAAAGGGTAAGGGGGACTACTCTCATGACCACCATCTAACGAGTCCAGAACATGGCATGGACTTCGTCCTTCTCAGCCTCAGCCACCTCAAGGAGGAAGTGAGACACTTATTAGTCATCTTTACCATCAGTTTATGCATTTGAAAATTTAAGAAAACTTTTTTGGGTTTTGTTTGTTTGTTTGTGTGTTTCATGAGTAGATTGAGTTAAAAAGCATCTGTTCATCCCCAGATGGTGCATCAACAGGCAAATAAATAAATACATACATACATACATACATACATACATACATACACACATATATACATACATATATAAATAAATAAAAGATATCCATTTGACCTTTTGGATTCAATATGTTCACTGGAACTTCATGCTAGAGCCTGAGTGAGGAGTTACATATACAAATGGGGGTGACTCAGGGGCAGTGGTTGGTACCACCAGGAAGTCCTAGTCCAGGAGAGATGATAACTGACGAGAGCTGAAACCCTGTAATCTCTTCTCCTGGTTGGCCACATGTCTAGGTCTGATGTGCTGTAGTGCACCTATCAGCACTTATAGCTGGGGAGTGGAGTGCAGAAGAGAGCAGTGGCTAGAATCTCAGGTGAGGGTTCAGTGATAAACTGACTTGCACCTCCTACTTTCTAGTACTTTAGGCCCATATGATGCTGCTTTGTTGGGTTTATTTTATTGCCATGACTTGAGGAGAGTCGCAAGGTATTTTAGAGGTATTTATTCAAATGATCTGGTACTCTGAGTACACCCCCCCCCACACACACACACAAAGATGACAACACAAGTTTTATTGATAATGTCAAATTTAGGAAACAACCAAGAGTTTCCTTAAAGAAATGAGTAGATACATGACATGTGAACATGAAGACATATTATTCATGGAAAAGGACATTTCAGGCTACAACACTAGGGCTAATAAAACAATTGTAGTTCTATATATTAGAAGCAAGTAATATTAAAATGGACTTAAGAAAACAATACAATTATGGTAGACACTGCCTACATTGTAACAAAGTTTAGTTCAGAAAGCTTCCAGTGAGCTGCTCCCTTATTCAACAGAACATTCCAATGAGCTCATGCCAACGAGATATCTATCTGGCCTCCCCTCCTTCCATCACCCCTCCTGTTTTCCTTGCTTTAGGCTTACTGGCATCTTCCGTTCCTCAGGGTTGACAGGCACACTCTTGAAGCCCTAATCCTAGAGGGCTGTATGGTCTGTCTCTTAATCTCTGCTACTAGTTTTCAGCTCAGCTGTCAACAGCATGAATTAAACAAGGTCCTCTGCCAGGCAGGGGTGATAGATATACTTCTGTAATACCAGCACTCAGGAGGCAGAGGCAGATATATCTTTGTAAGTTCAAGGCCAGCCTGGTCTACAGAGCAAGTTCCAGGGCAACCAGGGCTACACAGAGAAACCCTGTCTCAAAACAAACAAACAAACAAATAAAACAAAAACACCAAAGAAAGAGATCTTCGCTTATCACAATAAAACAATATCTTTCCACCCTTGTTGATCTTTTCTCTTTACGTTCACATGTAAAGACACACACACACACACACACACACACACACACGCATACACACATAAATGCACATACACACACATGCACACACACACATGCTCACATACACATATATGCCCTCATGCCACACACAGAATTTACAGCTTTTCATTCTGAAATTGCTCCGAAGAGAAGGAGCAAGAACAGTCGTTGGAAACCTTCTACCATTTACTTGCCTTTTTACTTACTCTGTGTGTATTTGCTGAAAACATGGCCATTCATTTAAAAGTAATCACAACCAAAGGCTTACTTTGGTAAAAGTTATATTGATTGCATTCTATTATCTAATATTTAGATCAGATTTGAATTATTTAATCTTTCCAAAGTGTTTTATAGTAGTCACTCACTCATGGCACACCATTAATCTTTCTAGCTACCTTTATTCTAATTAGTTTCCAGCTTAATTTCAACTTTTAGGTCGATAACAATTTTGAATATTTTTTAGCATTTATTGTTTATAATTATTCTGTCATGATTAGAGTTCAGCTAAACATTTTTGACAGGAAAATCACATAGGTAACATGTTCTCCTCACATCAGACTGTTTTGGTGTCTGGCTTCCCTTTTCCTCATGTTCTTGCTCATCTTCTTTCTCTGTTGGAATGGAAGTTACATGAAAGTTCTGACTTCTTTGTTCACTCAGTCCCAAGTTCCACAGATTTGGCAAATAGTTTTTGAATTGTTGAATGAATCTAGAGTCAGCTAAAATTATCTGGAATTAAGTAGAATTTTTGCCTCTACAGTTTACTGTCAGGTTGTTTCAGGTAGCTGCTTTACTGAACCTTCATCCTACTCAGAGAAGGAAGAGAATCTGAGAAGTTTAACCTTCCTTCATGTCTTAGTCAAGGTTTCTATTTGCTGTGATGAGACATGATGACCATGGTAGCTCTTATAAAGGAAATCATTTAATTGGGGCTGGCTTACAATTCAGAGGTTTAGCCTATTATCATCAGGGTGGGAAACATGGTGGTACACAGGCAGACATGATGGTGGAGAGGTAGCTGAGAGTTCTACATCTTGATATGCAGGCAGCAGAGTGAATTATGTGCCACTGAACCTGGGCTTAAGCATCTGAGACCTAAAGCCTGCTCCCACAGTGACACATTTCCTCCAACAAGGCTGCACCAACTCCAACAAGACCATATCTCAAAATAGTCCCACTCCCTGTGGGCCAAACCCATACTTGGTATCTGGGATACTTCTTTAGATTGATGTTGTTGATTGTGCCTGTTCTACAAATGCCTGTTCATTCTATATTAAATAATACATGCTTCTGTTCTAGGAAACTAGGTATATTCTAAATATGCACATAGTTGTTAGCTGCAAAATAAAACCAGTTAGAAATTATAGTAATTTCCCCCCACATTTTAATGGTTTGCTTTTCTAACTCCTGGCCTATACATATGCTTTTCGTCTGAGGTCAGGTGTATCTTTAGGAGATGGGCTGTGGTGTGTTGAGTGATCATTCAAGTCTTTTTACTGGCTGGCATTTTGAGAGGGGGCCCACCAGATTGATAGCCTGCACTTTAGGCATCATATATTGATTTGTCCTTATAAATCACAGGCAGATTCTTCAAGCCTCTCAGAGGCCTCTGACAGTTACTCACAGTTGATAGTATTTTAGATAAAGGAATTCCAGATCTCAGTTTTTGACTTCTGGATGTTCTGCCAGAAAATGTCTTTGGTTCCTGGAAAATGGTAAATTCTCAAAGGACAGCCCTTCCAGTATAGGCGTCCAACGATGCAACTCAGAATGTTACCAGGAATCTGAACCATCTAGCACACTTTGAAAATCAGTCCCATAATTATCTGAAGGGCTCCTTTAATTAAATCCATGTTTCCAGGATGCATAATCCAAACTGAAACATTCCAGAAGTGTACTTACCGAAAATAATACATTGTGACTGTTTAAACTCCCGGTGCTTTCAATCAGCCACACTATAGTGGGTCCTGCAGCACCAAGGGGTTTGTTCCCAAATGAAAGTCCCATTTAAGAAGAATGGCCTCCTTATAGTGGGATCAATTTGTGTCTTTTTTTTTTTTTACAAAATTTTTTTTCTTAGAGTGTTCATTCACATGATTCTTTTCTGATGAAGTGATATGGCTTTGGTAATATTTATTTTAAGAATTTAAAAATGTTTTAATTTTTAAAGCCTGGCTTCACTGTAGTCTGTGGTTTAGGTGTAACATTTCAGGCTCTTGGAAAAATTACATGTCTTCCCTTGTGTGACAGATGTTTTGAGACAGTAGGATTGTACCTCTCCCATGCCTTTACTAGTCCTTTACTAGTCCTAATATTATGTGTATAGTGACTGAGTGTTTTCTGCCTGCACCATGAGTTTATTTAAATCAAAAGACTGAGTCATTAATAGATTGTTTATGTATAATTTTAAGGATTTTTAAAAAGTAAATTAATATTTTGAGATTTCAAAAGGCATCAATAACACATCATTTATTTCAAATGAGTATAGAACTCCTAAGAGGAAGAAAGGTTCAGTCAGTATTAAAAATTATGTTTGGCAAATGTTTTTGGAGAACATTTAAAACATTTAGAAATAATTCCTGCTAAATCTTTCATTTGGAACACATTATTTTCCTCCCAGTCTGGGAATGATTAAATATCTTTTTGGTCCATCTCATTAGACAGAATTTTTTGACCATAGAAAGGATATATTTTAGAAAACAGATGTCTGGAGGTTCATATATTAAAGCCAAATGAAAGGCATGAATTTAAAAGAGTATACCCACAGACAGCCCCACCATGAACACACACTCATCATATAAAGTTAACAGGTGCAGTCATTGGTGTCAGCTCTGGAGGTGCACCACCAAGCTCAGGCATTTGCTCAACATCTCAGCTGCCTTTTTATGCATTTGGTTAAATCCAGCTTTCCATTATTGTTGGCAAGACATCCCTCCTTGGAATGTCTGCTCTACTCAGGAGGTGATCTGGTGCCAGCCTTCTGCAAGAAAGGGACAAAATGGAATCTGTAATTTAAATAAAAGCTAGTGGTTCAGTAAAGCTGGCAGTGGCATAAAACATTCTTAAAATCTCCACATCCTGTGGGAAATTCAGTTTTGGTGGGGTCTAACATCCCCACACACTTTTAAAGCTTTTGTTCTATGATATAGATCCTCAGAGAAAGACACCTTCATGTAACCTCACTAGGAAGTTGTTTGAGTTACTGTGTCAGTAAAATATCTTAGAGGCATCTATCTTGTACTTTTTAAATTAAAAGTTGGCCTTGCTCAAAGTGAAATGAGACAGAAATGATCCTGGATATATTTTCCATAGAAGCACCTGCTTTGGGTGTGACCAAACATAGAAAGATTTTGGCAAAATAAATGGTCTAACCCATTTGAGGGATGATATTTTGGATTCTATTCATGGCACCTTTTAAAGGGAATTTTTAGTGTGTTGTCTAGACTTGTGTTCTGAGGTCAACACACAGCCTGAGGATACTTCCCTTTTGGTTGAAATAAGAGAAAATACAAAGAAATTCAAATTAAAACCTCACCCTGTTGAGGGAGGCTGTGCCTGAGATCACAGGAGCTTCTTTTTTTGGGGGGGGAGGAGCTATGTTAAGAGGGCAAATATGTCAGCATCAATCAAATAAACACCCTTCAGACCAGGGCAAAAGAATTCACCTTTTGGTATAATCTAAGCTTTATAGTTAGTCGATGTATTATATATATGAAAAACATTAATTTTGATGATTAAAACAGATGTTACTTGGATAAATGTATAAAATTATCACAGTTAGGGCTGTGGAGATGGTACAGTGGAAAAACACATGTCATGCAAGCTGAGAACCAGAGTTCAGATCCCCAGAACATGAGTAAAAGCCAGATGATAGGCCAGCCATAATCCCAGCACTCAGGTACTGAAACCAGAGAATCTCTGGGGTTAAGCTGCATATGTGGGTCCACAGTCCACAAGAGAATCTACATCAATGAATAGAGTAGAAAACATCTCACTTCAACTTCTGGCCTCTACATGCACAGATATACACATATGAATACACATACACACGCATGTGCACTTACAAACACAAGTGCAAACATTAAGAGAGATGCACACACACAAGCGCATACACACAGAGAGATGCGCATGCACACACACAGATGCATTGAGAGAGATGCACACACAGACACACAAATGCACAGAGACACACACACAAATACATACATAGAGATGACATATACACGTACACATACATACATATGCAGAGAAAGAGATACATACATGTGTGTGACTGTGCTCAAACAAAATTATCACAATTATTCTTCTTGCTTGAAGTATATAAGCACATTCCTTCTGTCCTTAGTAATGTTGATTAGATTTTCAATTATGCTACTCCGAGTCACTGACATTGGGGCAGCCTGTATAGTAGTGCTACTATAAGCTATATCAAACACCTAAAAATACTTGTGTTGCTGACACATGGCATTCTGATACTTGGTGGTCATTTGAAGGACACCTAGGAAGCAATGTCCATCAGAGTTGACCTCTGAGCACTGAATATCCTGAACAGCAATATGTCTTTGTCAAATTCTGTGATTAGACATTAACTTTGGAGATTGATTTTCTGTTATATTTTTGATAGAAACATTACAGGTTTTGACATAAGAGATAAAATTTGTAAGTGAAAATTCGGCATGTCTCTGAAAATCCATTCAATTGAAGTTTCCTCAATGACAGTCAATATAATCATTATCAACAGGATATGTATTGGCCACATACTTCAGTTTCTGTCTACTTTCTCCTTTACTCCAACTTCATTTTACATATGAGCATATTTAAGGTAAGAGTAGATTAGCTTGCCTAACAACATTCATTTATTACATGCTGGAGTCAAGACTTGAATCCTAATCTCATACAAAAATACTTATTTTCAAAGCATGGGATAACACTGCCTAGACATTGTCCATTACTTTTCTTTCAGTCTCACATTTAAATACAGAAGATTACATTCCTTTAAATCAGATGGTTTTTAGAGCTCTACAGAAAAGAGATTCATATGTCCACAGGTATAGGCTTATGGAGTCTCTCGGGACAATGGTGCTGGGTTTCCATAGGTAATCGAGTTTATCTGTAACTTAGAATGAGGAAGAACCTTGTTGGAACAGTGTTTTTGTGTGTGGAAAAGGGTGCAGCCACATGTCCACATACTCAGATATGTCACTGAGGCCTTTGAGAAAAACATATAATATGTAGAACACTATACATTGACATGTATAAGAAAAAATGCATGCTTTGATATTATTTATACTGTATAAGAAAAATGCATGGTTTGATATTATTTATATTTATACTAATAATGTTTTGTTATCTGTTGAAGTGATGTTGTATTTTTATTTTACATTTAAGTCATATTGTGTTAGAATCCACAAAGAAACTATTCTGTCATATTTTAGATTCAGAATGTTACTTAGAAAGCATATTTTCCTCATCTTATCTTTACTACCACAATGAGGAAGTAGCATTTTGTGTGGTGAGGCAGAATGCTGCCCAAGGAGCCACCAATAAAACCGAAGGAAGATGATTGGTAAATTAGGAGTACTTCTATGATAGACTAAATGTGTCAAAAGTCATTAGTGTTTCTGCCACGAAGAAAGCTGTAGAGAAAATTAAGTTAGTAGTGTTTCAAAATATGTAGAGATGATGATGATCATACTTTAAATTTAAAATTTTGTTTTTATAAATCATATCTATTAATAATTGGTACTATATTACTACATTGCTTGTTCTATCAAATTATTAGACTCTTTGTTTTCTCCCTGAGATTTTGGTTGCTCCTTTCTTCCAAACTTCTAAATTTATATTTTATTTAAGCTTATAATTTGGATCAAAATTTTCCCCTATCATAGCTTGACTCTCAATCCATTGGTTTAGTCATTGACCTCCTGTGTCCTTTTAGTACTGTGCAAGCTCACTCACTAATGTTAGGAGTCCGGGTTTCATTTCTGTTGTCATGATTAAATACCCTGAGAAAAAAGCAACTTAGGGGAGAAATGTTTTATTTTAGGCCGCAGTTCCAAGTTATGATCTACCATACCAGGAAATTCATGACACCAGGAGCTTAAAGCATCACATGACAGTCAGTAGCAGAGAGAAGCGAATGGATGAATGCTCACTTGATTGCTAGTGCTCAGCTCATTTCCTCCACTCTTAGACCATCCAGGACCACATGCTTAGGGAATCATGCCACCCTTGGTAGGTTTGGTCATCCCATATCAATTGACTTAAAACAGTCTCCCATAGACATGTTACCAGGCAAATCCAGTGTAGGTAATCAATCACTCAGTGAGGCTCTCTTCCCAAGTGATTTGAGCTTATGTAAAGTTGACAACTTAAGCTACCCATCACATTAGACTATATTTTATTGACAGTTTTCCAACCTTCTTTTAAGTGGGGGCTCTCAAAAGAAAGTGGTGCTCTCTATCATCATGGTTTTGTACCATTGCATTTGATCTTGGTTTCTTTGAACTCATCATCTCTTGCTGTTCCTCAGTGCTGTGACTGACCATTGTCTTTCTTTGATCAACTTTTCTACCATTACATATTCCATGCCTTGGCATCTGTGATCATTAAATCATGGAAACAAGTTTCTTTCTCTCTCTTTTTTTTAAATTGAGACAATCATTCCATGAGACAAAGAGGAGAGAAAACCTCAAGTGTTTACATACCTCATACAGAGATTCAATATACATACATGAGGCAAAAGATCATAGAGCTAGCTGCAAGAAAAGACAAGGGCTGAGTCTTACTTGTAAAATTTAATTTTTCTCAGAAATTGATTATAGACATAATGAGCACATAGAAGATTTCAATCAATCAGACATTGTTACTAACATTGACAGCATGTTTATAAAGTACTCTACCCCGTGATAATGTTTATGAAGTACTCCACCTCATGACAGCATGTTCAGGAGTACCTTGAACACTTGCTGATTGTCTATATGTTGCATTATAAAATATTCCTAGATAACCTGAAAATGATTTCAATTATATATAGAATGTTGTCTTAGTAGAACTGTTAGATGTCAATAACAACAACAACAACAACAAAAAAAAGCTTGAAAAACAATCACCAAGTACTTGGAAAATAAGCAGCACTCCCTTTGCCTACTGAGCAAAGAAAAGCATAAAGGAAATTAAAAACTATTTTGAGTTTACTGAAAATAAAAAATACAAAAATGCATGAATTAGATTTTAAAACAAGGTAGAAAAAAATCATTTCAAATGATCTTACTAAAAGAAAAGCCCCCAAAAACCATTGATCTAAGCATCTTCCCTAAGTACAAAAGAGGAGAAAACTGTGTGTAAAGATGCCAAATGGAGAAGATGATGAGAAAGTGGGTGAAATAGAAATTAAGAAACAGGAAAGAATGAGTGGAACTTAAAGCTAATTCTTTGTTATAATCAATACAGTTGTCAGACTGAACAGGAAAGAAAGACGCCATCTTAATTAGTTTTAGATATCCCAGAGTTGGTTGTTTTCTGCGTCTTGACCTGTTGTCGATGTTTCTACAGCTCATGAAATGTTGCAGAAGAGGAGACAGAAAGATAATAAGAGCAGAGAACCAGGATGTCTGGCATGAGAGGTTGTCTTACACAGGATATATAACAAAGAAGCTGCACCAATGAAATCTCAACAATATGGTCATCTAAACCAGACCAGGATTCACTCCTAGATGAAGATCTACAGAGAATTAGACAATAACTGGGGAGAGAGGAGGAACCACTCTTCCTCAGTGAAAGGCCCTGACACACACACATATATATAAGAAAGACTAAATGGGCTCAGCTGCATACATATATGCATATATATGTAATATATAATTACATAATATAATTATATATAATAACATCCTACATATTTAACCAGATAATTTAATGAATATGGAACTTCAGACAAATATTCAGCATGAATGTAGGAGCAAATATTTTTGGTGGAAGCAAACCATAGCTATAGCTGATAAGACAAAAAAGGAACAGCTGTCACCAGCACCAGGGTTCACCCCAGGGTGCCCAGCAGTCACTGTAATTCACCCACTTAATAGTATTAAGAGAGAAGTCGAAATATAGCAACACCCAGAGATACAAAATTCAGCGCCCATTTGAGTTTTTATTTTTAATTTCCAGCAAAATATATTAATTTTCTTAGCCTATATGAAAAGCATTTATGTGAGCTGGAGATGAGCAGCTCTTCAGTGAGTAGAATGTCTGCCTACCACTCATGAGGTCCTGTATTTGATGAAGCAGGTGTAGTAGCTCAGACCTATAACTTCAGCATTTAGGGGTTAGCGACAGGAGGATCAGAAAGTGAAAGCTGATATTGACTTAAGGGCTAGGCTATGTAAGACCTTTTCTCAAAAAAAAAAAGATAAATTAAGAGACATTTAATGGGAAACAGGGTAGAGGTTTTCAAAGAAGTTAAAAATAGAACTAATCAGGACATAATCCAAAGGAAGGAAAGTCAGTACCTCATAAAGATGTGTATTTCCATATTCCTTGCATCATTATTCACACTCCAAGTGAATGAAAAGATGGCAAAACCATGGTACATGTAGACAATGGAATATTAATCAGCCCTGAAAATTAGATCCTGCTGTTTACCACAGTCTTTTTTTCATTAATTGATTTATTTGTTCCTTTTCATAGACTTTGTTTCCTAGCAATGAGACACTTTGCCCTAGTAGTGCTGCCTTGTAGGCCCCCAGTGTATGAGGATGCTCTTGGCCTTCATATGACTGCTGAACTGGGGCGGGGAACTGTTATGTAGGGACACTCCACTCCAGAGGAATGGGATGGAAGGGATAGGGGGTAGAGAGTGGGAGGGCAGACTGGGAGGGGTGGAAAGAGGGCACTGTGATGGAGATGTAACCTGAATTAATAAATAAATATTTAAAAAAATAAAAAAATTAATTGTTCCTTTTATATCCCCAACATAGCCCCACTTCCTCTTCTCCTCCCAGTTCCACCCTCCAACTTACTTCAATATTACAATAGATAACAGAAGCCAAAAGAAGAAACTTTCAAAATATAACTTACATGTAAACTCAACAAAAAATCAACTCCACAGAAATGTAAAAACCAGCAGTATCCATGAGAAGGGATAAAGGAGACAGATATATCCAACTAGCAACCCTATAGGTCTAACATACAACATCAAAGAATATAATGTACAAACCATTCTATATATAGGTACATGTTACATTATGTCATTTTTGAGAAGTCTAGGCAGGAGCTCAAGCTTCGGGTCATAGCACACTGACAGTCAAGAACAAAAAGAGAATAAACACATTCTCATATCACATTTACAGTCATGCTCAAAGAGAGAATACAAACATATCCGTGTTTGCTGCTTATTCTCAGAAAGCTCTCTTCACTCTTAAACAGTTCAAATTCTAGTCCATGAAACAGTGTCTTCCAGAGTGGTTTGGGTCTCTAGATCAAAATTAATCAAGGGAAAACTCAAGAGTCATGACCACAGACAAGGTCTAGATAATTCCTCAACTGAGAATCTCTTCACAGTTAATTCTAGGTTGTGTAAAGTTGATACTTAAAGCTAATTAGCATATCTAGATATTTTAAGCAGTATACACTAAAAACAATAGACATGCATGGCATTGTTGAAGCACTGCCTGAATGTTATCTTAGAATATGGAAGTATGGAGCATTATTTGTGGTTCAATGCATGTTATGTTGAGTCCATGTATATAGAAGGATAGCAGATCCCAAGCCAAATAAACTCTTTCCTCTCCTAGGCTGATTTTGATGAGTATGTTTTGAAGCAACAACAGAAATTAAACTAGCATACTACTTTAATTCAAACCAAGGAAATTAGTTTAATTAATGATGAAAGAGAGAAGTTCAGTTTTCTGCAAATCTAGATCTCCTCTGATCTGCACTCAGCTCATTCTACATTTAAAATCCTCTGTAATAAAGAAAGCAAAGCACATTTGTCAAGGGAAGGTGCCTAGAAGATAACCTGGAAAAATAAGCCATCCAAAGGTTAAAGAACCAAATGGAAACATTAGGATAGGTGAACATGTACCAAATAAATGATGTTTTGAATTATAAATAAATAAATACATGTTATCTGCTCTTGCAAAACTCAAAACCAGAAAAATAAAAAACCCACATACTTAGTAACTCTATAATTATATGCAATGTTCTACTCTATGCCTCTATTTTTCTCTCACCTGATCTAAATGGCTGTTGAGGGGGGAGATGATATCATTAATTTTAGACAAAAATAAATAAATGGTAGCAGTCATAAATGTTTTGGTTTATTTTATGTATTTGCCTCAGAATCAACCAACACTGTCAGTTCTTTTTTAGTAATGATGATTTGACACAATGTCAACATGTTTTATAGATGTTAAAGGAAATTTTTATATAGAAGGATTTCCATGAACTATCAGTTTACATAATATATAAAATTTCTTATTCATATGAAGACATTCTGGACATATATAAAAAAACATTTTGCCAGAGTATAGCATAGAATAAATAAACTAATAATATCATATTTCTGAAATGTAGATAAAAGATCCCCTATTACCTATAGGGAATCAGTAAGGGTGAATGAGAGAAGTATTATGTTTTCTCCAGAGAACTTGTACATATCAATAAAAATTTTAAATGCCTTTTCAAGAAATGTCCTGGAATCAAGTTTCTATCCTTTCTGACAGCCAACTCTCTTGAGTATATACCTATACTATAAACTTAACTTACAAAGTAATTTAAACAGTCCATGCAACAGAATTTCTGATGGGAAGTGTGAAACCCTCTCATAAAGTCTATGCCAAGAATTAAAATCAGTTCCAAATGCCTCATGGGTTCCCTTGCTGTTTATCTTGCTTTTGATTCACTAGTGAGAGAGAAGAAATAGCTGTGTGTCTATAAACATGGTTTCCCAAATGTCTCCATTCTCAGATACACTATGGGTTGTGACTGCTAAGTCTAATGGTATTTAAAATTATGTTTTCATTGCATTATTAGCAGTTATTGCTTCTGTCTTTTTCCCACTAGTGTGAAGTTAGGTGTTCCATGCTGTCCACTGTTAAAAAGTGGAAGAATTTCTTCCTCAAGAGGAAAACTCTAAATTACTATCTCCAAAAGGGTGGAAACGAAAGGTAATTTGAGAGTTTACCTAGTTTTAGAAATGCTAGAGAAAAGAAACAGTTACGTCTAGGTAAGACGTCTTTTAAATAGACATTTTGCAGTCTGAAATCTTGAAAAGCTGATATAATAGAGATACTGATTAGAATGCTGCCTGCGGCTTCCAGGTGACTGGAGAATAAGCCACCAGGTTCGACAGGTATGAAGCTTCTTCCCCAGTCAGTTCTTGTTTATAGACACACAGCGGAGCATGGGGCCGACTGGCCCTTCACTTGCAAGGTGTGAGAATTCATCATCTCAACAGTCACATCTGAACTGGTTTATCTCCCCGTCCATCAAGCTACATCTTCATCTTGTGTGCTATAAAAATAATGTTGTGAATAAATCCCTAAGCTATAATTCCCTTGATCTTTGGCACTATTCTGATCTAGAATGATCTTTCTAACTTAAGATTTATTTCGTATTTATTTGTGTGTGACAGAGAGACAGACAGACAGACAGAGAGAGAGAGAGACTTTGTCATGGAAGTGTAATCTCTTAGGCCCAATCTAAACATCAAACTGTCTAGAAACCCTCCTCTGTTTGGTTAAGCTGGAGCAGGTACAATGGCTTGTACAGCTCTACTTCATGTGAAAATTTCAAAATTCACAAATCACAAACATTGGAAATGAGGGTCTATCAGTCCAAGCTGGTCACACAGACTGGAGAAATGCAGACTTGCAAATAACATTTATGCCTTAACCCCAACAACAGTAACAAAGCAGAGATACAGCTTAGTTTGTAGTGTGCTAGCCTACCATGCATGAAACCCTGAAGTCAATTTCCAGCAACCCATAAATTAGGCATGGTGGCACATCCACGCATATGGGAATAGATGCAGACAGGAGGATTAGCAGTTCAAGCCTGTTCTTGGTTACACAGTAAGTTCAAAACCAGGCTGGGACACATGAAACCCATCTCTAAAACAACACCCCCCCCAAACAATGACAAGAACAAAAACAATATTTACCCATCAACATTAAGGACCATTGTCAAGAAGGTCTGTATAAGCACTTTTCCAAATTTTACTCTGTTCTGAGAACAATCCTTCCCCATGCCATGCCAACAAAGCCCTTAGGTTGTAAACTAGTAACTCTGTCTTCCAAAGACATGGTTCATCTTTCTCCACTGTGACTGCTGCCTGAAATGTTGTTTTTCATTTCTGTGACACCCCTTGAGTATGGCCGGTGGAAGACATAAGCCAGAAATTCCATCAAAAGGAAGAAAGTGAGATTCGAGTACCTTAGTGTCTGGCATATTAGCTCCCATCATCACCTCACTCCACAACTCTTGGGGCTTCCTCCAGCAACTTTCAAAGTGTTGGCCAATCTGGTAGCTGAAAATAAGTGTGTTTTGCTTGATGTGTATTGGTGTGTAGTTGGATTCTGTATCTTTCCAATTTGGGTAGTCCAGAGATAAGGGAGTTTGAAAGTTCCTGTACACTGTTCATGGTTGTCTGACATGCTTTGCCTGGAATACTAGATTGTTTATGAAAGTCATAAATTGTTTTAAAAGCTACATTCACTTTGGTTTGGACATAAACAAACAAACAAACTTACCTCTCAGTATCAGAACTATCAAATAATAATAATTTGTATTATAAATAATTTAGACAACACAATTAGCAACATGACCCTATACCCAATAATTAGAATTGATACATTTTTATGAGTACAAATGAGATGTTTGTAAAAATTAGCTGTATATTAGGTTAATAAGGCAAATCTCATTTATTAAGGCACTTGTATCATAAAAACAATTTTTAAACCACAGTGTAATTTCAGAAATGTATAGAAAACATTTTGATAATTAAAATTAGCTTTTCATTTAAAAAACAGATCGATTGCTTGTTCAGTTCTTCTTGTGTTTTTTTTTTACCACATTTTCATTTTTCTTTTTTTTAAGTTGGTTATGAACTTCTTTATACCACTGTGAGTAAAGTAATCAAGAATAGAAAATGTGTGAAATTAAATAATAATAGAGATAATATTCATAAAAATTAGTTACATATGATCAAGATAGCTGTAATTTATAAACTTCATGTGCATAAAAACAAATCAAATAATTCTATAAATAAATAGTGGAGGCAGAAAGTGACATAGAAAATCAGCCTTATTTGGTGTAACATAATTATTGGTTGATAATAGTTGAAACTGGGCTGGTAAAATGGCTCAGAAGCTGAAGGCACTTGGTGCGTAAAACCTGACAACTCAAGTTCCAGGCCTGGCCAGACATGATAGAAGATAACTAACTCCTGGAAGTTGTCCCCAGCACCTACATGTGCACCTTGGCATTGTCCCCCCACCCTACAAATAATAAATAAACTAATTGTTAAGAAATAGTTGAATACCAGCAACTATTATTGAGCTCATATACAATAGAGACAATTACCAAAGCCCAATATTGATTATATGAAAATGTAAATGGAAAATTTAAACAAAATGGCCACTGACAGGGATAAGCTGGAATCATATTTTCACTCATTATTTGATTTGGTAATGAACAACGTAGTCAAATTTTCTGAAGTTAACTTTCTTAATGAATTGTATGAATATTGCAATAGTAAAAGCCTTCTACTATGTAAAAATTTAATGAAGTTGGGCATTATGGCCTGTGTCTGGGGTCTCAGATAGTTGAAAGGCTAGGGCAGAAGTACCCCCTGAAACTATAGTTTGAGAACAGCTGGAACTACACAGAAAGACCCTGCCGATGTTGCTTGTCTCTTGCCGGTTTATTTCTGATTGGTTTAGGAAGTAACTATAATAGGCTGTCATAGTACCTAACTGAATGACTGACTTGCCTAACCATTAGTTTGCATTTCTTAATTATCCTAAACAGTTTATGACAATTAGTAGTAAAAGGCCAAAACATCACATTTCATTTTTTTTCTTTACCTCCTAACCCTTCGATCCCATTTCTCTGGGGTGGGGTGTCCTTATATAACAGTCCCTCATCTCATTTGAGAGGTCGTATGAGGGCCAAGAGCCTCTTCATTCATTGGGGATCTACGAAGCAGTACCATCAGTGAAAAGTGTCTCGTTGCCCGGGAGAGAGAACTACTAAACAAACAAACCAATAAGCATACAATAGATAAAAAAGACTAAAAAATAGAAAAAAATATAACTAATATATAAAAAATAGATAAAGAATAAAAATTAAAAATAAGTCTATATAAGAGATAGATAGGGCCTCTTCAAAAACCTCAAGAGATCTGCAGAATATGGCATTCAAAGATGTTTTCTTAACTTTAGATTTTTTTATATCAAGACATATCAACTCCTGACAGCACCCCCATTCTCCTCCAAGTAGAAGATGAGCATCGAAGAATCTCCAGTGGGAGATGATTGAATTAGTCGCAAGCCTATCTCTTGGTAGGAAAAGCCCCTTGCCCCAACTGTAGACAGACTGCTGTCCAAAAAGGACAAAACATGGAAGCAGGTAAGTCGACAGCCCAGCTCTGCCAAGACAGGGTAGGTAAGTTCTTCATAACCCCTGCTCTACAATCAATGTCTGTCAGAGAAACGGGGCCAAATGACTGAAGATCGATGCTGTAATGTATGGAGAGAAAATGGGAACTGTCCAGGCAGCCACAGGTATGTCATTTCTTAGTTTGGGAAGCTGCAGGCCTGTATTTCCTATAAAATCAGATATATTTATCCCTCTCAGGTCTCTGAGGTGGTTGAAGAACAGATAGCTAGAGTCTCATAATTTAATTTTGAGTTGTTTAGGAGTCAAGAGAGTGTTGTAGATCTAAGAAGATACTTTTAAAATTGTGTTGCAAGTTAGTATGAATGTTGAGTCAGATATAGAACTTTAAACTCATGGAGATGTTTAGATAGTAGAATGTTAAAGTCAAGTACCAAATACATATGGACTGGTCATTGGGAATGTACGTTAAGCCATATAACCCTCATAACTGTGGCCTAATTACCTCTGTTGTTTTGTATTGTATTTGCTATTATAAGAGAAAGAGCCATTTGTTGTACTGAAAGGGGAAACTGTATGGGGAAATAAGATATACCTTAAACTTAAAAGAAAAAAAAAAGGAAGAGGATGGGGGGTTGAGGGTGGGAGGGTGGGACTGGAGGGGGTAATAGGGAGGGGACTGCGATTGAGATGTAACTTGAAGAAATAAAAAATAAAGGAAAAAAAAAGAAAGACCCTGCCTATAAAAAATATAATTCAATGATACATGGAATACATTTTTAACATGTGGCACATAATTTATGGTTTATTTAACTTCCCTTTTCTTAAAATGTTAAGAGGCTGTTTATTCATTCATCCATACTCGCAATAGACAAAGCTGCCTGCTACGTTTTAACTTTTCATACCAATAAAGAAATACCATCTTTGAACTGATTTTCTATAGTAGATTCATTAAGAAAATAAAGTATAGATAGCAAATGGTTTGTCCAGTATAGACCACGTTGTAACTAACACCATTATATCTAAGTCTATCGTGTTCCTAAAGCGCTTCAGTTACCAACCTTGCAATGAGTTGCCTTCTCACAGCCCTTAGCAGTGGGTGAGGAGTAAGTGAGGGAGAAAGTCCACACCAGAAAAAAAGACCCTAATATGGACTTGAATCAGAAGCAGCCAGAGTGTAACTCTTTGCCAACTAGAAAGCCTTGCTCCACTCTTGACTGGAGAGTGTTCCATATGTCTCCAATTTTAAACAAAGCCACTCCCAACAGGAGATCTACCTCAGAGAAGCCTGAGAAAAAGCTGGGTGTCAGCATCTTCGCAGTACTTAAAATACACTCGTTTTGACAGGATCTTGAACACCTGCAGTTATTTCAAAGGAATTTTGATCCAACAATAATTTACACAATTCATCATCTAGAGATGCCAAAAATTCTTTTAAAAACTGTGCTCTAGTTAGTAGAAGAAAAAAGAAAATGAGTAATAAAAAGAAGATGGTGGGTGGTAATATTTTTACATGGGACTTTTTACAGGGATCGTTAAATGCTTAACCTTTTCTTTTCTGTCTATTCTTACGTTTTTTTATAGTTAAAGTGTTGCTGATTCATTTTTTAAATCATTGTGTGCTTGCAGTGAGCATACACACAAAAGTGATAGTTTTTTTCCCCAAGGGATCTGGGTTTTGGTTTTATTTTGCTTAAATGAGAACAAATCTGGGAGTCTCACTTTAACAGCACTGGTATCTCAGAAACTTCATGAGTTTTACCTTCTAACAAAATCAGCCTGAGATCTTGAATGGTTGACATCAGAAAAGGTGAGGATTCATATTCTTTGCAATCCCAGTTATAAGCTAAATTCCTTTTGCCTAAATTAAGAGCTCAGGACGAACAGAAATAGAAGATAGTACGGCATAATTCCCTTTTTGAAAACAGAATTGAGGGGCAAAACATGGGAGAGAGTGGCGTTCTAGACACTGTGAAACTAAGGTTGATTTAGGGGAAGCCAGGGAAATAGCAAGTCTTTTTTTCCCCCATTAAAATCAAGAAAGAATACTTATATGAGAAGATGATTATTGAGTGAAGATGATGGGACTAAATGTATAGAAATGTCTCCTAGTCATGACTAAAGGGAAAAGCCAACCTGATTCGGCTTTGCTACTTCCTTCTTTCTAAAGTAGCCAATTGTTTTTTCAGTTAATGAGAATTACCCATATTGTGATTATTATCTGCTATTCTTGAAGTAAGCACATGTTAAAAGCAAGAAAAAAAATTGATTTCCTTGAAAGGTGTTTACACACACACACACACACACACACACACACACACACACACACACACGCACACAGGGGGGGGGGAGAAAGAGAGAGAGAGACAGAGACAGAGAGACCAGTCTCTGTAATGGTCACTGTGGTCAGCTCATCCTCCATGAGAGCCATCTTCCATCTTTGGTATTTCTTAGATAAATAAGGAACCCTCTAGATTTTCCCCTTTTCAGGTTTTTCTTACAGAAGGGAAGTCACACTTCACCAGAACTGAATTGAAAAGAAATTAATGTGTCTGTCTTTCCAGATTAAACACTGGAGTAGAATTTCTTGCTCTTTGTTCCCCAAAGCCTGGCCTTTCGTTGATTTTAATTAATCAATTAGGGTTCAGAGTGAGGAGTTAAAGGATAGTACACATGTAAAAATAAAATCCCTATTTCCACCTCGCAACAACTCGCCATGGAAATTCTTGCCAACACCATTTCGTTTATTTCTTCCAAACCTCAAACTTTGGCTTACTGCTTGAAAAAATATTGCAAACACCATGCTCCCATGCATCTTTGCTCTGCCCCTCTAGAGACCAAGTTATACCCAGATACATGGGCCAGAGAGAGCCTGATGTCCTAAGTGGATCTTCCCTCCACAAGGGCAAGGAAAATCAGGTGGAGGACCCTTGGAGCAACACAGTCAAATGGGATACTTCTTCCCTCTTTCAGTTCCTTCTTATTCTTTTTTTAAAGGACAGATTTATTGACCCCTAAAAAAGTGAAATTGAAGAATGTTGTGGCTTTTACTCAGGTGGTGAGTTCAAATGCTTTTTGTTGCTTAAATAGTATGGCTAATTTTTATTTTATTTTATGATGGAAAAATAGACAGCACAAAACTCAGTCCAACTTTTCATATGGATACTGCTGAAGCAATTGCTTCAAAAGATGCTCAGCTTTCTGGCTTGGGGAAAAAAAAATACCATGTCCAACCTGAAGTGGGATAAAGTTTAAACACAGCCTTCTGGGTGGCTTAACATAGTTCTGATCTAAAGACTTCACTCCTAGCATGGCTGAGATTATCTCCCTCCTCCTGCTGTTTCTTTATAGTGGCCCTTGATTGCAAACCTATTAGATCCTCTGCGGGTCCTTATATTGTTATGTTGTTTGGTCTTTCTTATTCACTCTATCTTTCTCTGACCTGGTGATTCTTGTATGCCAGTCACACCCCCTAATAGCCATGGGCTTCCATGGTGCAACAGAGGAGTTGATTACGTTTCAGCTGTTACAGCAGGATCTGTGAGAGTCTGCCTCTGATTTTGTGAACAAAAGAGTGTTTCAGATCCAGGGTGTAGGATCTGTTTGAGTTTTGAAATATTCTGTCTACTCTAAATAGCTTTCTTATCTGAAAAGGGGGCATAAATAATCAAAGCTACCTCAGACAGTTTGAAGATTAAGAGATTCAAGGTATGTAAAATGCCCCAAACTGTGCATGGTCTGCATGCATGTGACCATGGCAAATGTTAGCTGTTAGTAACAGGGATGGCTAGCATTGACTGTCAACTTGACAGAATGTAGAATACCCTATGACAAACTTCTGGGCATGTCTACTAAGAACTTTCTAGATTGGGTATAATCATTCCACAAGCTATGGTCCCAGACCAAATAAAAAGAGAAGACGACCAGAGCACCAGCTTTCATTTTTCTCCATTTTCATGGCAGCTGCCATGTGATCAGCTGCCTCAAGCTCCTGCCTTCAGTAACTTCCCTGCCTGAGAGTCAAAATAAACCTTTTCCTCCTTAAGTTGCTTCAGTCAATTGTTTTGTCATAGCAGCAAGACAAGTAACTGACACAGTGGCTATTAAGCTGTGGGTAAGGTGTAATTTTTCAGTATTTAAGTCATCCTGAGAATCTACCTATTATTGGCATAAAACTATCTAGGTATATTAGTATATAACTTAGGACTAAGACATTAAGCCATTTTAAACTCATATAGTAGATATAGAAAATGTTTCATACAAGTTTAAGAGGCCACAAAATGACTTTTCATCAAAGAATTTGCCACACAAAAGGCTGTTCTTTTACATTATAAATCGATATTGGATGAATGTCAGTCCTAGGTGGTGTTCAGAGGCTCATGGGCATGGCCCCCTGCTGCCCCACAGTGGCTGTTGACCTCACTGCGTTCCTCCTCCTGTAGGTGTCCCAAGGGGCTCCATGAGAAGACTATCAGGATTTGGATGGTATAACTAACTAATGTAACCTACTCTGTTTCTACCAGAAAAGATCAGTGAGATCAATAGATGAGAGGGAAGAAACAAGATCCCTCTCAATAAGGAAAAAAAACCCAAACAAACAAAAAACAAAAACAAATGTCACTGAGATCCTGGGAGTTGTTGGAAGAACGCTGTTGATTTAAATGCGTGGAGATTGGCCTTGAATTCCCTGTAAGTCTTCATGTGTGAGTACGCAGACAGAACCTGGCAAATCTCTTTGATTTTACATGTCACCTATCTATCTGTCCATCTGTCTGTCCAACTGTCCATTCATATATCCATCCATCTACTTATTTATCTTCTATCAATCGTAAGTGAATCAATAAATCTTCTTTCTAATTTATTCTCAAGTAATACCATCCTATCAATGCAGTTGTGCTTGGAAAACTACCAATCAGCTGACACTTCAAGTCATTACATTAAAAAGACAATTTTTTATTCTTCACTTAGGCACGACACATATTTTAGAAAAAATACATGATGTGTGACTCTGGGGAAGGAAATCACAGGCTGGGGAGGGTGCTTAGTGGGTAAGAGTGTTTGTCGTGCTGCCATGAGGAACCGAGTCCATATCTGCAGAACCTATGCAATAGGCCAGGAAGGCTTATGAATACTTACGTAGGGAACAGAGGCAGGAAGATCTCTGGGACTTGCTGGCCATCCACTTAAATCCATGTTCAGTGAAAGACAGTTTCAGGGGATTAAAAGGGAAGGTGATGGAATAGATGAAATGACCTCCACTTCCTCTGGCCTCCCCCTATCTATACACATGTGTGAACCTATACATGTGTGTATACTACACACACACACTACACACACACACACATGCATGCACACACGCCTCACACTTGTACACACCTCACACTGTCATAGATACCTATCTCTCTTTTCAGCTTCCCCGAACAATTCATGTAAGCCTCCAAACTTGCATTTTATACTCTGCAAAGCAAAAGTTACACAGCTTAGCTCCCTAGTCTTGCAGGCAGCGCATGACCATCAAGTGTTTGTAGAGAGTGCACCTTATTATGAGTTCCAGCACCTTTACTCTACATGTGCTGATCTTGCTCCAATTGGAGACCCGAGAGTCAGAGGTTTCTCAGTCTTGTAATGTCAGGCAGGTTTTGGCAACTGCTGGTTACTGGTTTCTTAATTATCACTGGCTCTGTTTCTCCCAGGCGTTTAAACTTGAATTTCATTATCTTGCCTATTCCTGCTCAATATGTTGCCAGATTGCTCAATTTTGGCTTTGGAATTTTACCCTCCCAACCCTTCTTTTTCTCACCATTATTCTGAAGCTGTCAAAACTTAAGCCCAATTGCATGTCATCTAAGCTTTTCCAACCTCCTCCTACCTTCATGCAGAAGCCGGCATACCAGTATAAAGATGGTACTTGCATTAGATAGAATGTTCTGTTTGAATTTCAGTTTTTTCAGTTGTTTTGTCATGTATTTTTTGTGATTGATCTTATATCCTTCATCTAAAATGAGTGAAATAACTATTTCCTCAAAAGCATATTATTGCATAGTTCTGACATTCTGTCTGACACAGTATCTATACTTTTCCATTTCAGTTACTATCTCATCTTCCTGTCTCCCTGGAAGATGCATAGACAAGACAGAAGAACACATAACTCAGGTTACATGTATAAATAGTGCATTTTAGAATATAGGAAATTTATATGTAACAATAACAAAGATTTAAATACCCTTTACTCATCATTATATCCCAAATTTATTACATTGAATAATGTCCGTTATAAAACAGTTCTCTAAGAAGTCTTGTTTTGGCATATATTTCAAAGATACTAGAAACATTTCCATGGTCTTGCTGGGCATGTTGGCACATGCCTGTACCCTGAGCACACAGCAGGGGAAAGCAGTGTGGTTGTGATCTCAAGGCTAACCTGGGATAGAGAGTTCTAGGCACAGAAAAAGCTTGTCTCATCTTCAGTGCTTTGAATTGTATTTCATTGTGCTTAATGAACCTTTCAATGTGCTGCATCCAAACCTTTTTTTTAAAGAAAAATTATACATGCAGATTCTGGAAAATATAGAAATGAATATCAATGTGATAGATTTTTTTTTTCAAGGAGCCTCACTGCTGCAACTTTACCAAGTCCCTGCTCAGTGGCAGCAGAGTAAGCTCCTTGTCCGATTTCATCTCTTAATCTTTAGTGACTTATTTTAGTGCCAAATTTTTACTACAGTGTCTTAGGAAGGACTCTCTTATTTGTTATATTTCTTTTGCAGTCTTTGTACTCATATTCATTTGATTTAATGGTTGCTATTATAAGTTTATTTATGAAACACAATTGGATGCTAAAAAGTCATATATGGTAGCAACTGTCTCAGCCCAGCCCTCTCTCTTCAGTTCCCTTCATAAATTAATATCAGTTCTATTTCTTAAAGCACAAACCTGACACTGTCCTTTGCCTGTCAAGCATTTTCTGGGGCTTTTTCTTTCATCCACTGGCTACATTAAACCCTTCTAGCGTCTGATACTTTCTAGTGTTGCCCATCTTCTCTTCCTGTGTCCTCTGCTGCAGATACTTGCATGGCTCCTGTTGATCATTGAGTCTTATCTATCCAGTTGTGTTTGCTGTCTCCATCACTGGAATTCCCTAGCCCCTTTCTGTCTTCATTTTTAATCCCATAATAGACTCAAGTCAGCTCTATTCTATCTGTCTATCAATACCCCCAAATGCTCCCTTGGGAAATATCAGCTATTTCCTCTGATTTCTCATAGCTCTTTGGGCAATTAAGAATTCCCCTTTCTTCTGAATCCCTCTATCTGTCTTTGTATTTTATATCACTCATTTCTTTTATATTCACACACATACACACATACACTCATACACATACACACCCATGCACACACACACCCATGCACACACACACACACACACACACACACACACACACACACACACACACTTCTTTTTGGAGCTCAGATGGAAGCCGTCTTTATTGTGTGACTCGGAATCAGCAAGAATGCTTAGAGAAGCTTCTCTCTCTTCCCTTATCGCACTCCCCAAGAACCTTTACTTAGAGCTCCGAGAGGCTCTGACATTGTACAGTTAGTATGCTTCCATGTGCAGCTGTCATAGTAAATGAGATGGAAGTTTCAGGGATTTAATGAGTCATCGTTTTTTGAAGCATATCCAGGGAGCTAGTTTTTCTTGCTTGTAGATGATATTTTGACCACTTGTGTAGACTATATGATCCTTTACAAACACAGCTATGGCCTTACTCTGGGAAATACAACATCCTAGCTGTGTGAACATCTACCATAGCCTCTTGCTACTGGAAAACAAAGCATTTAAAGGTTCTCTTTACTCATTTGTGCTCTTGGATGTAAGATCCCACAAATGACAGGCAAGATTCACAGCTTTCCTGTAGTGACCTCTATAAGGCCTGGTACAGAAGCAAAATCTCATTCTATGCTCTGTAAATGAATAACTCAACTGTTAATTGGAACAAAATCCCTATTAAATCAAACTTCAGCTTCTTTTTTCTTTTTCTTTTTTAATTCCTGCCTTGAATTTTAACCTGTCTTCAGCCTTGGGCCACACGCAAATCTTTCTGACAGTAGGCAGACTTCTAGGCAAACCACTCTTTAATGCAATCTCATATAACACCGAATCATTTTTTTTCAAGACAAGATCTCATTTGTCTTAGTTAGGGTTTCTATTGCTGTGATGAAACACCATGAAGAAAAAGGAGGTTGAAAAGAAAAACACTTATTTGGCCTACACCTCCAGATCACAGTGCACCACTGGAGGAAGTCAGGACAGAAACTCAAGCAGAGCTGGAACCTGGAGGCAGCAGATAATGCAGAAGCCATGAAGGGGCATTGCTTACTGGCTTGCTTCCCATGGCTTTCTCAGTCTGCTTTCTTATAGAGCCCAGGACCACTACCCCAGAGATGACACTACCCATAATGGGTTGGGCCCTCCAGCATTGATTAATTGAGAAAATGCCTTACAGCTGGATCTCATGGAGACATTTCCTCTACTGAAGCTCCTTCCGCTCTGATGGCTCTAGCTTGTGTCAAGTGGACACTGTACTTTTTTTTTTTTTCATGGTGCCCTTTAGGGCACACTCTTTAGCTAGAGGGTACACTCTTTACAACAATGCTGACTCCCAATTCATCCCTGTCCTTTTCTGCCTTGTTGCCCTCAACCAGTTGTGTCTGCATATATCAATGTTTTTACATATCGGAATTTGGCTCCTTCTTCATTCACAAGGTCTGAGTGGATCTCCTGTAGCCCTCCCAGTTGACTCTATTTCTCTCCTTCATGTGAAATAATAAGAAAACCACCCCAACCCTCATGATTCTCTTATGTTGTGATAATATCCACCCTTCCAAACCTTTTGTAAAACCTCAAGATCTATGACGAGTGAAGGATTTTAAATCTCTTTTGGTGAGTCCTGTGTAAGTAGTATAAACCTTAATTTGGACTGTGAGGGCATGTGGCACCTATCTTAGGATCTTTGCCAAAACTGCATAAAAGGCTTGACAACAATACTTCTCCTTCTCCTCCTTCTTCTATTTGTTTCCTCTTTTTTGGAGTTATTTGGGCACATGGTCATCAGATTTCCAAATCAGTCTCCCAACAGCAACAACAACAACAAAAAAAAACAGTAAAGTTGATAGATCATACTAAATAACCTGCTCTACATTTATTTTCCTGTTTCTTATGCTGTCCAGTGAGCAGGTAGCTCTTATCCCTACTCCATATAACACACTTTATTTAACAATTACCTCATGCATTAATTGAATAAAGGAACTCATGAGAAGGCAAATACAGCCATGACTGTGTTGACTTTTGTCACCCTGACAGTAGTGACAGGCTTGTTGAAACTGATCAAGTGAAAAGATGATAAATATAAGAACAGGTAACCTGAAGGAAGCCAGTGCAACTACGACCACTCTGGACACTCTATCCTCCTGACCTTAGCTACTGGGTTCCTGGAGTGGTTTCTGCCCCTCCTCAGACGGTTCTAGAGTGAGACAGTTAGAAATCAGTGCTGCTTATATATTTTTGTTACCTTTTCTGGCATTTAAAACTTTAAGGCTCTGTTGTAAATTCTTATAGTGGCACATTTGTTCAATGAATACTTGGTATCTACAACATGGGGACATATTTACTTGGCAATTGGAATGGGAAAAATTCATCAAAGTCTCTGTTGCAAGCAGAACAGCTTGTGGCCCAAAGTTGGAAAGAGGCAGAGAGAGAGAGAGAGAGAGAGAGAGAGAGAGAACAATATTATATAAAAATAATATGAGCTAGGGGAATAATGACAGATAAAACAGGAGGCTCCAGAGGTGGAAAACACTTAATTTATGGTTCTGAACAACAAGAACAAAATACTAAATTTCACAAAGAAGCTGTTCTTGAACAGGAGCTTGGAAAGTGTATACATTGTGAAAAAAAAAAAAAAGTACCTCTGGCCAGGAAGAGCAGGAACAAAAGCAGAGGAGTAAATTTGAGTGCACAATACAGGTGGGCTCTGTACATGCAGCAGGTCTAAGCAGGACACATGTCCTGCATGGGTTTGTCATTGGCTGCTAAGCAACACTGGGCCATGTGTGTGAAGACACCAGGAAACCAGGTGTTCTCTTCCTCTTTGGAGTCTGTTTCACTTATAGGCAAACTGTAGAGAGCTGCGATGTGCCGCGCCCTAAAGATGGCGCCAGTTTCCGCCTTCCACCAGCCCGACGGTGAGCGCTGTCGGTGGTAAACAAGTCCATATTTGGCTAAGACCGCTGATCTGGCTTGCTTCCACATACGTGGGCCTCTAAGATAGCACTACGTGGCTTTACTTGATTGGCTGTTCATTTAGTATTTAGCCTGTGGGTTGGGTCTGCCCGGGCTTTCGGAAGACTGTTTTCAAGGGACCTGAATAAACTGCTGGAGAAGAGCTTTTGCGAGATGCGTCGTCCTTGCTGGTCGAGGGGGACGCGACAAGTGGTGGCCTTTACGGGGAACCAAAAAAGACTCAGAACTCCTGCAGTCAGGGGCAGTGCGCTGGTAAGTTCCTGGGATAAATTGGGACAATAAAGTTTCACAGAAATAGCGAACACAAGGTAAAGTTTTGCGGAGACAGCGAACAAAAGGTAAAGTTTCGCGGAGATAGTGAACAAACGGTAAAGTTTCGCGGAGATTGCGAACAAAGGGTAAAGTTTCGCGGGAAGTTGCGAACAAAAGGTAAAGTTTCGCGGGGAAGCTGCGAACTGAAAGTAAATTTTTAATCATGGGATTGTCTCAGTCACATCCAATTTTTCTGGCTCTTCAGGAGCTACTTTTAGCTAGGAATTTGAAAATTAAGAAGTCTACCCTAGAGAGATTTTTGAATGAATGCGATTCCATGGCTCCGTGGTTTGCGGTGTCCGGGAATCTTACGGTATCCTGCTGGGACAAATTAGGCAGGGACTTGGATTTTGCCTGGGAGCAAAGTACATTGCAGGGAGGAGCATGGCCTATTTGGAGACTTGTTCGGAGTTGTTTAGGAGATCAGAGATATTGCAAGGCAGTGGAAAAAGGACAAAAGGCATTAGAACAGTTAAAAAAGGAGCACTCGGTCAAATCTGGGAAAGATACTTTGGAAGAGGATAGCTCAGAGTCTAAAGAGGAACTTAAAATGTTAACAAAGAAAATGGAGAGGTCATCTTTGAGGAAGAGTTCTGACTGCACCCGGATAGAGCCCTCAGGTCCGGGGCCGCCTGTGTTGGCGCCGCCTTCATATAATGAGACTTCCCCTCTGAGTGGTCCTAGTGGGCCGTCATTCTGTCCAAATGTCTGGAGGGAAGTGAGACATGAGCTGTACTACCCTGTCTTTCAGGATGGAGGAGGAATTTATCAAAGAGGTAGTTTTTCCCTAGGGTCCGCTACCAAATTGGATTTTTCTAGCGGTAGTGGCTCTGGTATTTGGAAATCTTTGTTTCATTCTTACCGCAACAAGACCTTTTCAGCTTCGCCAGTGTGTCTCTGGCCTCCTTTTCTGTGGATTGTAAGTAATGGGAGTGCATCCTTGGGTGAAGAAAAGTTAGTATGCACTCCGGGCACATGTTTTTATGCCCTATGCTGGAATGCCACAGCCTTTCCTGTGGCTGTGGTGGCTAGAATGCCTCAATATGTACCAGTTCCTGTAGAGGCCCCTAATACCATGATGCTATTCAGGTTTAAAAGAGATTTTGGCATCACTGCAGCTATTGTTACTGCCATCACTATTGCTGCTGTGGGAGCTACTGCCTCAGCTATTGCCTTGTCTAGTTCTATACAGACTGCCAATGCCTTGAATAACATCTCAGCCACTGTAGCACAGGCATTGGATACTCAGACCTCTATGAATTCTCATCTCAAAGGAGGCCTTATGATAGTTAATCAACGCAGAGATTTAATACAAGAACAGATTGATTCTCTTTGGTAACTGGCACAATTGGGGTGTGAGTGGAAAATGCAAGGTTTGTGTGTTACTTCCGTGCAGTATCAAAATTTTACAAAGGCTGCTAATTTGTCTAGACAATTGTCAAAGTTCCTCTTACAGGATTGGTCGGCTGACTTTGAAAATTTGATGAGAGAGCTGAGAGCGACAATCGTCCACATCAATTCCACTCGGGTGGATCTGAGCCTGGCTACTGGCTTGACTTCCTGGATTCAGACGGCTATGGATCATCTTAAGGAGTGGGCGGGCGTAGGCTCTTTGGCGATACTGATGATACTAGCCTGTCTGGTTTGCCTATGGTGCATCTACAAAATGAGAGCCACACAAAAGCGTAATGCAGCCATGATTATACAAGCCCTTGTCGCCATTGAGGCGGGCCAGTCCCCTCAGGCATGGCTCGCTGCCGTGAAGTAAATCTTCACTAAGCATAGTCCCTGCCCACTGAGGTATTCGTTCCACGGATATTAGGGTCTGGCAAGTCAATGACGGAGTAGACGGGTAAGTCTCGGCCACCTAAGACAGGGCAGTCCCGAGTGGGGAGGCTGACCCAGAGACGGGTAAGAGTTTGAGCACCACCCTCCTACAGGCTCAGGCCCACCATGAGATCCCCAGATAGGGGGATTACGAAGCCTTTCCAGGGACTTCTACCAACTTTAGAAAAAATAAAAAAGGGGGAACTGTAGAGAGCTGCGATGTGCCGCGCCCTAAAGATGGCGCCGGTTTCCGCCTTCCACCAGCCCGACGGTGAGCGCTCTCGGTGGTAAACAAGTCCATATTTGGCTAAGACCGCTGATCTGGCTTGCTTCCGCATACGTGGGCCTCTAAGATAGCACTACGTGGCTTTACTTGATTGGCTGTTCATTTAGTATTTAGCCTGTGGGTTGGGTCTGCCCGGGCATTCGGAAGACTGTTTTCAAGGGACCTGAATAAACTGCTGGAGAAGAGCTTTTGCGAGTTGCGTCATCCTTGCTGGTCGAGGGGGACGCGACAGCAAACAGAGCCACGTAACACATTTTTTTTTTATTTAATACTTTATTTTTTTATTTCTTCAAGTTACATATCAGTCACAATCCCTTCCCTACTCCCCCTTCCTGTCCCACCCTTCCACCCTCTTCCCCCCCAACAGCTCCCCCTTTCAGTCCAACAAATGGTTCCTTCTCTTATAACAGTAAATACTATACAAACAACAGAAATAAATACGCCATATTTATGAGAGTTAAATGGCCCCAGCATATATTCCCAATGTCCAGTTCATACATATTTGGTCCCTGACTTTAACATTCTACCATCTAACCATCTCCATGAGTTTAAAGTTCTATATCTGACTCAGCTTTCATACTAACTTGCATCACTATTTTAAAAACATCTTCTTAGATCCAGAACACCCTCTTGATTCCTAAACAACTCAAAATTTAACTATGAGACTCTAGCTATCTATTCTTCAACCACCTCAGAGACCTGAGAGGGATAAATATATCTGATTATGTAGGAAGTGCAGGGCCTGCATCATCCAAAACTAAGATATGACATATCAGTGGCTGCCTGGACAGTTCCTGTTTTCTCTCCATATGTTACAGCATCAGTCTTCAGCCTTTTGGTCCCGTTTCTCTGACAAACATTGATTGTAGAGCAGGGATTATGAAGGACTTACTTACCCTGTCTTGGCAGAGCTAGGCTGTCGACTTCCCTGCTACCAAGTTTTGTCCTTTTTGGACAGCAGTCTGTCTGCAGTTGAAGCAAGGAGTTTTTCATGCCAAGAGATAGGCTTGACACTAATTCAACCATCTCACACTGGAGATTCTTTGATGCTCATCTTCTACTTGGAGTAGAATAGGGGGTGCTGTCAGGAGATGATATGTCTCGATATAAAAAAAAATCTTAATTTAAGACAACATCTTTGAATGTCATATTCTGCAGATCTCTTGGGGTTTTTGAAGATGCCCTATCTATCTCTTGTATTTCGATAAGCAAATGTTGCTTGTCTCTTAACAACTTGATTTCTGAGTATCTTAGAGAATATCTGTGATAGACTGTCATAGTAGCTAACAAAATGACACGCTTGCCTGACTAGGAGTTTGTATTTCTTAGCTATCCTAAATGGTTTAAGACGGTTGGTATCAAGAGGACTGAGCTTCACATTTCATTTTTAAGTATCACTAGGTACAATACCTTTAAGAAGCATTACCTTTAGTTTTGTATCAATATACAAAGATCAATTCCAATGTGGCCAAATATACTCTTAATTTTGTATCAATATACAAAGATCAATGCCTATGTAGCCCAATACAATCTTAGTATTACGTCAATATATAAGGGTCAATACCATTGTGGCCAACTATAATCTTAATTTTGTATCAATATACAAAGATCAATACCGATGTAGTCCAATACAATCTTAATTTTGCACAATATACAATGGTCAATACCACTTTAGCCAAATATAATACTAATTTTGTATCAATATACAAAGGTATAAGGGCATATTCAATAATCTGTCACTTCTTCTTGGTCCTTCCCATACTATGTCTATGTCCCATTTTTTCTCAAGTCTGTGCATTCCTACATAGGAGAGAAAGAAGGATGCAGAAAAGAAAAAGAAGGAAGTCCCTGGATCTAACCTCCAAAACCCATTTAACAAGACCATTTAACAGCTTGTAGTCTCTTCCCCTAAATAACAAAGTTTTCTATTATCCATCAAATAACCAAAAGGGGGGGGGAGAAACACCCTCCCCACCCTCTGGGCATGGGACGTCGCTCTCTTATAGAAAATGAACAAATATATTTGCTGTTGTAGCTCAAGTCTTATCATGTTTTAAAATTACCATAATTTTTCCATAGATAATCACTAAAACCAGAATGTAGGTCAGCCTGTTCTTGGGATCACATCTGAAACATTCGACCACCATCCGCCCAGCCTGGGAAAGGTCATAACTTAGCAGTCACATACTTGATTCTAGATCAAAAGAGTTTTCCTCTGGCTTTAGCTCTTTTCACCAACATTTTTCTTCATTTATCTTCATTCCCCTGAGTTGATTGTTTTTGTGGTGTTTGTCACTTACCTCTTCCTAGATATATAAATTGCCTGCATATTCTCTACACACACACACACACACACACACACACACACACACACACACACACA
>CAJQZJ010004801.1:5143153-5158775 GCA_907164525.1 Lophiomys imhausi
ACACACACACACACACACACACACACACACACACACACACACACACACATATTTGCACACACATATGTACAAACACATACATAGTTTTATCATACATCATTTTGTAGTCTATCTTCATGAAGCCAACAAGGCACACTCTTGCCTGGCTTGTTTTTCTCCATTTTTATGTTTCCTGCATTGCTGCTTAGCTAATAAGGCATTTCTCAGTAACCCCAATGCTGGGTAGTACCTTGGTAATAGTTGTCATTTGTTAACATTCATACCAGGACCAATTCAAACCATTCCATTAATGTTCATCATCATCCTTAAAGTAGATGACACTAATTCAAAGATGGGACCGAGGCTCCAAAAATGAAGCATATATTTAGCAAGGTCGTTCTGCCTGGCTCTGAAGCCCTTTCTTCCCTGCATGGCCCTTGAGATTCAAATGTATATTGCTAAGTATATTTGGACAATTTGTCATCAGTAAGAAGACCTTGGTGAACACTTGTGAGGCTCACAGACTTTACTAGATACACTTAGATATATATGGTCATTGTGTTTAGGTCACTGCCACAAATGTTATTGTAACTCATGTCTTTTTTTCACATTTCATCTGGAGTTGTGTTAAAATAACAGAAGTAGTGAGGCATAGCTTAACAACTGTGCACACCCACAGTCTCAACATAGACACCCCAATGCCTTCTCTTCATCAGATTAGGGAATTGAGGAATGGGAATGGGCCTTGTGGAGGCTGAGTCATTGCCTAAGGTTACACAGATGGCAATAAAGCCAAACCTGAAGAGCATTTCTGACTTCCATCAAGACTCTTTGAATGAAAGTATATATAAATTGTGGACAAAAATCTCTACATTTCACTCCAATGGCAAATTATTCCACAATTAGTTATTAAATAAATATGATCATGAAGTACATGCTTTTGCCCTCTGTTCCTTAGTGTTATTTGTGCATTGTGTTTTCTCTTCTTTTGTTCCTGCAGACAGGTTTCCTATTTTATTTACACAGTTCTATTGGCTTTTATAACTACACTATTGCTTCTTTTAATAAGACTTTATGGAGGAGTGTATAAAGACAATTGTTTTTTTCCAGTTCTAATTCTGTGCTGGATTTTTGTTGTTGTTGTTGATGTTCTGGGTGGGGGATAAGTGCTTAAAATATATTAGACACTGAGGGTGAAAAATTTAATGTGAAGCAACATAACTTCATTTCCAAATGCCAATTCTAGCTGTATAGAAATTTTAACTGTATAGAAATTCATTGAGTTATATAGATTTGAGGTCTGGTTAATTTTGGTATGCAATGTTTTTATTTATTTGTAAAGTGTTTTACAATAAGGTTTATAACAAATCTTAGGGTATTTATGACTTTTTTGCTATTCTCAATACAGTGTACTAAGATATTGTCTAGTCACCCTTTGGAATGATTTTCCATACTAGTGTTAGCGACCTATTTTTGGAATTGCCTCTAATATTTGCCTTTTTTGTTTCCTTTGTATTTCATACTAGTTGTTTTTTTTCATGGCTGTGTAACTTATCATCCTCCAGTTTTAATTTCTGTATTGTGATTATTTTTCCAATATTTTATATTCCTTAAGTATTAGAACTCTAGATGCTGTGGTTAAAATAATAAACTGTGGCTTCAGCACTCTCTCTATTCGTTCACAGACTAGATAACTTCAGGAAGTTATCTAATCTACTCCTATTTCATCTAGCTATCTAATCTATCCTTCAGTTTTCTCAGTTGTAAATTATAAAAGTAATATGTGAGGATTCTGAAGGAAGCTTTTTTCCTTTTTTCTTTCTTTCTTTTGCTGGCTACTTTCCCATTTTTTTATTTCAGATTTTTTTTATTAATTTAAATTTTCAAGTTACATCTGAACACACCCCTGTTCATCCTCCCCTCCAGATCCCACCTTCCCTCCATCTTCCTCATCTCTGTCCTCTCCTTCTCCTCAGATAAGGGGAGCCCCCACATATCAACCTCCTTCAGTTCATAAGTCACATGAGTGTTAAGAGATTCCTCTTGTACTGGCTGATATCTGATATGGCAGCCTAGCTAGGGTAAGGTGTTCACTAACGGGCAAAAGGATCCATGACCTGCTGCTGGGAGGAGTTTTTCATAGGATGGTTATGCTAAGTTCCTGCTAGTTTGGATCTGTGGATTGTAGAATGGTTATCCTATGCTATATGACTAATATCCACTTATAACTGAGTACATACCATGTGTATCTTTCTGGGTCTGGGTTAGCTCACTCAGGATGAGCTTTTCTAGTTCTATCCATTTGGTTGTGAATTATATAATTTCCTTGTTTCTGATGGCTGAGTAGTATTCCTTGTGTAAATTTACCACAGTTTTGTTTTTTATTTTTTTATCCATTCTTAGCTTGAAGGACATCTGGGTAGTTTCCAGTTTCTGGCTATTATGAATCAAGCTGCTATTAACATAGTTGAGGCAATGTCCTTGTGATTTGGTGGAGAATCTTTTGGATATATGCCCAGGAGTGGTATGGCTGGGTCTTGAGGTAGAACTATTCCCAATTTTCTGAGATATCACCAGATTGATTTCTAAAGTGGTTGTGCAAATTTGCATTCCACCAGCAGTGGATGAATGTTCCCCTTTCTCTATATCCTTGCCAGCATGTGCTATAAATCCATCATTTAGAATTGCATTCCTGCAGGCTGGACAGATGGCTTGGTGGTTACGAGCATTTTCTGTTCTTCTAAGAGATGCGAGTTTGGCTCCCAGGCAGCTCACAATCAATGGAGGCTCCAGTTCAAGGGAATTTTATATGCTTTTCTGACCTCTGCAGGCACTTGTCATAAACTCAGAAAGACACATGCATACATACATAAATGAAAAATTTAAAAAAAATCTTAAAAAGTACAGTATTAACTTGAAAATAAATTCTGTTTTGATTACAATCAAGAGTTCGGTAGTCGGCTGAACTGTGGTAAGAGATATTTACAGTTCTGCATAACCTTACAATCCCATTATCAAGTCGACTTTGCCTACTTTTTTATAACATGCATCATAGAATGGCTACAGCTCATAATTCTTCTTATTCACAGAACAATGATCATAACGATTTCTTGCACTGTTTCATAAAACTTCCCAAGTAGGTCACTTAGAGTTTATCATATGCCTTCCTCTTGCTGCATGGCTGTGCACAAGTTTTAGAGTTGACAGAGTGATTGGAGTAATAGCTAAGTAAAATACGGTGAGCTGTTGAGTATCTCTCAGTCTTGGTTTTCTTATGTATATCTATGGGAATAACTATGTCTTTTGGAATTATTTTATTTTTAAATAAATTAAAAAGAATAACGAACAGGGAAGGCTTTAATGCAGGTATTTGCTGAAATAATTCTTTCCACCTCACTTTAAAATCATTCCCTTCTACCCCACACCCATGCAAAATTTTCTTAGGTTCTTTCCTAAGTAAAGGATCCATTGACTATTTTAAGAGGTACTTGGACTGGAGCTGTTACCCTGTTCTAGGAAATTGGGTTATCAATTCTAAACTATGTCTAGTTAGCCAAACTTTCATAGAAAAGTTGTTTTTCTATTCAAAATCAGTCTTGGATATTTGACTTAATCTAACCTACAAAACTGGAGATAAAAGTACACATTTTACCTTGACACTCTCAGAGGAAACCAAAAACTGATTTCCCATTTATATAATGCTATAAATTAATATCATATAAAGATGGTCTATGTAGTTATTTTTTCTCCAAGTATAAGGGATAGTGTCAAACTTAGAAGTTCATGACTCCACCTATGTGTCTCTGTTATATGTTCCCCAAACAACATTATAGTTGATTAATTCAGTTTTATTTTTCCTGGCTGTCCTGGAACTCACTCTGAGGACTCAGAGATCAGCCTGCATCTGCCTTGAAAGTGATGGGATTAAAGGCATGAACCACCATCACCCAGACTGTGTTCTTTGTTTTGTTTTGTTTTGTTTTTAACCATAGAATAATCAGGGTATTGTCTGCTCACTGCATATGACTCCATTCACCCCTAAGACAGCTGTATCCAAATGTTTACAATGAATTTACAACTTGGATAGGTAATAATTATTCAACACTCTTTTCTGACCTGCCACAAGTATACAAAGACATCATTAATTTTCTATCATTTCTCAGAGGCTTTTCCAAGTTCAAAAAATATTTGATGTAACAAAAGAGGAAACAATTACACAAAACCAGTTTTTTGGAGTTGCAAATGAGGCCATACTCAGATCCTAGAAGTGAGTCTTAGAACCATGTTTAATGTTGTTCAACCCTGTCTTCTTGTAATCATGATTTACTCAGAATATCTCATTGCTCAGATATTGAGTTATTCTCCAGGGCAGATACATATACATATATGTGGTATATATATTTCTTTTCCATCAATATTTGGCCACAAACACAAGTCTAATTTTACTTTAAAATTATATTAGAATGAAATGTTTTCACCTAAAAGTTATGCATAAGAATTGGCTGGAGAAATATGGCAGGCTCCTAGGAAGACGACCCAAGAGCTATGCTATGTAGACAGTGAATTGAAAGACCAAATGTGTAACGTTATTGCACTGTTGATAATTGTACTTATTAGACATGAATTATGCCAAAATCATGCCAGAGGTTTCTTAGTGAGCTTCCAATGTCAACTTTCTCAGGCACAGATGTGAGGAGGAGCTGGGTTAAAGCCTGGAGTCCCACCTCTAAGGTATTCTGAGCTAGAATTATATTTTCAATTTCTATTCTGGTTCTCCACTGCAACCTTTTAGCTATGGGTGCTCAGTTACTACAAAAAATGTGAGAATCCTGTCTTTACAGATAAACATAGGCCTATATTTTCAACCTTGTATTTCAGATACAATGGGGCCAAGACTTGGTGGACACCTAGGAAAAGTCACCATCTTTCTTGAATCCATGGCTATTTTCTAGGCCAGCGGCTTTTCAGTTACAGCTGCAGGGCAAAGGCCGCAGTCTAGCAGTATGTCTCAAGTGAAACTGGGGGCCCTTTCCTGCCAAGTTCACCAAAATGCCCCCCCCCACCTGTTCTCTGGTACTTGAAATTCTCTTCAGAAAGGAGCTAGCTTTAAATTCTACACTTGAAGATAAGAGAAATGGGGATTAAGACACAAATGCAGGGCTTTGAAAGAGGACATACACTTAAAGTCACACTGAAATGCCTGGTTCTGTCAGATCTGTGTCTCAAAGCATGTTTTGTTGTCCAGGCAAAGTGAGAAGAAAGAACTTTACAGGAGAAGTATGAGAACATGGTCCCACAGGGAGGATGGTTCCCACTGGTTTTACCTGTAAGCAATCTGGCTTTAGCTTCATTAAGGGATAAATGGCTTTTTTTTTTTTCTCTTGTAAGTGTGACATTTCTATTTTCTTTGCTCCTCCATCTCTTAGTTTGGGAAAAATTACTAAAAGGAAAACTGAGAACATGGGTACATATTGTTCTAAGCTTCTGTTTTGCATTTTCTTAAGGGTTTATCAGGGAGCATAGACATTTGAAAAGCAGACGTCCTCCTTCCCCGCAAGAGTCATAGGTAAGTAAATTCTGCAGTCTTATTTTGGATCTGGGAAAGACTCCAGAATGTATTGTTAAAATATCACATATGTTCAAAACCCCATTTCAGAAAGCCATTGGGTTAATGGGGAAAAAATCGCATGGCCAGTGCGGCGTGCATTCCCTTTTGGATTGTGGGTTGGGTCATGGCGCAAGCAAAGTATTCCAGAAGTGAGCAGAGCACCAGATTGACTCAGGCAGTGTCAGCCGCGGGGGAATGTGAGCCACATAACAGTGCATCCAGGGGGATTATAACTGGTCAGAGGACCATGTGCGAGGATTACATTTAAAGTTATGTTTTTGTTGGCCCTGGGAGTTTAACATTTTCAACTGACTTGAAAAAGTTGTAGCTACTAAGAGACGTCAGAATTATCTTGCCAGACAATGAAATGAGTGTAGAGAATTCGTTGGCCACATTTATCATGTAGGAGTAATTTAACACCCTGCATCATTTGGCATGGATTGAAAATGAGTTTTATACGGTTTTAAAGATGTGGGAGAAAATTTTATGAGCAGGAGTGCTGTACACAGAGCAAGCAGGGTAATAGCCTGATCTATGTTATGCTACCTTGTTCATACAATGCCAGTGATCTTTGTTTAATACACAATGCCATCCTTTTATTGTAACATGACAAAGGGGGAGAAAACCATTAATTACATTTTGAAAATTGTATATAAAATTCAGATATTCCAATTTCTGGAAAAAGGGACCAGTCGCCTACAATTTAAGCCATGGTTAAGGATGGTGATCATTTCCAATAAGATAGTGAGTGACATTTCTCCTTTTCCCAGTGATCTGAGGAAAGCCAATTCTGATAACTGAGCAAAAAATGCTTCGTATTTGCTTCCTTAAAACTGAAACAGAGTTTGACATGTTTGAATGACTATTAGTTTGCATTTTTAATTATCCTAAACAGTTTGTGACAGTTGTTATCAAAAGGCAAAAACTTCACATTGCATTTTTAAGCTTTACCTAGGTACAACACCTTAAAAAGAGTTAACCTTAATTTTGTATCAATATACAAAGATCAATACCGATGTAGCCAAATATAATCTTAATTTTGTATCAATATACAAAGATCAATACCAATGTAGCCAAATATAATCTTAATTTTGTTAGGTACTAGGGTAGTTTATCACAGATGTTTTGTGAGTTAATCAGAAATCAAGTTGCTAAGAGACAAGCAACATTTGCTTATCCAAATATACAGAGATAGATAGGTGGTCTTCAAAAAAATCTCAAGAGATCCATAGAATATGGCATTCAAAGATGTTCTCTTAAGATTTTTTTGATATTGAGACATGTCACCTCCTGACAGCACCCCTGATTCTATTCCAAGTGAATGATGAGCACTGAAGAATCTCTATGTGGAGATGAATGTATTAGTGCAAGCCTGCCACTGGGCAAGAAAAATCCCTTGCTTAAACAATAGACAGAATGCTGTCCAAAAAGGACAAAACTTGGAAGCAGGTAAGTCGACAGCCTAGCTCTGCCAAAACAGTCTAGGCAAGTCCTTCATAATTCCTGCTTTACTATAATGTCTGTCAGAGATACTGGGCCAAAAGGCTGAAGATAGATGCTTCAATGTACTGTGAGAAATTAGGTACTGTCCAGGCAGCCAGTTGTCTGTCATTTCTTAGTTTTGGAAGCTGCTGGCTCTGCACTTCCTGTATATTCAGATATATTTATCCTTCTCAGGTCTCTGATGTGGTAGAAGACTAGATAGTTACAGTTTCATAGTTAAATTTTAAGTTGTTTAGGAATTAAAAGGATGTTCTAGGTCTAAGAAGGTGTTTTTAAGTTGGTAATATAAGTTAGTATGGAAACTGAGTTAGGTATAGAACTTTAAACTGTTTGAGATAGATAGATAATAGAATGTTAATATCAGTTGCTAAATATGTATGACTGGACATTAGAAATGTATGTTATACCTTATAATTTTCATAATTGTGGCTTAATTATTCTTATTGTTTTGTATTTATTGTTATAAGAAAAAAAGCCTTTTATTAGACTAAAAGAGGGAGCTTTTCAGGGGGAAAAGATACACCTTAAATTAAAAAAAAAAGCAGATAGGAGGGTGAGGGGGAAGAGAGTAGGAGGGTTGAACCTGGGACAGGGAGGTGGAAGAGGAAGGGGACTATGATTGCGATATAGCTTGAAGAAATAATAAATAAATATTTAAAATAACTGAAGTAGAGGAGAAGAGAGAATGAATAGACTTAGTGTCTATCAAGAGAAGTGCAGAAGTCCAACTTTTGGTGATGAGTTTAGATTAAGGCCTCTTATTGGATGCTATAAGTCAGCATTCTCTGTCTTTTCTTCATACCTGTAGTGTTTGTTGTTTCTGTCTAGCTTCGTTGTCCAAAGCCTCTGGTCACACCCAGATGGTGTGAAATAAAAAAAAAATATAGACATCTGGTAACGCTACTAATTAGCAAAGGCCGGATACTTTTCAAAGGGTAAAATGGTTTATATTTTATATGAAGACTATAGAAAAGTAAAACTTGGGAAGGTTGAGGAGGCCCCATTTTCTGAGGTGCAAATCCAAATCCCTCTTAAGAAAACAGGCGTCCAAGCACATTTTATTCTGTGTACTTCTCTGGCTTCTGTTAACTTAAAGGAACTTTATTTTAAAAAAATAGTTTAGAAACCTACACTATCCACTTAACAGAACAAAAAGGAACAGAGAGGTGAAAAAATGGCAGCAATTACAGAATGTGTCATTCCAGAATCTCCAAGGTAAAAATCTTAGCCACTACAAGGGATCTAGTTGCATGCCCTTTTGTTGCTGGCACTACTAAAAGGAGAACGGGAAACTGGGAAAATAAAGGAATGAGGTCTTTGCAATTTTGTGGCTGGGGTTACTAAGCACTTACAGTAAATAAAGCTTAACACATAAGTGCATCATATTAAAACCCCCCCGAAAGAACCTTTGGGACCAAATCACTATTTTCCCAGAGACTGAAGTAAATTGTTTTGCAGCAGCAAGTTATTTTGTAAGAACAGAATATCCTGAATGGCTTGATCATTTGAAGCAGTCATAGTTGTTCCAGCCATAACTTTGAGAGCATTCAGCTAGTTGGCTGAAATAAAAGCACTGAGTAGAGGGACATTGCAAGTGTCTGGACAGTGTTTATACGCTTAAAGGTTATCATGGGGTACTTACTGAGTGTCCCCACAGGAGACTACTTTGCTCTTCCCCAGAATGTGTTGTTAATAGGTAACCAATGATTATGATGGAGGTTAATAGCTAATATTCAGTGCAAACTAATGGATAAAATATTGATGTGTTCAAAGAAGTTCTACTTTTCATTGCTGCGTGGGCAGTGTCTAAGAGAATGTGGTAGCTTCGGATTCCCACAGTACATAAAGGTATGAAAAAGTTTCAAATCTTTGCTTTTCTGAATTTAAGTGTTTTGGTTTCTGGCAAATTGCAAGGACCCATCAATCGAGAACAGAGAACTCGTGGAAAACGTGTGAAAATAAAATCTCTGTCAGTGCCCTCGGTGGCGTGAGAAAGCACCAAGGTGTGAGGTGTCCTGGAAGTCGATGAATATAATAGAGTCATACAAACAAGTCTCCTATTACCAATTCTGCTGTCATCATTAGGACACAGAGGAGACACATAGAAATCAGCTATGGTGACTTTCTTAAGATACTTCATTCTTCCCAAGTGCAAATATTTAGGGGATGATAAAATTCTCTGAAGAGAAATGAGTAGACTTGTTCTTGTATTGCCAAAAAGGAAGGGCTCACACACAACACTCGGAACAGCAACATAAATGTCCTCATTAATTAAAATCTTCCATCTCCAGATGTCATGGTGCATGGCAGCTCCACAGAACTTGCCATAAGCTCAGAAAAGTCCTTGTAGGATCTTTAAAATTAGTGAGAGACAGGAAAGAAGTTGGCTCCTATAGCCTTAGCTAATCTTAGATGCACCATATTGCAAAAATTAGGGTGTAGCAGGAGTATTAATTGACGGCTAGCTTCAAAACAGATTAAGAATATTCAGTAGATCAGAAACCTTCAGAAAACCCTGACACATATAAGTATACAGAAATTTTAAATTATATATTTATAGATATTAATTATTATATATTATATATGTAACATGATATAAATATCTATGAGAAGTTCACATTTAGTCCTGGAAGTCTTCTGAGTAGCCAATCTGCACAAAACCATTTTCAACTGTAGTTAGAAACCCCTATGGTATTTAATATGGTGAATTTGCACTGTCTATGCACATGTGGAAGGAAAACAGTTTCTGATTTAAGTCTTTTGATGTTTATATGACTGGAGGCACAGTGCATAAATTCATTTCTTGCTTCATTTTTTTTCAGTCTTACATTTATGAGATATGTTTCTGGAATACCTGTGATGATAGTACTACTTTTTCATAGTGGCCATTGCATATAATGAAATGCTTTTTTTATTCAGATGTGATTGAACATTTGTCTTATTTTCTATTTTTTTAGCTCTATTTTAAAAATTTATTTATTTATTGCTTCAGGTTACATCTCCATCATAGTGTTCTCTTTCCACCCTTCCCATTCCCACCCTCCCACCCTCTACCCCCTAACCCTTCCATACCACTCCTCTGGAGTGGAGTGTCCCTACATATCATTTCCCCGCCCCAGCTAAGCAGTCATATGAGGGCCAAGAGCCTCCTCATACATTGGAGGCCTGCAAGGCAGTACCACCAGGGAAAAGTGTCTCAATGACAGGGAGAGAAAACAAAACAAAACAAAAAAGCCTCTCTCCATGTTCCCTTTGGTGTGTTGGTTGTAGTATAGTTATCTTGTACTATATGGCTAAAATCTGACTATAAGTGAATAGATGCCATGTGCATTCTTCTGAGTCTGGGTTAGCTCACTCAGGATGAGCTTCTCTAGTTCCATTCATTTGGCTGCAAGTTGCATAATTTCCTTGTTTCTGATGGCTGAGTAGTATTCCATTGGGTAGATGTGCCATAGTTTTTTTATTCATTCTTCAGTTGAGGGACATCTGGGTTGTTTCCAGTTTCTAGCTATTACAAATAAGGCTGCTATGAACATAGATGAGGCAACTTCCTTGTGGTTTGGTGAGGAGTCATTTGGATGTATACCCAGAAGTGGTATGGCTGGGTCCTGAGGCAGAGCTATTCCAAGTTTTCTACATTCTTGTGCATGTACCATAGATTATATATGTACATGCTTCTGTAGAGAAGATAATTAGAAGGATTTTTTTAGGGGGGTCGTTATGGTTTCAATGTAAGCACCTCTCACAGGCTCATGTGTTAAAGCCTTGGTCCCCAACTACTGTCATCTTTTGAGGGGTAGCAGCAGCTGTGATGGAGGAAGTAGACCACCAAGAGTGGACTTTTGAGAGTATTTTGCCACTAACCCTTTCCTTTCTCCTTCTCTGCTTCCTACCATGCCCTTTATGAGGCAAATATGCTCATCTGTTACTTCCCTTGCATACCATGATGTTCTCTGCCCTTGCACATCTGGCCAAATGACCATGGGCTGAATCTACTGAAATTCTGAGATGAAATAAACTCCTCCTTTAAGTTATTTCTATCAAGTACCCAAAAAGCCCTAGCAGATGAAACCAAATATTGTTCCATGTGGTTATGCTAAAGGACACACTGCACAGCTGCTTGGAAGAGTGCGCATGAGTCCTTGCTGTCTGAAAGACTTGTTGCTGTCTTCAGGACAAACCACTGTGATTCTTCTCAATATTATTAGTTGTCAGCAGAATAACTTCCACAATCCTACATTATCAATTTTCAAGGATTCATCTTTCAATATCTCCACCTTCACTTTTTGCTTCTTCTGGGGTTCAGATGCAGCCCCTTTGAATCCCACCTATGTCCCCTGGCCATAACTGCATTTACTCACCCTTATGTGTGACTCCTCACATGCCAGCGCTCCCTTTCTCCTTCAGGTGTGCTCTCCATCTCTGTCTATTCTCTGAGCGCTATTTGTGTGTGGTAGGATCTGATTCTATAACATCACTATGCAGATGTTGGAGGAAGGTGGTCCATGGCTTCCCCATGGGAAGACTTGAATTGATGGGAAGAGAGTCAATGAATCATGCCCCAGGTTCCCTGTCCTCTGGCTGGCCATTCTGAGACATGTGATCCCAGTGAGAAAGGGTTCTCCTGCATGGCTCTGCTGGATTTCCTGCCTTCCTTGCCTTGCTCATGTCCTTCCTCACCAACCTCTCACCCTGTGTTTTGTGCAGTTGTCTTCTGGCTATTCCACCTGTACTGCCTGTGTCTCAGAGATTCTTCCTGGAGAAACACATGCACTTCTGATCTCACTGCCTTTAGATTCTGTGGTTGATAATTACAGTCATTCTCCTGCACATGCACTCAGTTCTAACTCCCTTGCCCTTCCCATTTTGGTTATAGGAAATACTGTCCTGGGCAATCTATAATTTTTGTTAAACATGACTTTTAGCCCATAACTTACCCTTCTGCCTGATGTATCATATATTTGAGGGTCTACTTAAACATCTATTTGTTTCAATTACTATGATCTATTATTACATTGGTAATTTTACCCTCTCTTCCTTTCTTTTGGGCCCAGAGTGCCATGAAAAGTGTCTGGCAATACACACTTTTAGTTTGATAGTTTGATACATTGACATTGTATACTCAAAGCTAATAATGACAAATATTGCTGTGAAAGTAGCTCATTTTTAAGCCAATTTCTGAAGTCTGAATTGATTCAGTACTTACATCAATAATAGTTCTTGTTGACAAGATGAGGCCCAAGTTTTAGCTCAGAAAGTATTCTTCATGCATTAAGTTACATTATATTTCTCTTTAGAAGAGCTACACTGCAGTCATTTCTTATCATGTAAAAACATTTAGCATGACAGCTTTAGAAGATCAATGGTAATGTTCAGAGATTATTGTGAGCAGACTTTAAGGGACTCTCCCTAAGCATTCACAAATATCAGGAGACCTGCACTGCTGATGACTGTGCTTACATACCGAGAACCTGAATAATTCGCACATTTTTTACTTTTATTTTTAGAGACAGGGTTTCTCTATGTCTTCCGGGCTGTCCTGAAACTCTTCGTAAACCAGGCCAGCCTTGAACTCACAGAGATCCGCCTGCCTCTACCTCCCCAGTGCTGGGATTAAAGGTATGTACCACCAATCCCAGCTTAATTCTCATCTTAAAAATAATAATAAAACCAATGTGTCATAAGACTGAAGTATTAGGATTCTCAATAATTTCAATGACATTAAATATTGTTTAAGTTATATATTTACATTAACTAAATATCTTGAAAGCACTGAACATACAGCTTTAAAGAATCCCAAGAAGTAAATACATTAACTTCAAACATAAAGGAAAACCACAGATTATTGTTCCTTTTGTTGTTCCTGTCTTTAGCCATTCAGCAGTGATGTTTATCCTTGACCTATTTATGTCTCAGAAGCATTCAACCCTGTCTTCACTTTGATTCAGTCTCCTCTCTCTGAACTTTCAGATACAGGTGTTCTTCAAAGTTCGTCCTCAATCTTTCTCTTTTCTTCTAGTATTTCTGTCCTCATGGTTCTCTTATTGACCTCTAGTTGATGATGAAGGTAAGATATTTACAAAGCAAGTTAAGCGTTGTTCGTAGGAAAATAGCCAAGCCCAATCTATTCAGCATAGCCTGGGTCTTACTGAGTTTTGTTTGTCTATTTAAAATATTTATTTCAGTATTTATTGATGTGTACATGTGTATGTATTCACATGTGTGCAGCCAGCATTGGTGCTGGTAACCAAACTCTCTAGTCTTTCACAAGAGCGGCCAACATTCTTAAGTCCTGAGCATTCTCTTGCACCTGTTTCTTTTTAAGATGTCCTGTTTTTAAAAATTCCCAGCCAGTCTTTTAAACTTAGATTCCAATTCTCAGAGCATTTAAATGCTTCCCCTCATGAATTTTTGGACCCCTTAATTTTAGCTTCTCTACTTTTCTCCATGCTTGCCAGCTCTTCAGTCATGTTAGATATCCTCCAGTCTCTTGAGTAAACCTTAGTCTTGCCCCAACTCTGATCTCTCCTTTTGTTTTCCAGAATGTTCTTTCCTCTTTCTCAACTTCCTATTCACTGTCTGTACTACAGCTGCCACTGTCACTGTTACTTGTTGTCTGAGGGTTTCTATTGCTGTGACCAAACACCATGACCAAAAAGCAGGTTGGGGAGGAAAGAATTTATTCTGCTTATTTCCTGCCTGACTTACTGAAGGAAGTCAGGACAGGAACTCAAACAGGGCAGGAACCTGGAGTCAGGAACCGCAGAAGCCATGGCGGGCTGCTACTTACTGGTGTGCTACCCTGGCTTGCTTAGCCTGCTTTTTTATAGAATGGAGGAGCACCAGCCAAGGATGACCCCACCCACAATGTAGAACTGAAGAATGGGTTCAGGAACAGCTCTTCTGTCTAACTAGGCATTCACCATTTTAATATGCGATTCAGAGCATGTCCTTACTCATAAGAACAGGAGGCAAAAGTTACATATCATAAGAGAAGCATTCAAATCACATAAGTTCATAATTAACTTGTAGGTGTAACGGACATAGTGTGTGGTAAGTTGGACCATGAAAGGAAGAAGAATTATGAAGTTATTGGAGAAATCTGGCTATGATATAATACAAGGAAACAGCATTCAAAATATGAATGAGGAGTGTTCGTTGCTTCCCTCCTTAAGATTTGCTCAACAAGAGGGAAACCATATCTGGTACTGGAAACCTACCAATTACCCTGGCTAGTGAGGTTCTCAATCTTTAGGCAGGAACTTAAACTTCCTGTGTGTCACATTCCTCACATACCAATTCAGAGGCCCTTGTTCTTAGTGCTGCTTAATAAAACTTCTTTAGTAGGTAGAATTTAAAAGGGCTTGAGGTGATTTAGTGATCCCTCAGCAAAATGTTACAATGTAACTAAGTAGTGACTGCTTTATTGGTTTACTTGTATATAGGCAGCCAAGTAATAGAAATATTAGAAGAAAGGGTTCTCTGAAAATTTGGTGGATTAAAATGAAAATAAAGTATTCAGTTTTTTCTTCAATAGTTAACATAATTAAATGTATTTTATATTTTTAGCAGAATGAAAGCTTGAAGCAAACCTGTCAAGAATGGTAGACTTATTGAATGTCTAGCCATTAGGAGTTTTCCTCTGTAATTACGGGTACTTTCTAAAGCAATGAAAACCATAGTCCTAGCATCTATAGGTTTATAAATTACAAATAAATTATGAAAAAGATTTAACATGGGTTAATAGAGACTGTTATTTATCAGTATGGTTTACTCAGTACACATGCCTGCAAAGCTGTTAGAAGAAAATGCAGAATTTTGATATTGTCGAGTTTGGGGATCCAAGAAACCCCTGGGTTTGTTGCTGTTCTTTTGCAAATTTATTATGAATAGTTGTAAATAAAATTTTCATATATTTCAGCAGCTGTTCCACCTTGGAAGTGGCGCTGCCTTGCTGTGTTTCATTCCAGAAGTGCCTAGTGCATTAAATAACAACGAACATGGATCAAGAGAAATATCACAAAGTGAGCCAAATGAACAGGAATCAGTTTCCTGCTGTTTTAGTCTTCTTACAGCCAGAAAATGGTCTTGGTAAAATTATAAAAGCCATGCACATTCTAAAGAAAATTTAATTTGCCAAAAACCATAATTTGTCTCTAAATCATGGTTAAAATAAGGTAGGGTAATTGAGGTGAAAAGCTTGGGAGAAGGTTAAAAAGAGAAGACTGTGAAATATTTAATCCTAAATTGTGCACATGTAGTTTATCTGACCTTTGCAAACGAAGCTCGAGTTCCCCTGGTATGCTTCAGTGGTTTTCAAAATTAAGATTTTCTTTTTTTTTTTTTGATATCGAGACATATCAGCGCCTGACAGCACCCCCTATTCTACTACAAGTAGAAGATAAGCATCAAAGAATCTCCAGTGTGAGATGGTTGAATTAGTGGCAAGCCTATCTCTTGGCATGAAAAAACCCCTTGCTCCAAATGCAGACAGACTGCTGTCCAAAAAGGACAAAACTTGGTAGCAGGGAA
>CAJQZJ010004801.1:5168775-5228418 GCA_907164525.1 Lophiomys imhausi
TGATGCAGGAATGTATGGAGAGAAAATGGGAACTGTCCAGGCAGTCACTGGTATGTCTTTTCTTAGTTTTGGAAGCTGCAGGCCCTGCACTTCCTATATAAGCAGATATATTTATCCCTCTCAGGTCTCTGAGGTGGTTGAAGAATAGACAGCTAGAGTCTCACAGTTAAATTTTGAGCTGTTTAGGAATCAAGAGGGTGTTATAGATCTAAGAAGATACTCTTAAAAGTGTGTTGCAAGATAGTATGAATGTTGAATCAGATATAGAACTTTAAACTCATGGATATGGTTAGATAGTAGAATGTTAAAGTCAGGGGCCAAATATGTATAAACTGGACATGGAGAAGGTATACTGGGCCATTTAACTCTCATAAATGTGGCATATTTATATCTGTTGTTTCGTATAGTATTCACTGTTATAAGAGAAGGAACCATCTGTTGGACTGAAAGGGGAAACTTCTGGGGGGGGGGAAGAGGGTGGAAGGGCAGGATAGGAAGGGGGAATAGGGAGGGGTTTGTGACTGAGATGTAACTTGAAGAAAAAAAATAAAGTATTTAAAAAAAAAAAAAGAGTGAACTGCATCTATCCTAAGAGCAGGTTTAACCTGCAGTAATGAGGATCTAAACTAATCTGCAAGGGCTATATTGGGAAAATAAAGGCAGTATTATTCCACATGGTTTGAAATTGAATGAAAATTCTACCCCTAGTTCCATCAAGATCTGCTTAACTGTCAATGTAAATTACTCTATTTGGTCATTGATGTCACATGCTGACACTGTTTGAAGCAAAAACAGACACTCAAGTTCCGTTTTGAGGTTAAGCAGCCTTGACCTCGTCCATTGCAAACTTGCTGTTCATGAACAGGTTCTGTGAGCTGTCATCTTCAGCTGCCTCTGTGCACACAGGTAATGATGCTCACACCACAGGGTTGGAATAATACTGTGTGCTGCTTGGAATATGACCTACAGCACAGAGAGACACTGAGTGACAACCAACACCCTGTTCATGTTTTTCTGGTGTTTACATCTGAATCACGGGTTCTGATGAAAAATGAAAATATGCTGCTGTGAATCTATAAAAATGACAAATTCCTAACCTAATTTGCACTATTCTGCAGGATAAATCCGTGGAAGGTTTAGCTGGTTTCCACTCTGAATGTCACACAGTTCTGGGTCACCTTCATTGAAGTTATTAGTGCTGTCTTAGCTCTGTGTCAGGGAATGTAAACTGGACGCCTCTTCGATCTCAGATATTTATGATAATGTTTTGGAGAAGATTAAAACAGGTAAAAAATAGAAATTCTTGGGAAAGTTGAGAAGTAGGTAAAACTATTAGACCAAAATAGTTTTGGTCTGTATGTGATCTTTATTTCAAAACTCTGCTGGAAATTATAGAGCATGCCTCTTGTAGACTGTTCACTTCCTCAAGTCAATTGAAGCTAAATTACACAGTGTAAACCTAGACAGACAGTTCCAAGGAAACATTCCCACTGGTGCTCTGTAACATATTACTGTACATGCCGTCTGCAAAAATCACAGAAATAAATGAAGCTCAATTGGGTCATAAATAAGGTAGCATGATACAATTCATTCTTTGCCATTTTAAAGTCTAAATGAGAAGTGACTAGGAACAGACTAAGGAGGACAACTTGGGAGAGTTGGATCCTGACTCTTCATAAATAAAATAATTCCCTGTATTCATTATGCTATGCCTTTGTGTGTGTCAAAAAATATATGAAAAAAGACAGGAAGCCATGTCAATGGATGATGGCACAATCAGCTTGTTAAGTGTTATTTTCTAGCATTGCTATACTGCTTCCTTGTTCTCATCTTCATTTTTATGTGAACATTATATAGTCATTTTTACTGGAAGAAAATTTTAATAAAATCAAAGTTGTTTTCTCACCTTCCTTCCACCTTCCTCTTTCTAATCTTATGGTTGACTGGAAAATGAATAAATAAATTCCTGAGGGGCTGAAGCATAGGCTTTTGATGATATAGAAGGAATCCAGATGTTCACCCCACCCCCATCTCCTATAATGTCTCTCATAGAATTTGTCGCAGGTCATATTACATCTCCTAAAGAGAGTTTCTTCCTGCAGTTTTACAGGTAATATTAAATTAAATTTCAACCTCTTCTTGCAAGGAGCTCATGAAAAGCCTGTCTCTCAGTGTTGGAGTTTCATAATAAACAACAAGATTTTGTGTATTGCTATGGATGTGTGGGCTCAAGGTGTCATTTAAGAAAGTCTTAAGTCCAAGGCTATCCTTATTTGCTTTCTGTGTCTGTGATAAACACCAAGACCAAAAGCAACTTAGAGAAGAAAAGTTTTATTATGCTTACAATTCCAATTCACACTCTGTCATTGAAGGAAATAAGCGGAAGGTGTTCAACGGGGACCTGGCGCAGAAACCATCAAAGAGAAACGCTTACTGGATTGTTCACTGGCTCATGCTTACCTGACTTTTGTATACACGGAATGGTGCTGCTGGTGGTTGGCTGGACACTCCCACTTCAATCGTTAATCGTTATGGACCCATGTGACCATAGTTCAATGTGATCTAGACAATTCTCCTCTAGGATGACTCTAGGTTATGTCAAGTTGACAATAAAAATTAACCAGGACAAAGGGCAGGTCGAAACAGCTTTGACTCTGGCTAACTTCAGAGGCACATTACTCTTCCTGGCTGCCCTAAATAGAGGAAGGCAGGCACTGACACAGCTACTACCCTAAAACAATAAATGGTCATATCCTTTGAGGGAATTTAGAAAATTATATCACAGACCCAAAATACACAAATTTAGCATCTTTTTAAAACTTTGAATCACTTGTAGTCATTTATGAGTTATATTTTTGACAATGAATAATAGCATTGGTAAATGCTTACATAGAATAATTCACTAGAATCATGAACTGTTATCTTTGATGGTCCTACCCAAATGGGAAATAATTACATAAATAGTAAATCTTATTTTGAATCTATAAAATTTTTTAAAACATTAAAACAATTACAGTCTTATGATGATCTTTTGATAATACACACTAAGTATTTCAACTTTAACAAATAAAAAAGAACAAGTCTGCTCCAGTGAGTTCCAGAAATAAGGAAAATAGAATAGAAAACCAACACCCAAAGCAGAACACTCTTGTTTGTAAGAGGAATCCAAACAGGAAATTCAATACAAGGTATTGATTTAGTAACCAATTCAAGACAGAAGTCATTCTGAAAACCATTTTATGGATGAATAAAATTCTGAAATTTGAGACAGCACTTCAGAAGTTAGATGTTTTAGGGCATCAACTAGGCGGGGGCGGGGGGGGGGGGGGGGGGCAGAAAATAAAAAGGGAAACCCTGAATTTAAAAAAGAGAAACTATTATTGGAAAAAAGGGGGGAACTGTTGGGGGGGAAGATATACCTTAAATTAAAAAAAAAGCAGATAGGATGGTGAGGGGGAAGAGGGTAGGAGGGTAGGACAGGGATGGGGAGGAGGGAGGGAACTATGACTGAGATGTAACTTGAAGAAATAAATAAATTAAAATAAATAGATAAAATAAAAATGCAAAAAAAGAGAAACCCTGGCTTTAAAAATCAAACTAGTAATGTTAACAGTTTCTTTTAAAATAAAAGCATCATAGAAGACAGAAATGTCTCAGAAACAATCTTTTGGTAAGATCAGTACCAACGGTGTATGTTTGCCTTTGGAAAGTTAACATACAATATCCCATTTGCAGATTTTTTTTTAAAAGAAGAAGACAAAAATTAAAAGAATGTGTAAACTATCCAAGGTAAAACGCAATCTCTGTCCAAGTTTTTCTGAAAATATAGGTTGTGTTCAAGAATGATAAAAAAGTTTCAGTTGTTACATTCTGGCCCAGCCAAGTGGGCAAGCACTTGCAGACATCTGAATTTATAAGACCATTGGTGCTGCTTCACCTAAGACAGAACTCCCTTCCCATATTGATTTCCACCCTCTGCAATGTGGGATTAAGATGTTATTCTCACATTCTTGGATAAGAGATTAATAGCCCTCCACTGTTATTCTTCATTTTTTATGGCTCTATTACAGTGCTCCATTGAGAATATAGCATTACACATAAAACTATGGGGGAAATTGTATCAAAGAATTAATGAAGAAAAAGATGTAAGAGAAGAAAACCTTGAGAACTTCAGAATGTATTTCAAAGGCATGTTTCAAATACCTGCTATAATCAGAAATTTTACAAGGAGGAAACTTGGTAGAAAGTGATTTATTTTCTAGACCTGTCAATCATAAGGACTACCCTGCTCATAGGCTTGCTAATTAAGATAAACATGACCTGACCAGCTGCATTCTTGGCTATAAGACCCTTCTCAGATGAGGGCCAGGATGGTCCTATGACCCAGGTGCCTTCAATTTGCAAATGGAATCGGTTCATTACTTCATTTAGTATGAAAATCCCTGCCTAAGCAAAGGTATTAGTAATTCTCCTGGATACTCAACCCCCCCTAAAATATGTAAAGAATCGAGTAGACATAATAAGAATAGGTAGATGGGTAGAAAGGAAAGCAAAAAGGACATCTGTGGAATGATAAGAAGACTAACCAGGCTGCCTGAATCCAGAGAACTTTCCACATCCCATGTCAATAAGACTAGACTAAGATTCCTGCCATAATTTTTTCTCTTTTACAACCACACATATATTTTTATGTGTGTGTGTGGCAGTAAAAGAGAGGAAAATGATAATATAATCTACCTCCATTCCAAGAACTAGCCTAAGAGAGTTCTAGGTCTTTTCAGTCAAAAGAGTCTGAACCTAGCAGAGATGAGTGTCCACCAACAAGCCAAGCTTTCCTAAGCATCATGATTAGTTATGCACTTGCAAATAGTTTTGTTACATATATTCTCTCACTGGAGAGACATAGAATAATAAATAACACAAAGTACATTAGCTGTCAATTACCTGACAATCACTAAACAACCAATCTGGAAAGAATATATTAATGGTGGATTACTGACTGGGCTTCCATTATGTACTTGAGTACAAATCCCAGCTGAACCAGCAGTGAGGTAGGTGAGTATATTTGGGAAAGTAACTTAACCAAACAGTATCTTAAAATGTGGTCTCCAGGCCAGCAACAACAGCCTCACAATGGTCAGTCCTTGCTCTAAGACTTCTGAGTCATGTGCCTTAGAGACAGGGATAACACTTTTATTCTAGCACAAACTCTACGGAGTACTGATGCAAACTCATGATGAGAATCACAACCTAATCAAAGTCTTAAGATCCCTGTTAAATGGAGTTCAGAGGCCTAACAGTTGAAGGTATAAAATAATTGGATCCATAAACTGAAATAAACTTATTATTATTTGTTGTTATTGGATAATAGAGTAAACAATTGATCATGAAATGAAATTAGGGAATAGAGAGGATTGAGTGAACATGGAAGAGCAACAGGCCATTTTTGGAAGTGGCAATAAGTGTTGTGTTTCTGATGTCTGAGTAGTATTCCATTGTGTAGAGGCAATTTGCAGCCAAATGGATGGAACTAGAGAAGCTCATCCTGAGTGAGCTAACCCAGACTCAGAAAGATGCATATGGCATCTATTCACTTAGGTTGGATTTTAGCCATATAGTACATGATAACTATACTACAACCAATGCACCAAAGGGAACAGGAACATAGACTTTGTTTCCTGTCAATGAAACACTTTTCTCTAGTGGTGCTGCCTTGTAGGCCCCCAGTGTATGAGGAGGCTCTTGGCCTTCAGATGACTGCTGAACTGGGGCGGGGGACTCTTATGTAGGGACACTCCACTCCAGAGGAGTGGGATGGAAGGGATTGTGGGTAGAGGGTGGGAGGGCGGGACTGGGATGTGTAGAAAGAGGACACTGTGATGGAGATGTAACCTGAAGAAATAAATAAATATTACAAAAAATAAGTGTTATGTTTCAAAGAGTAGGTGAGGAGAAGTTTTATCAGAAATTGGAATCACACTCTCTGGAGAAAGCTTGGAAATCATTCTGAGTTCACATTTAATTTTAATATAGTATCACTACCTTATGATCTCAGATGATTAACTTAACCAGAATAAATTTACTAAAAATTGACCTAGTTTCCCTGGAGAATCACAGAAAGGATTAAATGAGATAAGATATGTAACACCTATAATAGAATACCTGATATTTACAAAATTTTAGCTACCACTGTTCCTATCAGTATTGTATATCCACTACTAAATTCTATTACCATTTGCCACTGTTTTCTGTTTGTTTGGTTTTTAAATAACTAAGTCATCCTTCACCAGATTCTTGCCTAAGGGTTGTCTACTCTCAGCATGGCTTCCAAGATTCAACAAGGAAAATGACATCCTTGGTCTCTATCGTGGAATGCAATAGTTTCCTTTTTTCTTGTTTGCTTTAAAAATCCATCTCTCTACACAAATATGCCTGTGATATTCATGCTTCAAACATTGACTGGCTTGTCATAAAATACAGCATGTGAGTATAGTAGCTGAAAGGGTAGCTACTGGCACAAACGTAATAGGAACAGTAACAACTAAGACAACATTAAGGAAGTTTACCGGTTGCATCATAGCATAGCCATTCTGCAAAGCACATCTCTACTGCAGCTGTATCCAAAGGCAGGTGATGAACGAGACCATCAGGGGGACAGGATCGTGGCTTTTTCTTTCTTTTGTGATTTGGTGACAGGGGCCAAAACAGACAAAACTACCCAGATACACATTAAATATGGTCAGCTGTATTATTAACTTTTTATGGATCTTTCTGGATCTCTTCAAATTGGGAAGCTCCTCAAATGTTTTTAAGAGTTCCCTAGAGAAGTAACCTCTAGCCAACAGCATTGGTTTAAGCTTTTAAAATTCCTACTGAAATTCCTAAATCCTAAATGCCAAATGTGTAGATTTTTTAAATACACATTGAGAGGAGATGTTTGTATGCTACAGTGGCTGAGAATATTTCCCTGTAAAATATTGCAGATTGTCTTAATAAATGAAGACTGCTAGTATATAATAGGTATATATCAGTATATATCTTGTATTTATGGCTAATATAAAACACATTTACTTTCATTAAGATAAGCACGCAGTATAGACAGTGGTTATACTATTTTGAAAAAAAATCCAAACACATACCTTTAAAAAAGATTAAACAGAATTAAAAAAAAAAACTAAAGGAAGATTTTTTTTTTCCTGAGTGAATTGATTATAGTGATATAGGCTCTGGTGCATAAAAAGGAATTCAGCTTCAGGGACTCCATGTCTTCCACAGATAAGATGTAATTAAGGGGGTGTGTACAACCGCCATCCTATATGATTCCTGTCTGAGTCACATCAGTATGTGCTGGTAAGTTCTGAGTTCTGAGCCATACGGGGAAGAAGCAGAGTAAGATTTAGACACGGGTCTGTCCACTGGAAGTGGCACAGGGGCCCTGAGGGTGTTGTTGAAACATATTTCTGATGCGTCCTCTGTGCTACTCACGTTGCGATCAACTCCATGGAAACAAGCAGGCACTGTCCCCAGAGTCACAAGCATGTGGTTAACCTGGTAGCCAGCAAAGCTGTCTGTCTCATGTGGCAGCACGTCAATTTCTTGATGACATAGCAGACTTCACTCTCTTCTTTTGGGAATGAATGGCAGAAGCTGCGCCCATGTGTTCACATGCCTACAGTGTCCTCACAGTAAGCAAGGCAAGCAAATCAAGTGAGGTTCCACAGAGCAGAGAGGCCTGGCGGAAAGACCCTGCCTAACGAGAACTCCAGTTCTTTCCTACTAACTCCGTGCTGCCATTTGTGAAAGCGAGCTGAGTAATGCTTGTCTCCCCAACTTTCTTTTGTTTATTTTATTTCAGAGACACTTTAAAATTTTCAGATAAAATTGTATGTTGTTCAAGAAAGGCTTCTTACAATAAGAAATAGTTTTGGGTTAACGGGCAAGTTGCACTGAGTGTTTCTCTACCCCGTATTTGGCATATCTATTTACTAAGACTTCCTTACAAAGATCCACAAACTAGGAGGCTAAGACCATTGGAAAATTATTTTCTTGAAGTACAGTCCAGGAGTGTGACAATGGGAGTTGGCTGAATAAATTCCTTCTACAAGCTCGGAGGGACCGTCTTGCCCTGCCTCTCCTCTATCTCCTTGTGTTGCTAATCAGCAAACTTTAGAATTCCTTGGTGCATTGACACCTCCCTCTGAACCTAGCCTTTGTTTTCACATGACTGTCCCTCTAGGTCTACACCAGTGTCTCAGATCTTCTTTTCCTTTTGCTATTAAGGATGTTAGTTTTTGGATATAGGGTGTGCCCTCAATCTAGAATTATTTCATTTCTAGATCCCTAGTTATATCTGTAGATATTCTATTTGCAAGAAGGTCACACTTTAGGGCTAGCTACTAAAAATTAGATTTGGACATATCTTTATGGGGCCACCTTTCAACTCATTATACCACAATTGTTTAAGTTTTAGCATCTTGTAAAACCACATTATAACAATCAACTTAAAAATCAATGTTGTTACAATAGTATTGATACATTTGTTAGAATAAACTGTCTCAAATAGCTCCATTAAAAAGAACTCAACTGTCTTCCTTTTGATCCTTCTACTTCCCTTAGATGCCTCTTCTCCCCTTCCTATTCTTATATTCTTTCCCTCCCCTTTCTCCCCAAACATTCTAAAGTCATTGCTGTTTCCTGGACTCACCATCTGCATAGTACTCTAAGTAACTTATTGAATATTATGTAGAAATATTTAGTCAATGTATGGTTCAGGATTTTACATCAGTGATGAGGATTACTTGTGATGTTGGTTACTTAAGTTCAGTTATGCTGCAGGTATTAAAATGCTTAGCCCATTGATCCAATTTTAGCTTAATTATTTTTTCAGACTATTTCCCTAGCAATACAATAATCTATGTAATGTCAGAACACATTTTCTCTTATTTAGCTTGTTTATGTTCCTATCCCCCAGAAAACAGATGGCTTCATCTGAAATAAGAACTCATTAAATTCTGATTACTGAGTGTTGCTGATGCTGATACTCCAATAACAGACAGTAGTTTTCAGTATTATTAAAACTTGTCTGTATAACACAAATGGGAAAGTTGGTATATTATTAAATGAAACCTTTATGTATAACAAATCTGAAAAGAAATGAATAAAATTTATAAGGAGGTTTATCCTCAAATTCTGCAGCATTTAAGCACCAGAACTTGAGTTTAATAAAACAGTTGGCCCAAAGACAATTACTAGAGGCAGCTGTCAATGCAAAAAAAAAAAAAATAGCTCTCACCTCAAAAGGAATAAGAACAAATTTATTCTGGAGGGAAATGTGAGTGACCATGGCCTGAAAAACATGGAGTTAAATTACTACAGGTTCTGTATTCCAATGTGGAAGCAATTTCATGGATATTTTATTGTAACAGAACAAAGAAATTTGTAATTCAAGTTATTTAAAAAACACATTGGTGGAAATATCAGAGAGACAGGGTAAAGCAAGAAGGGGACTCTCTCCTAAAGGACCATGAACTATGTGATGACATTTGTAGCTTTTGGATTGTTGGAATCTATGGCTCTCCTAAATTACTAAATTCCAAAAAGTTTTTATTTGTTGATCATAGGAAGTTAGGCCAGACACAGAAGTGAGCAAGGAATGGCTACTTAGGGAGCTAAAGCTAACCCAAGAGAAAGTATAATTAACCTCTGGATCTACAACATTTCAACCTCTGCACATCACCCCCGTTCTCCCCAGCCAGTCAGTCTTTGCAGGCATGGCTTCTTTCCAGGAATTCTCACTTAACTGAATCAGAGATCTCCCTGGTAAAATCAGGTCTTTCAAAATGTAAGATTGTCAAGAGTTGGTGTCTCCTTCCCACAACAAAAAACTCAAAGCAACTATAATCCTGGCAGCATAAAGCAAAGACACCTACCTCCGTGTAGAGCAAAACAGGAAGGCATTTTCCCTGAGAAGTTATGATCCCGACTGTGCACTCCATAGTTGGTAAGTTAGAAATCACAGTGTCTTGTGTGACTGGAAAAAAGGAGAAATCCAAATCTTGAGGTTGAAATCACTATTAAAGTGTTCCTAGAGTGACAAGCTCCCTGGTGCCTGCCAGAAGCAAGCACCAGACTTCTTGAGGGATTATACATTTGAAACCTATGTAGGCCCTGTGCATGCTGCTACAGGTTCAAGCCAGATGGGCTCCTACACTGAGAAGAGGAAGTGTCCATGGGCTCCCATCCCTAACCCAGAATCTACAGCTGCTTGCAAAGGAAAAATCAGTTCTCTCCAATGGAGTCTTACTGGAATATTAATCACACTTAAGGGTATGTGCCATGCCCAGGAGTAGATGGACAGCACAAAATGAACTCAAGGATCTTTTTATAGACTTTTTGTCTCATATTGCTTTGTTTGGGCATTTTTTTATCTTACTGGTCTTCTCCCTGTATATTACTCTCTCCTCTCTCTCTCTGTGTATGTGTTTTTGTGGTTTTGTTTTTTGGTTTTAGTATTTATTCTTGTTTGGTTTGTTTTTTGTTTGCCTATTTATTTTCTAAGGCGGGGCATAGAGTTGGGTGTGTAGGGTGATAGGGAGGGTCTGGTAGGAGTTTGGGGAAGAGAGACTATGATTAGAATATATTGTATAAAACTATTTTCATTAAAATATGTATTTTTAAAAAGAAACCCAGGTTTTGAAGACTCTCCTACATTATGATTGAAAAGTACATTATCTCATCACTTAAAAAAAAACAGAGACAAAAGAAAACAAAGACTTTAGAATGAGAATCATGGAAACAGTAAAGCATAGAATCCCATGTACAGATGTGAGAGATAAATCGACCAAATAAAAAGTATGTGGTATTTAAATGAACAGATGAATAAACTAAAAGAACAATGAAGAAAAAACAGGATTATAAGATGTGGGTACTTTTACTTAAATTGAGCTAGATAGAACTTCTAATTTTGAAAAAAAAATTTAGACACTTATTGGAATGACTCAACAATAGATTTTCACAGCCAAAAATAATCAAATGGAAAGCCAATCCGAAGAGAATACCCAGATTATAGGACAGAAAGAAAAACCCATGTACTGTGGAGAGAAGTGAGACAGAGCAAGGTAATGAAATGCACAGAAAATCAATATTTAAAAAAATGTTTTGGCTGGAACAGTCTGTGGAGCTGAACAATCTTAGTGATTTTGAGTTGTTGTGGTTGTAGACTTTTGAGGAAACAGTTATTGAGGAAGTCTGCAAGACTGGATCATCTGGGCTTCTTTGGTGTCTGATCTGTTTTCTTCTGAGGTTTCTGTTGTCTCTGGACTCCTTAGATGGATGCTTTAAATCTCCTGGAAAGATAAGAACAGAGCCCTGTCCTAATCCTAATGCTGGGACACTACCATTTTTTTTTTTTTGGGGGGGGGGTCAGGTTATATTTTTCCTGGAGCAAATTCTCTATTTAGAGCTTGCTTTGTGTCAGGCTGACCTTGAACTCTGAGATCTGCAGGTTTCTGTCTCTAGTGTGCTGGGATTAAGGGTGTATCCTCAAATGATGGGATTAAGAGTGTGTACCATTACCACCATGTTCCTTGTAACTCTAGAATTTATAAGACAACTAACTCTATAGTGATCCTCCTGTCTCTGCCGGAGTTAAAGGCATGGGCTAACACCATGCATTTCATGTATTTTACTTTAGCTCCAAAATTTTCAACTCTTGGAAGTTTAGAAAATCAGGTTGAACTGAAGTAACCTTTAATTTATTTACAGTATTTTAAACCTCTTACCTGCTTTTTAATGCTAAACCATGAAAATATCTTTTATATCTACAAAAAAACTTTTAAGCTGCTATCACGTTTGTGTAAGCTATGTGGCCACTTGCAGTCTAACATTCTAATCTGAAATTAAGACTAGTGCCAGCCAGAACTTCAGTAAAACCCTGAAGTTCAGCTTCTGTCTACAAACATCTTAGTACATTTAAATAGCTGAGCACAAAATGACTGAACATCAAATGATTCTATTAACATTTTTGACCATTTTTCCATTCTTATTTGGACTCCAAACAGGTTTACTATGTCTCAAATCAGCAGGAAGTCATTTTAAGAGAGCAACACCCCATCTCCAGAAGGTGGGGTGGGTGTTTCCCCCCCCCCACTTTGGTCATTTGATGACCATTATAGATAATCTTGTGATTTAGGGGGAGATATTACAAGCTGTTAAATGGTCTTGCTAAATAGGTTTTGGAGGTTAGATCCAGGGACTTCTCTCTTTTTCTTTTCTGTATCCTTCTTTCTCTCCTATGTAGGGGTGAACAGACTTGAGAAAAAACGGGACATAGACATAATATAGGAATCATCAAGAAAAAAGGACAGATTATTGAATATGCCCTTATACCTTTGTATATTGATACAAAATTAAGATTATATTTGGCTAAATTGGTATTGATCTTTGCATATTGATGCAAAATTAAGATTGTATTGGGCTACATTGGTATTGATCTTTGTATATTGATACAAAATTAAGATCATATTTGGCCACATTGTTATTGATCTTTGTATATTGACACAAAATTAAGGTTAATTATTTTTAAGGTATTGTACCTAGGTAATGCTTAAAAATGAAATATGAAGTTTTGGGTTTTTGCTACCAACTGTCATAAACTGTTTAGGATAATTAAGAAATGCAAACTAATAGTCATTCAAGCATGTCATTTTGTTAGGTATTAGGACAGTCTATCACAGTTATTTTCTAAGTTAATCAGAAATCAAGTTTCTAAGAGACAAGCAGCATTTACATATCCAAATATAAGGAGATAGATAGGTGGTCTTCAAAAACCACAAGAGAGCTGTAGAATATGGCATTCAAAGATGTTTTCTTAACTTAAGATTTTTTTATATCAAGACATGTCAGCTCCTGACAGCACCCCCTGCTCTACTCCAAGTAGATGATGAGCATTGAAGAATCTTCAATTGGAGATGGTTGAATTAGTGGCAAGCCTGTCACTTGGCATGAAAATCCCTTGCTTCAGCTGTGGACAGACTGCTGTCCAAAAAGGACAAAACTTGGAAACAGGTAAGTTGACAACCTAGCTCTGCCAAGACAGGGTAGGCAAGTCCGTCATAATTCCTGCTTTACAATCAATGTCTGTCAGACAAATGAGGCCAAATGGCTGAAGATTGATGCTGTAATGTATGGAAAGAAATTGGGAACTGTCCAGGCAACCACTGGTATGTCATTTCTTAGTTTGGGAAGCTGCTGGCCCTGTACTTCCTGTATAACCAGATATATTTATCCCTCTCAGGTCTCTGAGGTGGTTGAAGACTAGATAGCTAAAGTCTCATAGTTAAATTTTGAGTTTTTTAGGAATTAAGAGGGTGTTCTGGATCTAAGAAGATGTTTTTAAAATTGTGATGCAAGTTAGAGTGAAAGCTGAGTTAGATATAGAACTTTAAACTCATGGAGATAGTTAGATAGTAGAATGTTAAAGTCAGGTGCCAAATACATATGGACTGGACATTGGGAATATATGCTAAGCCATATAACTCTCATAATTGTGGCCTAATTATTTCTGTTGTTTTGTATTGTATTTATTGTTATAAGAGAAAGAGCCACTTGTTGGACTGAAAGGGGGAGCTGTTGGGGGGAAAAAGATATATCTTAAACTTAAAAAAAAAGGAAGAGGATGGGTGGGTTGAGGGGAAAGAGGATAGGAGGTTGGAACCTGAGGGGGGAGTAGGGAAGGGATTGCAATGGAGATGTAACTTGAAGAAATAAAAAATAAATTATAAAAAAAAGAAAAACAAAAAAAATTTTTAAAAATGTTATGTGTGTATATGATACATATCTTACATGTGGGGTGCATGTGTGTGTGTGTGTGTGTGTGTGTGTGTGTGTGTGTTGCATGTATCTGGACATAAGGGGAAGTGTGCCTTTGAGGAAGCCATAGGAGGATGTTTAGTCTCTTCCTTGATTGCTCTCTTTCTTATTTCCATAAGATAGACTTTCTTACTGGACCAGAAGCCCACCTTTTCAATTGTACTGGCTGGCCAGTGTACTACCTACACTACCCTGTCTCAACCCTGGTCCAGTACAGGGGTTATACACATGTCTCCATATCTGGCTTTTTTTATAGGGTGCTGGGCATTTGAACTTAAGTCTTCAGGCTTGGAAAGTAAGCAATCTTACCTACCGAGTTGTCTCCCAAATCAATGTTCTTGAAAGAATAATTTAAAAGAGAAGACAACTTTTTCAGAAACAGATGGAAATTTTAATTTCCTCAAAGCAAGATACTAGCTCACAACCCCAGAGCACTAAATAAATACTAAATGAAAATAAATAAAGGAAGGAAAAAAGAAAATAAGCTTTTCATCATTGTTCATGTCAGTCACCAATCACCAGAGGGCAAGATTCTGAGGCCACCTCTGTCGGCCAGATTTTAATTCCCATGTGGCCCTTCCATGTTGCTTCTCATTTAGTGTATGGATGTCCTCTTACCAATCTTCTTTAGTAAAAATTTGGCTGTTCTTTGGTGATCTGGCCACACCTTCATCCTTCATAAAAGGTGGACACTACAATTTCTATTCTCTTCATATCACCAGGCCTGGAGGTTTTGTGGTCATTTTTCTTAATTTTCTTTGACACTTCTGGACTACTCTTTCTCCTTCATCTACAGATCTATGAAGCAAAACTATCTGTTGTGAGGCCAAGTATAGTCATCTAAAGTCCTTTCCCCAGGGATATATCACTTTCATTCCTTCAAGATATCAGCTCCTAGATGAATGTCTGCTGGTCCATGTAATGTCAAGCTCAACCTTCAGTGGCTTCATAGACCAGTGCACATTCTTACTCAGAGTTTATTTGAGGCAGTAGAGAAGGGGTGGGCTCTAGTCATGTGGTCATTCAAGGATTCAGGCAGATGAAGTTCCTGAAGTCTTTGCCATAGAACTTCAGAGATTATCCCAAAGCACTCTGTGCTACTGGAAAATGGAGTGTATATACTATAAGAAATAGTTTTCCTGAGACTGGAAAGGGAGACTGAGAAAGGCAATCTGGATGAGAACGTCTTGAAGGAAGCCAATTAGTAAGTAAATAGTTGCCCTAGTCTGGCTGACTCTATGATTCACTATTTGTTGGATGGTCCCTAAAATCCAGTTTATTTGCTGCATATGTTGTGAAAACTAGGACAGTGTTCATCAGTTCTAAACATAGCTTCTGAAATATATATATGAGAGACATAAGAACACTGCTCTTTCAGCGTCATCCAACACACACATACACACACACACTCACACACACATACTCACACACACACATACACACACTCACTCGCACATGCATACACACATACTCACACACATACATACACACACACACACACACACACACACTCACACGCACACACACACACACAGCACATGATGAAGCAGAGGCAAGGGACAAAATCATTATAATTAAGACTTTCATTTTAAGAAACTTCTAAACAATATGTCTGTTAGGTACTATGATAGTCTATCACTGTTATTTTCTAAGCTAATCAGAAATCAAGTTGTTAAGAGACAAGCAACATTTGTTTATCTAAATACAAGAGATAGATAGGGCATCTTCAAAAACCTCAAGAGATCTGAAGAATATGGCATTCAAAGATGTTTTCTTAACTTAAGATTTTTTGATATCGAGACATGTCAGCTCCTGACAGCACCCCCTATTCTACCCCAAGTAGAGGATGAGCATCGAAGAATCTCCAGTGGGAGATGATTGAATTAGTGGCAAGCCTATCTCTTGGCAAGAAAAACCCCTTGCTTCAACTGTAGACAGAATGCTGTCCAAAAAGGACAAAACCTGGAAGCAGGTAGGTCGACAGCCTAGCTCTGCCAAGACAGGGTAAGCAAGTCCTTCATAATTCCTGCTTTACAATCAATGTCTGTTAGAGAAATGGGGCCAAATGGCTAAAGATTGATGCTGTAATGTATGGAGAGAAAATGGGAAATGTCCAGGCAGCAACTGGTATGTCATTTCTTAGTTTTGGAAGCTGCAGGCCCTGCACTTCCTGTATAACCAGATATATTTATCCCTCTCAGGTCTCTGAGATGGTTGAAGAATAGATAGCTAGAGTCTTATAGTTAAATTTTGAGTTGTTTAGGAATCAAGAGGGTGTTCTAGATCTAAGATGTTCTTAAAATTGTGATGCAAATTAGGATGAAAGCTGAGTTAGATACAGAACTTTAAACTCATGGAGATGGTTAGATAGTAGAATGTTAAAGTCAGGTGCCAAATACATATGTACTGGACATTGGGAATGTATGCTAAGCCATATAACTCTCATAATTGTGGCCCATTTATTTCTGTTGTTTTGTATTGTATTTATTGTTATAAGAGAAAGAACCAGTTGTTGGACTGAAAGGGGGAGCTGTTGGGAGGAAAAAGATATACCTTAAACTTAAAAAAAAAGGAAAGAGGATGGGGGGGTTGAGGGAGAAGAGGGTGGGAGGGTGGGACTGGAGGGGGGAATAGGGAGGGGATTATGATTGAGATGTAACTTGAAGAAATAAAAAATAAATTAAAAAGAAAAAAAAAAGAATGGAAATCATAGCAATGCTTGAAGGGACCTCAGAGAGTATCACCAGAATTCTTCATTTGCGGTGAATGGAGTTACTTGCTTAGACTTCATTGTGTTCTTGAGTATGAATTCTTTGCCTGTAATCTTTATGACTCTGTTTCTAGTTTCTGTGAGGTTTGTCTTCCTCTCTTGCCTTTCAAAGGCACCACTGAGTCCTTCCTGTGGGGTGATTGACTCACATGGCTGTGCAACCTAGCTTTCTACTCCATTCACATGACCCAACATTTAAAGTTGTAGTTTCGTTGAGATTTGCCTTTTTTCTTTTTGACAATTCAAATCCCTTGAAAAGCTAATTTGTTGTGGATTGACTTGCTTTCACGATTTTTCTGTGTTCATAACCATACAGTTTTTTTCCTTGAACATAACCTTCAAACCTCACATCATTGCTTTTTTATATTCAGACTCTGTCAACTGGATGGCATGTAACATATCATCAGACTGAGATAGAAGCCATACCTTGAGTCTGATCATTGCAGAAAGATGTGTTACTTAGCTCTCTGAGGCCTTCTCGTTCATTCTCCCCATGTTTAGAGTTAGTAACAAGGGGCTTTCCAAGCATTTTGTAGACCTCGCGTCCATTCCTTCTCTGGGTTGCATTTTATTACTGCTTCTAAGTGGCCAATTCTTACCTGACTCTAAGACTTTTTTTCTGAAATATTAGTTAAATGTATCCAATAATAGTCAACATGAATTTCCAACATTGTCCACCCTTCCCCCCCCCCCCCAATAGAGCCAGTGTCTCAGAAGCAGCTGCTCTCTTCCTTGCAGGTAATGGCAGATGTCATTCTCCACAGAGTTGGGCAAGCACAGAACAAGTTCCTCTGACATCCGTTATCACGTGTCCACTCAGCCAACCAACAAGACTTAACTCTGAGCTGGACCCCATAGCTGCTTTACTGCCTGATCCGTGGAACTCCACCTAAATCTGCCTTGTGTTCCCAGCATACATTTATTTTTTAATTGTGTCTCCTATTATGCTTCTGGGCTTCGAATATTCTTCCTGGCCCTCTGTTAGATTATTGTACACTTAGTTTTCCACCTTTTCTGCAACATTCTCGGCATGGTGAAAACATCAGTTGATTTTTGCTTCCATTGTTTCATTTTATAAACACATATATTCTCCCTGTGTCTTTTTACAAAGTACTCCTTTGCCTGAGAATTAATTTTCCAACACCAGCAGGCAATCACTCCTCTCCCACCATTGTGCTGGCCATGCTTAAAATCTACATATTTTTCACTGATTGGCTGTATGGATTTCAACTAATTATTTATTGCTGGACACTAGGGGGATGGGCATGTCTGATATTTCAGACTGATGCTAAAAATACTGCGTAAAACACCCTGTGGACATGTCACTCGATCGGTAAGACAGATTACTGCAAATGGAACTTGTGTGTCGAATGAATACTTGAATTTTTTTAGAACTGCCAAATTTCCCTGCATCAGGGCATTCCCATTTTCTTTACTACACGCAATGCAACTTTCATAATTTTGCAAGGTTATAAGTAAAACATGGCAACTGTGTCGTTGTACTTTTTATTTCTCTTACTGTAAGTTGGAATGGAAAATCCTTTGTTTATTGGTCATTTTTTGTGAACTTCCTGTTCCTATCCTTTCTTCATGTTTCTGTCATATTTCAGGGAATTTTCTTGATTTATAGGAAACACCTCTTTACATGTTAGGAAATTTACCTTTCTTTATAATAGATATTGCAAACTTTTCCCAATTTCTTCATATTTTTCTTATTGCTTATCCCCTCTTTCTTCATATATAGTCTCATGTACTTTGTCAGTCTTTCTATATATTGATTTTGAATTTCATATCATATTTAGAAAGGACTTCCCCAATTAAAACTAATGAATATATTCATCCATGTTTCCTATGATATTAACCTGGGTTTATTCTAATGCGCATTTTTCTAACATGGAGTTTTTCTTGGAAGGTTTTTTTTTTCAAATGGCAGTCTAGTTGTCCCAGTTAATTATTAAGAAGTGTCTATTGATATGAAAAATCCAATTTATCACATTATCCCAATGCATACTGAGACTATTTCTGGATTTTCTGTCCTGTCCACTGGCCTACCTCATTATTTACACTCAGTTCAAGCTGCTGAAATCACCCCTGTGCATAGTATGTCTTAACAGCTGTCCAGACTAGCTCCCTATATTACTCTTTTCTAGACTCTTCCCAGATACTATTGCTTATTTTTCCATATAAACTTTAGAATAAGACTTTTAAATTTTGAAAACAAATTCCTTTAGTATTTGTGTTGGGATTTGGAGTGAAATTTGTATTATAATGTATCTGGACTAAGATAGTGTTCTCAGCTGAGTTCCCGAAATTCATGAGTACTCAAAGAAAACTCTTCCAGATACAGTCCAAAGAGTAATGACATGAAACTGGTGTTTACTAAGGTACTGTGCTTGGCTGGTGTGTGCCCTTCCAACTCTGTCAGGGTATTGATTTCAAAGCTTTCTGGTAACTCTGTCTGTAGTGGTCGCTTATAGGTAAGGGATTCACTTTGTGGGTGACTTCATCCACATTTCCCCTCAACTCTTAATATGATTCCACATTTTATACTTTAAAAAATAAACCATAGTTTCTCCTAAAATGATTCAAGATGCTCCAGGGAAGAACCAGTGTTCTGGAGATCTGTTTAGTTTCTGGCTCAAGTAACTTTTAGTTTACCTAGGATTTTAACGATAATGTTGAGGTTTTCTTCATTCACAGACTCTTTAGCTTAGGAGCATTAGCTCAGCACTTTAGCTCAGGAGCCCCGGTGACTGGCTCAAATATTCTGAGGAGACCTAGACCTGTGAATACTGGCATTGGTTTATTTTTGTCAATGTATGAACAATCCTGTTCTAAAACTTGAATAACTTTTCCTTAGAGTAATTACTTGAAAATATACAGAATGCAACCTACAGGTTGAGAACCACCGGTCTATGCAGTCTAAATAAAATTTCAGCCACACATTTCCTTATCTACAAAAGATAAATTTTAAAATTTAAGTAAGGATATTCTCAAGATACTTGAAGAAGGGCCAGGCCTTGAAATCAATGAAGTTTACCCCTCAAAAATTCCCTTTGTGAAACTCCTTGATAACTTAACCAGATTCAACCCGTGGTTAAATCACTTTAAATAATAATACATTGAAAAGGACTCTTTCCCAATGTATGTGATAGCTGAATTCACCAGCCTGTGATGTCTGCTCTGTTACATTAATTTACTCAGCATTATTTATTAAATATAAGGTGCTATTTTAGAAACTATGATTGTTAAAATCCATGAAGTAGCCCTAGCACAGTTGAGATTGCTTCTCCTAACACTGGTACCCCATCTGACCGTGTCCTTCATGCCTGTCTCATAAGTCACACATTTCTTCTGCTTATGTGTGCCTGAGACTCTTTCTAGGCTTTCTGTTTGTCTTCAGTGAAAAGGATTTCTCCAAGTAGCATAAAACTCAGTTCACTAAATTAGTTGAAAACTATGCAGTGGTTTTCTTAGTGTGAAACAGATATGACTGAAAGTTCAAAAGGGTTCTTCTGAGTTTAGCAAGGAAAGATCTTAGAATAATGTGTTCCAGATGAAAACATGATTGGAAAGTGCAAGTCCCTGAAGACTAGCTCTTCTCAGATCCTTCTCCATTGTGTCTTCTGTACACTTAACTTCTCAACTGTGCAACTGCTGAATTTCTCAAAAATTCCAGAATTTCTGATAGTTCCTTTAATTCACAAAAATGAAAATATTTATCATTGCTGATTTTTTTCCCCCTACTGAAACTGCATACATATTTCTTGAGTTCCCATCCTTTAAAAGTGTGATTGTTGAAGCCCTGGGTTAGTATCACACAGCTCACATTGTTATTTCTGTTATCATTTATGAATTTTATGATTATTTGTATTTAACCAATTTAATTAAGTCTTTCTCAGATTGGAAGGTTACCTTTCAACTATACTTTAGACCTCAAGAAATAAGTAATGCACTTGTTTTTTTTTTTTTAATATGTGAAAAAGGGGAACAGCCATGAATATTAATGAAGTGATTTCCATGGCAAATAGTAACAATAAAGTTAACATGGGTCCTAGAATCTCAAAGGAGACCACTGAAGATGGGCAGACTCAAGGAAACAGTAGTATTAATATTAAGACATGAGAGACTGGTGAGATGGGTTAAAGGATACAGGGAGATGCTGGGTAAACATGGCAGCCTGGGTTGTATCAAACTACTGCTGCCACTAAAAATCAGAAAATGAATTGGGGTGCTACTCTTCTCATAGGTTTTGCCTTTTATGATTTCTACATCACAGAAATGGAAGAGATGTTTATCTGCTTTACTTCCTGGAACAGATTATTGTAAAATGGTAGAGAATAAACTTATAAATGTCTAGCTTACAAATGAAAGAGACTCAGACTAAGATGATTTTATTTGGCTTTTTTACATACATACATACACACACACACACACACACACACACACACACACACACACACTTTTTTACTAGCTAGACTGGCCATTTACCCAGTTATATACCCCAAATATACTTGCTGTTTGAATCCTCTAGATATAGTCTAGCAATCAGTGTACTGGGGGACAGTTTCACTCAGGCATGTAGTCCTGGTTCCTCATCCTGGTGGAGACTCTCCTCCCCTCTTGTGCTCCTCTTAGTTCCTTCTCTCTCCCCTCACAGTTCTTTCTTTCCCATCTCCAGCCAGGTAACTCAAAATCTACCTACCTCTATCCCTTCTAGTAATTGGCTGCAGACAATTTTATTTAACCAAGACTCTTAATTTGAGGCAGGCAAGATTTACACAAGGGCCGGTGTACAAGAGAATCTGTTAGAAAGAAAGCAATTGGATCTCGGGGAACAAAATAATTAACATTAGAATACATGGCAGTCCCAGATCAACCCCAACAGATTATAATATGTTTTCATTTTCTTAGTAGCAGATAACTGAATATAGAGGGATATGGACCATTCCATTAGGGTTTAGAGCCATTTATAACCAACACAAAGTTGGAAAACTCTGCACTTTAACAATGGCAATTGGTCTTAGGACAGTAGACTGAAATCAAGCAAATCAGGCACCAGGGCCTACAGTTCTCCCTAGATTGTGCACAAGAATGATTGGAGGGCGGGGGAGCTACTGACTTTGGTGTGTCTCACCCAGAAGATGAGCTCTTGGCTGCAGCTGTGGTGTTGAAGAAGAACAGACCATCAGACACTGCAGCTGTTGTCTCAGCAAAAACTGGACCATAAACAATCTAACACTAGCTCTTTGTTGGATGAAGAAAGGCATTTCCATGGGTATTATTTTGAATTATTTTCCCCAAATCCTATTGTGAATTACTTGTTTTTCACAAAGCAATTTACCACAAATCATATTATAATGCATGTAATTATAGTTCCAGTGGGTGAATTTTTCTCCCTAGCTGTTTAAAAGGATGTTTGTTTCATTCAATCACAACAACCTGATGTTTCTTCAAGAAGGTTTTGTCTCTTGTCTCTCTCTCTCTCCCTCTGTGTGTATCTGTCTGTGAGTGTGTGTGTGTATGTGTGTGTTGCAGTATTCAGAACATGGTACAGTATTCTGATTTGGAAGAAGGCTATCTTCACTGCCTCCACCAAAACACACATTGAAATTTAAACTTTCTTTTGAGTTGTTAACAAATGGTGCCAGATAAGATGGCTAGGGTTAGATGAGATCCTGCATTACTTATAACAAAGAGAGGAGGCAGGATCCAATAAGCCAACCAGGCCTGTCATACTCTGTACTATCTTGTGACTCTTCAGAACAGGTCAGAAGATGGCTGTGACCACAGATATTTCTATCATCCACCACTACAGCAAGATATAAATTTAAATTATTTTAAAATGTATTCTCTCATTGGTAGAATTCAATTATTATAAAGAAAAAATGGACTAAAGTAAGCCTCTTCTAGAATACAGATTATAAACAAAGAGTATGGGGAAGGTGGCTAGGTGATATTGTTCTGTAGGGGATTCACTGTGCATTCTTTTCTCTTCCCAGTTTTCAAAGACATTTATCCTAGAGCTGATGTTTGTCAGCAGTAGAAGACTCAACCAAGTCGGTGTGGAATTAAAAATCCAAAGTTGGGCAGACATTCTTGGACACCAGACATTGTTAGTTTTCAGTAGTAAAATTAACTGAACTTGTTTTTATAAGAGAAAGCTTTTGCCATATTTACATGAAAACAAATGATCCCCATTTAAGTGACTCTCAAGCTAGACAACATTAAGACGATCATGGGCTAAGGGTTAGCTTACAAAATGAATTTCTCTGCATTTGTAGAAGTCTGGCTTGCAGGCCAGAGAACTATATAGATTTCTCTGAGGTTTAGAAAGACAGAATTACATACAAATAAGGACAATGGAATCAGAGAAATATCACTCAGAAATTTTCATCAACACCTTTTCCTTTGTAACGTCTTTGTGTGATTTTCTACTTGTTCTCTAATCAAGGACTGATATCCATTCACTTCTTTCCCATTTGATACATTAATTTAATATGATATGTCATCATAGATGTCCATAGAAAAGCCTTTAATTTGACATAAAGAAAAACATAATCCATCCACATTTGGGTCAGCAATGTGTCTTCTTGATCTGCTTTAAAGAAAACATGACCAGTCAAAAGTGATTTGTTTTCATAATTTCGCCTTAGTCCCAGCTGTTACTCATTAGTGCTCGAATTGGCGAGATCATGGTACATGTACAGACAGTAATAATTTAAAAAAAAATTAGTCCTTCCTTCCCTGTACTGTTTTGAGTAACAAATTTTCAAGTGTATTTATAAAGCCATTGATTTTCCATCAATTTCATTTCCAACGTTGGATTTTTGAGAGTATAGAAAGATTTATTTTGCCACCAAGTCCGTGGCAATAATATAGATTTTTAGCGTCACTCCAGAAACTTTATCATAATGAACAGGGCTAGCTTTGTGTGTGTGTGTGCAGGGCTCTGCTAAGATGATATGCCAGGGACCGGGAACTTTCTAGAATATTCTAGTCCCTGACATGCAAAAGCAAGTCAATTTTCTCATTATTATGAAACACTGATTCAAGTCCAATCAAAATGCAAACATTTTTGAGAGGGTGGTGCTTGCGAATGCTGGTCATTTTATTTTGATCTATTAATGAAAATAAGTTTTGAGACATTTATCAAGAAAAAACTGAGCAATGAAAAAAATTAAAGTATAGCCCTACAATGATGAAAAAAATACAATTAAAGGATTCAGTGGCCAAAGATGAACGCCAAACATTGTCTCTTGCATCAGATACAACTGGTGAGTTCTATTCACCTTTCTTTCTCTTGAGACAGTGTTCTCCAGAAATAATATGTTGGATTTTAAAGTTTTCTACAGCAATGTAGAAAAGTCTCTTTATTGTAAATCCTGGAGTTAAGACACTAAGAAAAAGACAGTCCTAATGGATTAACTGAGAAGAAAGCTGGAAGCAGTGGCCCTCCCATGCTAATTATCCTGCATATGAAATTGTCTGGGAAACAGTAGCAGAAAGGGGCACAGTGAATATAAGTCTCAGCTGAGATGAAGCATAGGCATTGTAGAAACAAACACCAATATTTTTTCCACATGGAGATTAATTACATGGCCAAGAGCTGGAATTTACAAGAAGGGGCGTTGGAGCAGCAGGCAAGCTTGAACCACACTAGAACAGAAGCAATAAAATGGGAATACCTGAGAACTGGCAGATGTAACCCTTCACCTCTTCCCTTAGCCACAGCTCTCCTTCTATATACAAGGTGGGAAACTGGACTTCGGTGGCCAGCAAAGTGTATTCCACATTCAAATGATTCCACACAAACATGCCCTTTGCGATTTTAAAATCTTGGGACTCAGAAGGAGAATTTTTCTACAGCATTTGGCCGTGAATTGGGACAGTGGATATTTTTGACATCCACTAAGGGAACTCATCCACTTACTCCCTCCGTCTGCGCTGTGTGAACTCATCCTCTGACTCTGCCTCCAGAGGCCATGCTGAACCAATCAGTTCTTCTGGAACTTGGCATGTGTCCTTCTGAAAATGCACCATGCACCCTCCGCCGTGGAGCTGGAAGCACAGGACCATTTATAACTTGAGCTGCATTGTCCGACTTGGCATAATCCAGAAATCTTTCAGGGGCTACCCACTTCACCTAGACTTAAATCTAAACTCTATGATTGCCTCAAATCCCTGCATGCTCCACCCAGGCCTCTCTTTCAGACCTCATCTCCTCACACCCTCTCCTCTCTCACTACAGGGAGATCATTGGCTTCCTGCCAGATCCTCAGAGGACTTCCAGGCTCCTGGAATGCAGTCCCCTCTCTGGAATGCCAACCCCCCTCCCCTGCTCTCAGCCTCATTTTCATCCCTTGAGTCTCAGTTTATTTCTCTTTCTGACGAGGTCATTTCTGACCATCTTTTAAACATTTCCTTTCTTATAACCTACCGGAATTCATTTTTATTTCCTTCATACAATGTAGTACATATTGGAATTAATAGTTTATCTCCAGAATATCTCACATCTAGATTGTAAACAATATAAATGGTAAAGTAGGCATGCACATGGTACCTGACACAGGTGCCAATGATCTTCATTTAGAAAACCTGGTTTTAAAAGCATCCTGTTGTGAGAAATGAGGAGCAACACAACAAAACTCTTTACACATTGGTCTCATGAGAACATATCGTGCAGGGTTAGATAGACACCAGCTGATAGAATTCTCTTTCAGAACTTTAAGCACAGATGCACAGGTGTGTATATGTATAGGCTGTGCCCTGATATACAATGCAGGCCTCAGGTAAAAGCTAAGGCAAAGAAACGTTCGATAAGTATTTGTTGAATGCTTAAGACTGTTCATCCCTGGAAGATACTCATGTGTCTTTTCAGAGCTCTGATAAGCCTCGCTCCTCAGTCAAAGCAAGCATGAGCTTGGCTTCTGTCTGTAACTGCTTGAGGCATCATTTCTTGGCCTTACTTTACGGATTCTATTTTCATGGGAGAAATTGTTGTGATGTGGAACCTAAAAAGATTTATTGATTATGTGCACCTCAGTATTCTGAAGATATCTTTTCAGAAGGAAGTTTTGATGGAGGTTTGAGCACATTGCCTTCTCGGAGAAGAGAGGCACTTGGGATGTGTTTATCACTCAACTGCTGAAAACAGCAGGTGTACTTCAAATTAAAGTACAGCAAGTACGTGTCTGCATCATAGTCTGCAAAGTCAGGGTCCAGCCCTTCTGGGGGCAGGCTACAAAACAATAAGGTTGGGTAGGAGACCCGCTGTGTTCTTATGAGCCCTTCTGCTTGGCAGTGTGAGACTATATCTGCTTTAGTCACTTGCTTTTTTTTTTTAGTTCTTTAGTTTGTATTCTGTAGAAAAGGAGAATGTACTCTACACACGGTGATGTTAAGACATATCTGAAAGCTTCATTTTGAAAAGTTTTTCAATAAAAGAAAATAGAGAATAATTTGTCTGTACTATCCCAGGGCATTGATCACTTCAGAGCCTTAATAACTCTTTTAACCCAAGATGGCTAAATTTAAAAGTTTTCCAAAATTCCTTATGGTTTAGAAAAAGACTATAAAACAACAAAAACTAATAATTGAAAGGAAGGTATTGCTGCTAAATTAGAAGCTTAACATAATTCTATTTTCCTTTGGTGTTATAGTAATGCTGGGGTGTAAGGGGGTCTTTATTCACATTCCAACTAAGTGACCATCATCCACACACACTTTCTTTTGAAAAGAAAACATTTACTTCTATAACTTGGTCATAGGGAAGTACAAAGAACTTCATTGTGTGTGAAAATGAAACTGGGTGTGAGCCTTTTAAGGAAAAATTAAAGAAGGATGTGTATGTGGGGGGTTAAATTCCTCAAATCTTGCTCTGTTGATCCTGCCTACCTCCTACTTAGAAGGGAAGGCAGAACTGCCCTGCCTAGCAAACCCCAGATGTTGAGTATCAGGGACCAAGATGGCTGCTGAGCCATGGTGAAGTAGCACCCAGCTTAGATTGCATACTGGGCTGTTATGACACCTGGTGTGAGAGGATGCCAGCCAGGCAGAATTTAGTAGACACCATCCTAGAGGATGATTGGAATTTCTGAAATGTTCCTGTCATGCCCACAAGTCCTAGCAGAGCATAAACTGGCAGATGGGGCAAACCCCATTGAGATGATTTGATATGTGGCTGAGAGGCGGTGTTATCTGGAATTGGTGTATTTTATTTGTTGGTTTGTTTTGTTTTTCGAGACGGTTTCTCTGTGTAACAGCTCTGGCTGTCCTGGAACTCACTCTGTAGAGCAGACTGGCTTTGAACTCACAGAGATCTGCCTGCCTCTGCCTCCCAAGTGGAGGGCTGGGATTAAAGGTGTGTGCAACTACTGTGTGGCAAATTGGTATATTTTAAATATATTACTTCATGAGAACAAAGGAAACATAACAGAAGTATAAAAAGAAACTACTTTCAAAACAATATCTAGAATTGTGTAGGGAGTTCTGGGTGCTTCCTCAATCATTCCTTAGCTCTGGAACTCTTCCCACTTTCTGCTTTCTCTGTCATTCTTAGCAGTTCCCTGCACAGTAGGTCCTGCTTCTCCTAAAATTAAGTTTTACTGTCTGAGTGGTGCTATTGTCCTTGCCTTCTGTTGTGTGAGATTGTTCCTAGGGAGATGTGAACATCTACTCACTTCAAATAGGTAACCAATGACAGACCGAAGTAATGATACCACCAGAGTCCAATGTAAAACAATGAGTTTGTTGGAATTACTTAACAAGAATATGGGTGAGGGGTTATTTAAACACGGGCAACTCCTAGCTTAATCCTGAAAGCTCAGCCTAGCATGGTTGACAACTCATGAAAACTGGAACCACAGAGCCCTCTGCATGACTTATAGGCATCTCAACAGGTCACATTTTCCTCCTGTTAGCAGTCATTACTGCTCATGAGACCTAAGGATGGAGGGACTTTGTGGATCTAGTAAATTTCAGAGACTTCTTCAAATGTGTGAGTAGCTATCTTCCTGAGTCTTAATGATTCTCCCTTTAGAACTGCCTGAGTCTTAATGAGCTACCCTCCAGGATGGAATGTTCAATTTAGAGGGATTTGCTAGAGTGTCCTCAAAGAAATCATCTTCATGGGCTCATGGTCCCTAGGTACCTGCAGGGTACTGATACCCTATGTTGGGAATGTACCAACTAACCCTTCATGCTTAAACCTCAAAGACCCTTTCTGAACCTAAAGCTGTCCTTTGTGAAGTATTTGATCCATCATCTCTTCTCTTTGATCCATCCTCTTAGCCTTCTAGCATTCAATACTGTTTGAGATTACACTTTATCTCCTTTCTCATTTTCTTCTGTTCATCTATTCCTATTGCTCTCTCTCTCTCTCTCTCTCTCTCTCTCTGTCTCTCTCCCTCTGTCTCTCTCTCTCCCAACATTTATTCTATGATCTCACTGAAAGAGCTCTTGTGAATGTTAAATTCACATGTAATTAGCCCAATACTTGCTCCATCCCTTGCCCCCACCACTTTTGTCTGAGACTTCCAGTCTCATCAATCAGGTCACTAATTCCTTCTGTCATAAGTTGTTACCCTTCTGATCAAAAACCTTTCACTGACTGCCTCTCTCCAGAAGTCTCAAAGCCAGACTCCTTGTAATCCCTGTGAAATGCTTTGTGGTTTGGTCCAGGCCATATCCCCTGAGATGAACCTTCAGACTCAGCCCCATCTCATTCTTAATACCCTCTGTTATGATAATGCAGCAGGTGGAACACTATGGTGGGCCCTTGCCAAGGTGTATTCCCCGAAGAAATCATGCCATGCTATGAAACAGGTTTGGTATAAGGTTTATTAAGGTAAAGGGGAAGGGAGTTTAGGGCAGAGAATGGAGGCAGAGCCATGGGAGTAGCTGGAACATAGAGAAAGAAGGACATGAAGGACATGGGGGACAGAGAGAAATTAGAGCACATAGAGAGAAAGAGAGAGAGAGAGAGAGAGAGAGAGAGAGAGAGAGAGAGGAAGGGGTTGGTGGGAAGCTTTTATCCCTGCCAGGTGTGTGGCACCTGTCTCAAGGTGATGACGTAAGCAACTAAGGACCCTGAAGGACCCCTGAGACCAGGGGTCAGGCTAGTGCAAACACCTGCAGACTTTCACCTTATATTTCCCAGCCAGCCCCAGTAAATAAATATATACTCTGCAGCCATACTTTTGGCTACTTTATTTGGGTTCCTATATCTACCTTCTCCAACCCCCCAACACTAAATAGGGGAGAAAGGACAGAGGGGAAAGGGGGCATAGATCTCTGTAGATGACTTTCTGCTGATTAGGGGAATTGATTTCCTTGGGGCAAATTTAATCTTCCTGTCAGGATATCTCTAACCAGCAACCAGAAATCCAGCAATCTAGCAGTCCAGCAGCCACCACCACCAGCCAGCCATCTTGGAGCTCTCACATTTATACCCTCCCAAACCCCCAGGATTCCAAACGTAAACTCTCAGCAGCTGGCAAAAATCATGTGCCTGCTAGAGCAAAAGTCAAATTATAGTTAGCTGTTGTAGACAATATGAAGCAGACTCGGATCCCACACCTAGGATTAAAACAAAAACCATATTCACATAATGTAATTTTGTTTTTAAAGAAACCAAAATTCTCACTACAATGCTCCAAAGGACTTAAAATTCCATAATATATACCCCTTTTTCTCAACAAGTAGGGGTGTCCAGTCTTTTGACATTGCAAAATGATACTGTCATTTTCAAAGTTCACCCTGAAATATTGTTCAATCAAGTCACACACAAAAAAAATGAAAAAAAATATTTTAAATAAGTTTACATTTTGCTTTTGGTTACGTTCATAACTGTCCTTGGCTATCAGAGGCCTGAGAGAAGTAGGTTAAACACGCTCCTGATAGGTCTATTTCCTGTTTTGTATTTGTTGTTATTGTTGTTGGAGGTGGTGGTGTTTTTTTGTTTTTGTTTTGTTTTTGCACTGCTTCATCGATCTGTCTGGTTTTTTACAGATATTCCGCAGTTGTGAATACAGACGCATACTGAATAATAGACACATCATATGTAAGAAGTGTGTCCTTGGATGATTTTGATGCTTGTGTGAACCTCACAGAACATATTTATAAATTAAGACAGCCATAACATCACTAGGTAATATTGTCTGATGACTCAGTTGTTATATATGCAGTCTGCTCACTTAGTGAAATGCTTGGTAGCACAGCCCTAGTGGAGTGAGTTAGATAATGCATCTGTGTCCACTTTGCCCTTTTCCCAAGTGGTTTTGGCTTTTCTAGACACTTTGCCTTTCCAAATATCCTTTATAATTTGTTTTGAAAGCTGTCAAAGACTTTGCTTTAAATCACATGATTTTAGATGTATAAATATGTACAGCTCTTGGAATATCCACCCACTCTAACGGTTGAAGTGTTAAACACTGACAGTGGTAAGTACTGATAACAGCATGAGGCTGCAAACAGATACACTGCTTGAAGAACGTGCATTCTAAAGCAGCGTAACTACAGACTACAGAGTCATATTTGCACTTCCCAGGTGACTCAGAAGGTCTACTACAAATTTTACCAAAGAGACATTTAAATATATTTCACATATATTTTAGGATCATATGAAAATATTCATAGCAATATCATAACTGGAAATAACACCAAACGGGAAATATCCCAGATAGCTATCAAAGGGTGAATGGATAAATTAAATGCTGTCATTAAAATGAGTAATTTAAAAAATTCTTAATATGGTTATTGGCATGGATGGACCTCAAAAATAACCAGTGAAGTGAAAGGAGTCAGATGCAAAAGACCAATGTTGCATGATTTTATTTCTACGGACAAATCTGCAAGTAAAATCTATCGAGACAAAACTTGAACAAATGGCTGCTTGAGGTCAGAGGTAGAAACATGATGAGCAGTATGTGACTTGAAAAGTCTTATTGGAGTTATAAAAATATTCTATAATGGATTCATGATGATGACTGCAGAACCCAATATATTTATTAAAATCATTGAATTGGGGCTGGAGAGATGGCTCAGCCGTTAAAGGCTAGGCTCACAACCAAAATATAAAATCGTTGAATTGTACATGTGTGGCAGGTGGGTTTTATTATCTACAAACATGGAACTTTTTATAAAGCTGGAAGATGTGATACATGAGAAATAACAATGTAGCCACACCCTACCTGTTACAGAAGTCAAATCAGTGGACTCCTAGGGATGAGAGTAAGACAACAGGTTTGGCTTTGAATAGTTGGTGAGGGTAGGGCGGGTAGGGCAAAAGGTCTATTTCCTATTCAGACTTTGGTCCTGGTTACAGGACCTTGGCATATGAAGTTGCAATAGGACTGTACACATCTTCTTCTATTGAGACTAGACAAGGCCATCCAGTGAGGGGAAAGGGATCCAAAGACAGACAACAAAGTCAGAGACAGCACCTGATCCAGTTGTTAGGGGACCCACTTTAAGACCAAGCTGTACATCTGTTACATACATGAACAAACGGCTGCTTGAGGTCAGAGGTAGAAACATGATGAGCAGTATGTGACTTTTCAAGTTTTGTGTTGTCTTGATAGATTTTACTTTCAGATTTGTCTGTAGAAATAAAATCGTACAACATTGGTCTTTTGCATCTGACTCCTTTCACTCTGCTGATTATTTTTGAGGCCCAACCATGCCATGAATGGGATGGACCTGGGACCCCTGCATATATATGTAACAGATGTACATCTTGGTCTTAAAGTGGGTCCCCTAACAACTGGATCAGGTGCTGTCTCTGACTTTGTTGTCTGTCTTTGGATCCCTTTCCCCTCACTGGATGGCCTTGTCTAGTCTCAATAGAAGAAGATGTGTACAGTCCTATTGCAACTTCATATGCCAAGGCTGGTTGAAATCCACGCGAGGTCTCCTCTTCTCTGAGGAAAAAGGGAAGGGGCATGGGGGAACCTGAGATGAGAGAGAAGGACTTGGAGAAGAGGAGGGAGGGGAAGCTGTGATCAGGATGTTAAATAATTAATAATGAAAAAGAATGTTTTAAAAACCCTTACTATTTTCTTGAATTAGTTTTGGTTCATATGACCCTAAATGTTCAGATAAAATGACTGAGTAAGATAATTTGCCAAAGATTAAAACTTTTTACGAAACAAATTTCCAGAAAGCGGTCAAAAGACAAAAGTAAGAAAATCTATATAAAATGTCTGAAGCAAATAGCAAGATTCAAAATGGCATCTTCAGCTGAACTCTGGATGCCTTAATGCAAAGTTGAAATTAGGATCTCTCAGGCTAAATAAGGAAGATACAATAGGGCCCTCTTGCCACGTCCTCTCCTCCCTCCCCTCTACGCTACTTATGTTTACTGTTGTGTTGTATTGTTTGTTTTGTTACTGAGAACTAAACTCAAGACGTCATGCAGGCTAGGCAAGCACTGCACAGCAGAGCAATTTGCCTTCTTTTTCTTTTTCATTTTGAGACAGGTCTCACTCAGTTTCCAGGCTAGCCCTTTATCTCACTGTAGCCCAGGCATGCCTTATGTTTGAAACACTTCTACCTTGGTCTCCCAAAAAGCTGAGCATACAGACCTGGGCACCAGACCCTGCTAGTATTTTCCTACTTAGAACAATCTGATATTTATGTAACCAGGACTATCATAGTGAGACCATTTTGAAAACGTCTATATACTTTAAAATACAAACTTCACTGATCCGTCTTATAAAGAAACCTTCGCAGAAGGGTGATTACTAAGGGTAGCCCTTGTAGATTTAAATCTGGAAAGAAAGCAATATTGGCCAGTGGAGAAATAGCAAATCATATTTTAAAGTAGTAAAGAGTCATTTAAGTACATTAGGTGAAAGTTTCCAAAGCACTGTTTTCTATTTGTAAATCTACTGAAAAAAGTTTATAGATTTCCTTAGGCGTCAGAACACAGTCCAAGAATGGAGTCCTGTGAGAATTCCGAGAGCTTGTGAGAAAATTCCAAGAAAACAAGAGTCTTGTGATGTCAGTTTCTTCAAAACACAGGATTGTTCTTGGAGTGTGTTTTCATGCTCCTCCCAGGGGTAGTGGATAGGAGTCAGTTTACTTAAGCTGTTGTTACATGTGCCCCTGTGGAAAAACATGTTTTTGTCACATGCAGCTTGTCCTGGTGATTATATATATTTGAACTCATGAGAATCTTACTCAGGTGACCTTTCCTAACCATCAGTTATAAATTGTCTGATGCACTGAATAAAGTTGGCTATTGCATGAGACTTTAGTCTGCCTCATTTTGAGGCCTATGTTCATGCTGCCACCAACTAGAATGGCAACATTTAGCAATGTTTTTTTTTTCTTAACAAGTTTCTTTACATGTATGAGTGTTTGACCTGCACATATCAGTGTGTGTGTGTGTGTGTGTGTGTGTGTGTAGCATGGATGCAGTGTCTACTAGGCCAGCAGAAGGTAATGGATTCTGTGGGACTGCAGTTACAGAGGCTGGGAGCCATCCTGTGGGAGCTGGGAATTGAACCTAAGCCCTCTTGGAAGAGCATCAAGTGCTCTTAATTGCTGAGCCATCTCATCAGCCCATTCAGGAACTCTTATATTTACTGAGTGTGAGCAGTAAAAGTAACTATTATTTTCCTATAACTCAAAATTTAATTTTAGCCTTAAAATATAAATTAAAAAAATCAAAGTTTTGGGTTTTTTTTGTCTTAATAAATAAATTTATTTTTGTTGCTTCAGGTTACATCTCCATCATATTGTCCTCTTTCTCCCCTTTCCAGCTCGCCCTCCTACCCTCTACTCCCTAACCCTCCCATCCCACTCCTCTGGAGTGAAGTGTCCCTACATAACAGTCCCTAGCCCCAGTTCAGAAGTCATATGAGGGCGAAGAGCCTCCTCATACACTGGGGTCCTACAAGGCAGTACCACCAGGGAAAAGTGTCTCATTGCCAGGGAGAGAAAACTAAAAAAACAAACAAACAAAAAAACAAAATAAATAAATAAAAATAAAAAGTCTATGTCCAAGTTCCCTTTGGTGCATTGGTTGTAGTATAGATATCCTGTACTATATAGCTAAAATCCTACTATAAGTGAATAGATGCCATGTGCATCCTTCTGAGTCTGGGTTAGCTCACTCAGGATGAGCTTCTCTACAAAGTTTTGTTTTAAAAGGGATAAAAAGATTTCTTTTTTTTTTAAATACTTTATTTTTTTTTCTTCAAGTTACATCTCAGTCACAAACCCCTCCCTATTCCCCCTTCCTATCCCGCCCTTCCACCCTCTTTCCCCCAGAAGTTTCCCCTTTCAGTCCAACAGATGGTTCCTTCTCTTATAACAGTAAATACTATACAAAACAACAGATATAAATATGCCACGTTTATGAGAGTTAAATGGCCCAGTGTACCTTCCCAATGTACAGTTTATACATATTTGGCCCCTGACTTTTACATTCTACTATCTAACCATCTCCATGAGTTTAAAGGTCTATATCTGACTCAACATTCATACTAACTTGCAACACACTTTTAAGAGTATCTTCTTAGATCTATAACACCCTCTTGATTCCTAAACAACTCAAAATTTAACTATGAGACTCTAGCTGTCTATTCTTCCACCACCTCAGAGACGTGAGAGGGATAAATATATCTGCTTATATAGGAAGTGATATCTGAAGAAATGCATGCTGTCACTATTTAGGAACAGAAGGCAAAAATAACCAAGATGGATGCTGGGAAGAATGGTAAAGCACTAACGTAAGGATGTTGGTAAGGTACTTGCAGGGCAAGTATGAGGGCTTAAGTATAGATCCTCAGAACACAGGGTACATGCCATGTGCATGAACCCTGCTTAGAGAGAGGTAGAGCCAGTTATACCTTGGGGCTTACTGGCTGGCTAGTTTAGTTGAATTGGTGAACTTCAGATTCAATGAGAGAGCCTGTCTCGACAAGTGAGATGATGCATGACTGAGGAAGACATTTGATGTTCACACATGGAACTACAGGCACACACACACACACACACACACACACACACACACACACACATGCATGTGTGAATGCATGGACACACACACACATATACCACACACACACATACACTAAAATGTGGCCAAGATTTCATTCAAAATGGAAAATAGTGAATAATCCAATGATGGTGGAAAAATGGTTGAAAAGCAGGGATATAATGGAACAAATGAAACACGATCCATACACAAAGACATTGCTTTTACCAAGAAATAAATCATCAGCAACCATAAACTGAAAGAGGTACTCATTTGCAGGAGTAATGCAGAGACAGAAACAGCAGCCAAGGGAGACCTCAACCTTGCAAACATTCTAGAACGTGATGCTACAAAACCGAAAGCTGTATTTCATAATAAAAATCTTATGTGTGTGTCTGTCAACATAAACTTTCAATTTGACTGTGGATGTGAGAATAAAGAGAATGAATCCCACATAACAGTTGATGTAAGAGCTGAGCCCACTGAGATTGAATTTGGCAGGGAGGCCGAAAACACTGTGAGCTGTATTTGTGAACTCACTTGCCATGAGTTCATTTGCCATTTGTAGGGCTTAGATAAATTAGATTTAGAAAATATATAGGAGTTTCTGATACTGTCTCTTAATTTGGGGCATGAAGAGCATTAACAGCATGAAGTCAGGAAAAACAGGAAAGACTTAATAGACTGAAAAACAAGGTTGAAGTCAGGAAAAACAGGAAAGACTCAATAGACTTAAAGAAACAAAGTATCTGACTTAAAGAAACAAAGTATCTGGCCTGACATTGTTTTCAGCTGCTAAGTGGGCAGAGCCCAAATTAAGCTGAAACAGAGTTCCTCCTATTTAAGGACAGTGCATGGAGCCCAGACAGAGAAGAGGCCCCTGATGCTAGAGAGCTCCAAGAGTCCTGCTGAAAAATGGGCTGGCCATTGATGGCCAGCTCTCTCCCTGAAGCAGAAAGAAGCCGGTGAGCAAAGAAAGCCTGAGCAAGACACCAAAAGGCCAAGGACTGGACCCTGTGGCTCAGCTTTTGCCTAGAGGGGTTTGATCTGTCCGAACAGTGGCCTAAAAGAAATTGTGCCTGGCTTTAAGGACTGAGGCAGAGCAGCTGAGTTCCTGATTCAAAAGAAGTAAGTTGGCCTGCAGACGGCTGGGGTCTCCCACAGAGAAGAAAGCATGAAGCCTTATTTAAGGTGAGACTGCAATAACCAACTTACCCTGACGAACCTGCATCTGAGAGATCCAGAAAAAGGACTGCTAAGTGTGTTAAAGAATCTACAACAAAGACTGTGTTCCTGACGACTGAGGACCTGCCCCAGAGACTGTATCATTCTAAAAGGTTATGAAAGTAGTTGTTATAATTATCAATAGGTTTAGTGGATAGGTTAAAGGGATTGTAGGAATTTATAGGATTAATAGTTAAGAAATTGTTGGTGTTTGTTATAAGTGAATTTAGTAATAAAGAAATAAGTGATAAATAATAATTTAAAAGTTTGGTTACAGCCATTTTTCAGGGCTTTGGGATCGACCTGACCTGGGCAAAAGTAGCCAAGATGGGGAGGTAACTCAGTTAGTAAATGAAGAAACAGAGACACATAGACAGAAAAGCAGGGATTGGGTAGGGTTAGGATAGAGCTATGCTGGCAACTCAGAAACTCAGAAAATGTATTATATACAGCCTAGTGAGGAGGTGAGCTATTCTCCATGGGGAGGGGGTGGCGGGTCTTTGCAGGGGAACAGTGTCAGGATGCAGTCATCTGGTGGGAAGCTGTAGATGATACTTTCTGTATACACTGTCCACAACCATACTCAACCAGGGGAAGGCCTTGCCATTCCCATGGGTCTGATGCATTGGCATATTTCATATGGCCACACCCATGTCAACAATACACATTCACTTAGGACTTCATTCATCAGATGCTATTTATTAACCTTCATTGAGACAAGATTGACTTCTATTGACTGGTTATCTTGTTAGAATAAGTATTGGCTTAATTAATTTGATTGTTGGATATATACAGTTTCAAAGGATATGTCTGTTTGAATATGGGAGTTGAGAACTATAAATCATTGATCTTTTTGGCATGTTTTTACTAGCTAGCCCTGGTTCCCTAGTATGGACAGCTGATGTGCTATGAAGGTCTCCAGTCAATGTGACAGGGCAAGACTGATAGTCCATCTGGTCATGGTTAAAAGGACTCATTTCATACTGTCACAGAATGCCACAACAATGGCACTTCACCTTTAGCAGCTCATAGGAGGACAATCTTTCTAGATCATCATGATATTGTAACTATTGATGTAGGTCAAATTTACAAACATGAAGTATTTCAAGAAAAAAAAAGAGATAGCAGAAGACAATGAAAGGAGAGCAATAAACCATCTATCATTCACTTAACACTGACACTTAACTCGACATTTTCAATGGATTTGATAGACATGGGGTTGTTATGACTAATATGCTCTCATTACAAATGAAATAACTATGCCACAGGTAAGTTAAGACTTATCCACTATGATGGTTTGGATGTCTCTTCCAAAATCATACTGAAACTCAATTGTCATTGTAATGATGGTATGAGGTAGGATCTTACGATAAAAGGATATTTAGCCTGACTCTCCATGAAGCACAAAAGATTATGCTGGATGCCGGTTCCAGGCTCTTAGATTTCTTAGCCTCCTGAACTGAATACCAAGTGAACTTCTATTATTTATAATTTACCCAGAGTGTGGAATTCTTTTACAGCAACAGAATATGGACTAAGACATATGCAAGTGCTTAAATACGTAAAAATCAGAAATCTGAACCCAGCCAGGCCTGGAGCCTGTGTGTGGATCCACAGCATTTGAACCTGCCCAGCCCTGGAGCCTGCGTGTGGATCCACAGCATTTGAACCTGCCCAGCCCTGGAGCCTGCGTGTGGATCCACAGCATTTGAACCTGCCCAGCCCTGGAGCTTGCGTGTGGATCCACAGCATTTGAACCTGCCCAGCCCTGGAGCCTGTGTGTGGATCCACAGCATTTGACAGTCTCTCAATTGGGAGCATCCTTCATAAGGAGACCAAACTGAAGAAGAATGATCCATAAAAAAGGAAATGTCTGAGAAGAAGGCTGCTGGCTAGAGAGTCATCCAAATGTCATACTTGTGCCATTTTCTGAAAGAAATGCCACCTGAAGGTGGTTTTGACTTATTAGCAAGATTTAACTTGAGAAAATACAATCAAATTATTTATATGTTGTTTTTCATGTTTTCTGTTCCAGGGCATGCCTTTGACCACTCTGTTCAGTGTTGTGAATTTTCTTCCAGAATAATAATTAGAGATGTTCACAACTCAGTGAGAAGCGATTCAGAGAAAACTGGTGAAAATAACTTGAGCAGCAGAAGTCTGAGTTCATGCTCAGCAGGTAGGAGCCCTTGAGGCTCTTCCATAGAACCTCAGCTCAGTTCCCAGCCCCCATGTCCAGTGACTCACAACTTGCTGAAGCTCCAGCCCCCAGGAGTCTGATATCCACTTCTGGACTCTGCGAACACACACACACACACACACACACACACACACACAAACACACACACACACACACACAGATGTGCGCACATACATGTACACACATCATACACACATGTGTGTACACACATACACATGCACACATGCGCACACACAAAAAATAAAAATAAATATTAAAAAGTTATTTATCTTCTGACTTTTTAAATATGAAAATATACACATGCACATAAAACTTACAAGAAGATAAGCTGTTCCTTGAATCATTAGATTGTTTTAATATTGATAAAAAGTTATTGTATAATAATGCCAAATGAAATAATTTTGAGAGCTTGGGTCACCAAACAACTTACTTAGAAAACAAAAACTATGACAAATAGAAAGTGCTGTCTCCTCACACTTTGAATAACTAGAACAAGCTTCATTAGAGTTCTACTAAGTGTAGGATGCTAGTTAGTTAGGTTAGACGTTCCTGACATCAGTGAAGGGAACAATGAGGGACAGAAAGCCTGATGAAGGGTGGACAGCACAGGCATCAGGAACCTTGGAGTAGACTCTGTCCTGCTTCACACAGGCAACAGCTAGGGAACAGACACACTGACCCACAGAATCTTCAGAGGTTTCTGCACTGAGCCATTTTCATTGACCCTGTGCCAAATGGCTGCCTGCCTCCTTTTGGAGCTCTACTGTCCTGGGCTTCCCATGAAGTGAGGCTTGTCAAACTAAATTTGGAAGCAGCTAATTCTCTTTCTCAGACAGTTTTCTCAATTCAGGTCTAGACTGGTTTAATTTAACTTATTTTCTGCAGCATTTTTTAAAGTCTGGAAAAAAGTCTGGAGCATTCTTTCAGTTATAGTAAACAACACCCAGAACCACAGGTCGATTCTGGACATTATGAGGTTTGAATGAATCGTGAACTTAAAGAATTAGAATGGTTTCTTGCTTTCTGGGAAAATAGCAATTGGAAACAAATCTCATTTAATATACCACAAAGATTATTTTGTACAGGAACAGCATTCTCTGCAGTGAGTTTGTTCCTGGCAAAGAAATAGATCATGTAGCTGGCGTGGTCCTTGGGCCCATCTGGAGGGAGTGGTAACTAAAATGTATGTGTTAGAGTCTGTGTCTCCAAGGTTTCATGTTTTCTTTTCAAACATCCTATTTCTTTAAGGGGAACAAATGTTTTCCCCACAAAGGCTGCCTCGGCCTCCCTCTTGGCTGCTCAGATTTCTGCCTGCCTTTTGGTTACCGTGTGGCTGGTGATTTCCCAGGGTCCCCAAGGAGGCCTCATGCTAGCTGTTAGGACTGAACAAACAATCCTGGTTGAAACCAGAACAGAATCAGCATCCTGCTTCCACCATCCTGCCCCCGTCAGCTCTGGTTCAGCTTTCCCTGCCAACACAGATACAATATTGAACATTGAGATGCTGGCAAGCTCAGCAGGAAAGCAGACTTGCAGTGATTGCTGCTGCCTGTGTCTTGAGGTACCATGCCTTACACACCAGGCAGTTGACAGAAACCATACTGCATCAAATCCTTGCAACAATATATGAAGCAGGTGACACCATTTAAGTTTTAGAGCCATTGAAATAGTGGTTTAGAGACCCAGAAGGCTAAAGAAATGCCATGCCACAGGTATTGAGTGACCTAAAGTACCTGAGACTTTTAACACCTAGTGTGATCTCTTGTCCCCTTTCTCCCAGCCTCTAACCTACATTCTCTTTTCCTACAGACTTCTGTTATTGTCCTCGCATGATCAATTTGAGTGTGTCTTTGATCTGCTCTGTGTCTTGCATTCAAAGGGAATAGGGGTTTATGGTACCTTTGTCACTGGCAGGTCCTGAACCACACCCAAAGGGCAAGATGTAGACACATCCTTGACTGAACTCAGTTCATGTTTCTGAGCCCACCACGTAATACTTACCACGTGCACCTATGGCTCTAGCCACACGCACCAGCTTCACACCTCTACTGTGGCACACCCTACTGGATGTTCCATCCTGTGGTCCTATCATTGTCACTCATCCTTCCAGCTTCAGCCCCTTGCAGAACGTCCTTGAATACTTAGCTAACAAGTAGGCTGCTTTTCCATATCATATTTTTCCATGTCACATGGTGTCTACAGGTCAGCTTTCTCCATGCCTACCTGCTTATGATTCATCTAGGGCTGCTTTTATTCTACAAAGGCCAAGCTGAGTAATTGCAAATAGGGTTCCAAGCATTTTTCTTGAAAAGATCAGACAATAAATAGTCTTTGATAAGACATTCTAGAGAAGTAAGGAATGCCTAGTCTCTACCTGCAGTCACTACACTACCTACAAAACTTGGATTGACTGGCAGCCATCTTATAATTTGAATTTAGAATAGGCTAGACAGACGCTAAAGATACACAAGGTGAATTTTACCAGGAAAGCAAGATGAGAGGAGATCGTTTGTGTTTTCTGTTACTATCTTTAAACATCGACCCACCTCTTCCATAGTCTCTCTCTTTTACTTCTGCAGAGACACCTTGGAACTCAGGCTGATAAACTACCAACAGTTCTCTATTTGTCTAAGAAACATTTAATAGACATTTGTTACCTCTAGGCTCCAGCATGAAAATTAAAATACAGCAATGAGTAGGACCAGTCCTTGCCCCAAGAGAACACTTAATAGGATACCCTACACTCATTAAATCCAAGAAAAGAAAAACTGTTAAAAATTAGTTTTATAATTATATCATCCAGGCCCCCCATGCCTCTTCGTATGTTGAATTTGGTTGTAAAGAATTCCCTTGGACCAGTCACACAGGTGATTTTTGCAGATTTTGCTTGCCTTTTCTCTCAGCTGTCTCAGCCTCCAGACTGTCTCTCCTGCTTTTGATTCTGCTGAGAACATGACGGATTTTTTTTAATCCATTCCTCAAACACAGGCTCTCAGAGTGTTGCCAAGGAAGCTTCAGCTCTCTCTCTCTCTCCATCTCTCCTTCCCTCTCTTGCTTTCCTCTTGCCTTCCAAAGGTTCTTAAAATGTCCTTTTGGTGTTTTATTCATTGATTTGGTTACGGGCACATATAAAACTTAAAAGTTTACAATTTTGGAAATTACGTGTCTCACTTACTGTTCTATTACTGTGAAGACACACTGTAACCAAAGCAACTTATAGAAGAAAACATTTAAGTAGGGTGTGGAATTAAATAATTAATTAAATTATTTGTAATATTTAGATTATGGTTAATTGACCGGCTGTTGTTAATTCTTTTTTTTTTATTTCTTCAAGTTACATCTCAATCACAGTGCCCTCCCTATTCCCCCTCCAGTCCCACCCTCCCACCCTCAACCCCCCATCCTCTTCCCTTTTTTTTCTTTTAAGTTTAAGGTATATCTTATTTCCCCCTACAGTTTCCCCTTTCAGTCCAACAAATGGCTCTTTCTCTTATAATAATAAATACAATACAGTACAACAGAGGTAATTAGGCCACAGTTATGAGGGTTATATGGCTTAACGTACATTCCCAATGACCAGTCCATATGTATTTGGTACCTGACTGTAACATTCTACTATCTAAACATCTCCATGAGTTTAAAGTTCTATATCTGACTCAACATTCATACGAATTGCAACACAATTTTAAAAGTATCTTCTTAGATGTATAACACTCTCTTGACTCCTAAACAACTCAAAATTAAATTATGAGACTCTAGCTATCTGTTCTTCAACCACCTCAGAGACCTGAGAGGGATAAATATATCTGATTTTATAGGAAGTACAGGGTCTGCAGCTTCCCAAACTAAGAAATGACATACCAGTGGTTGCCTGGACAGTTCCCATTTTTCTCTCCATACATTACAGCATCTCTCTTCAGTCGTTTGGCCCCACTTCTCTGACAGACATTGATTGTAGAGCAGGGGTTATGAAGGACTTACCTACCCTGTCTTGGCAGAGCTAGGCTGTCGACTTACCTGCTTCCAGGTTTTGTCCTTTTTGGACAGCATTCTGTCTACAGTTGGAGCAAGGTGCTTTTGCTACCAAGAGATAGGCTTGCGACTAATTCAATCATCTCCCACTGGAGATTCTTTGATGCTCATCTTCTACTTGGAGGAGAATAGGGGGTGCTGTCAGGAGTTGATATGTCTTGATATAAAAAAAATCTAAAGTTATGAAAACATCTTTGAATGCCATATTCTACAGATCTCTTGAGGCTTTTGAAGAGGCCCTATCTATCTCTTATATTAGGGTAAGCAGATGTTGCTTGTCTCTTAGCAGGTTTATTTCTGATTAGCTTAGCAAGTAACTATAATAGGCTGTCAGAGTACCTAACAGAATGACTGGCTTGCATAGCCATTAGTTTGCATTTCTTAGTTATCCTAAACAGTTCATGACAGTTAGTAGTAAAAGGCCAAAACATCACATTTCATTTTTTTTTTCTTTACCTCCTAACCCTTCCATCCCATTTCTCTGGGGTGGGGTGTCCTTATATAACAGTCCCTCATCTCAGTTGAGAGGTCGTATGAGGGCCAAGAGCCTCTTCATTCATTGGGGATCTATGAAGCAGTACCATCAGTGAAAAGTGTCTTGTTGCCTGGGAGAGAGAACTACTAAACAAACAAATCAATAAGCAGACAATAGATAAAAAAGACTAAAAAATAGAAAAAATATAACTAATATATAAAAAATAAATAAAAAATAAAAATTAAAAATAAGAAGTCTATGTCCAAGTTCCCTTTGGTGTGTTAGTTGTAGTATTGATACCTTCTACTATATAGCTAAAATCCTACTATAAGTGAATAGATGCCATATGTGTCCTTCTGAGTCTGGGTTAGTTCACTCAGGATGAGCTTTTCTAGTTCCATCCATTTGGCTGCAAATTGCATAATTTCATTGTTTCTGATAGCTGAATAATAGTCCATTGTGTAGATGTACCACAGTTTTTTAACCCATTCTTCGGTTGAGGGACATCTGGGTTGTTTCCAGTTTCTAGCTATTACAAATAAGGCTGCTATAAACATAGATGAGGAAATTTCCTTATGATTCCGTGAAGAGGCATTTGGGTGTATACCCAGAAGTGGTATGGCTGGGTCCTGAGGCAGAGCTATTCCAAGTTTTCTAAGATATCGCCAGACTGACCTCCATAGTGGTTGCACAAGCCTGCACTCCCACCAGCAATGGAGTAGGGTACCCCTTTCTCCACACCCTCGCCAGCATGTGCTGTCATTTGAGCTTTTGATCCTAGCCATTCTGACAGGTGTGAGATGGAATCTTAGAGTCGTCTTGAGTTGCATTTCTCTGATGATTAAGGATGTTGAGCATTTCTTCAAGTGTCTCTCAGCCATTAGGGATTCCTCCTTTGTGAATTCTCTATTTACCTCTGTCCCCCATTTTTTGATTGGATTATTTGGTTTCTTGGCATTTAATTTCTTGAGTTCTTTGTAGATTTTGGATATTAGCCCTCTGTCAGATGTGGGGTTGGTGAAGATTTTCTTCCAGTCTGTAGGCTGCCGTTTTGTTCGAATGACAGTGTCCTTTGCCTTACAGAAGCTTTTCAGTTTCATGAGGTCCCATTTATTGATTGTTGATCTCAAGTCCTGAGCTGTTGGTGTTCTGTTCAGGAAGTTGTCGCCTGTGCCAATTAGTTCGAGGGTTTCTCCCACTTTATCTTCTAGTAGATTTAGTGTGACTGGCCTTATGTTAAGGTCTTTGATCCACTTAATTCTTAACATTTCATTATAAATGAGCACACAGACACCTGATGGATTTTAACAAGCCTTGGCCTGGATTGTGCAATCTTAACCCATCTAAGCTAGCCCTTAATTCTCTTTCTCAAATGTGACCTCATATATACATATGTCCTCTGGGCTGTTATTCCCCACACTATGCCAATGTTCCAGACCACATGAACTGACGTTCTTTTCTCTAACCCATGGCATGTGTCTTCCTTCGTACCCTTGGCTTCTTCTCTTTGAGGCTTCTTCTACCCATCAACCTCTCTGCTTCAGAAGCCCAGGCAGCTTAGTCCCGCCTACCTTTCTTTTTTCCCAATCTCAGGCCTCAGCATTTATTTAACCAATCAGAGACAACAGTTAACAAGAAAGGTAGCATAGCTTCACTTGGTATACAGCAAGCAGGCTTCTGGGAGCAGGTTAATTAATATTTAGAATGCATAACATCATCCCATTAGTAGGGGCTTGCCTTACAGCTTCAGAGGGTTAGTCCTGGAAAGGAACATGGCACCTGGCATGCTGACAGACATGGTATTAGAGAAGTAGCTGAGAGTTACATCCTGTTCCAAGCCCCAATCTAGTGAACTAAAAAAGTCTTATCTTTTATCCTCTTCACTCTCCATTGAAATGATCAGTGTGAGCCTCTTTAAAAGACATAACAGTATTCAAACACTCACGAACATTTGGAAATTGAAAGTGAAGATTACTCCACCCCCCAACTACTCACCTAGGAGGCATTATAACAAACATGTGAAGGTAATGGCTCCTATCCCCCGAACCGTCTGTGATTTGCCTTCTCCCCACATCTTGACTAAGCATCTCCTTTACATATATATCCTCTGATGTCATATTTGAGTCTATTTTTAAAAAAAATATTAAAGTACATTTAAAACTACACTCCTCACATTTATTTATTAAACAAGTATTTATTAAAGCCTAATTATGTGTCAAACTTGGGAGCACACAGCGGGGAGGAAAGATATGTTGTTCCTACTTTTCATATAGAGCTTATATGCCAGAATGTTGCTTTAGATTTTAATCCTGGTACTTGCACAAGCACACACATAGTATACTGACAGGTTTATTTCATGATTAATCCGATGGCATACAGTAAATCAGTGTCCAATAAATGCTTTGGCCCTTAGCTTTGTTTTCCTTATGACAGTCATTTCATCCAATTTCCATTTTCAAGGGAATTTCCCAGAGAGCCTCATGGTATAGTTCCTAAGTTTTGTTCACTGGAACCAGGTTGCCTGTGCTGGGAACCTGGCCTGACTTTTAGCAGCCTTCTGACTTCGGTCAAAGTGCTCCACCTGTCAGAGTCCCGGTTACCCTCTGAAATGGTGCAGTAACAGAACCACATCAGAGGTTTGCTGTAAGAACAGAGGAGCTGAGCCTGCAAAGTGCTGGAGTTGGTGCATGATCAGAGGGAAATGCTCCCCTGCCCCCCCCCCAAAAAAATTAAAGTTAAATTATTTAAAGTATCAATCAATTTTTTCTCTTTAGTTTTTCAAGACTTGGCCACATGAATCTTCTTCAGGAATTGAAATCTTTCTGTTTTCTCTTCCTGCAGATAGTATCCTTACAAGTCTGCCTGTCAGTTTTCTTTCCTTGTGTCTCCAGAGAAACTTTCATGGCTGATGCTTTTACATCTCAGTCTTCAGCCTCCTGTGGATTTCAAGCGCTTTTAAAACACTTGCAATAAAATCTCTGTTTTCGTAAGTGAGCCAGCATCTGCCTTTGTTGCTGTAATCAAAGGGTTCTGAAACAGATACAATACAAGGGTTCATTGTGGTCTCTGTGTGGTGAATAGCAATTCCTGGGGTGAGTGGCAGCTTTGCCTCAATGTCTTAAGTATAGAAAGAGCTCAGGAGCTTGAGAGTCACAGCTGATTTTCTCCAGTGCTTTCCCAGTGCTGGTAATTCCTTCCACTCTGTAGAACAGTGGTTCTCAGCCTTCCTAGTTCTAAGATTGTTTAGTAAAGTTCCTCATGTTGTGGTGACACCCCTTACCATAACATTATTGTCATTACTACTTCATAAAACTTGCTACTGTTATGAATCATAATGTAAATGTCTGACATGCAGGATATGAAACCTCTATAAAAGAAGCATTCAACTCCCAAAGGGGTTACAACCCACAGGTTGAGAGTCATCACTTTAGGTTTGTGTTTTTTTTTGTTTTTTTGTTTTTTTTTTACTTTTGATTTTTGCTATGCCATACCATAAATGATACTTGTGATTATGTAGAACAGCACTAGAAAGAAACGTTTGGGGTTTATGCCATTTTGAAGAAACCTGTAATTTTAAGATGGATTCTGTGTTTGGTTCCATTTTCCTTCCGCCTGTGGGGACCTGAGGTCCTACTGATAACAGTTGCACATAGAGATAGTTGGTTAAACTCACAGTAGTGGCTAGGTGATCTTGACAGGTATAATGGCGGAATATCCATTCTTCCTCACCTTCCCGGGACAATTTTCTTCAAAGTTAAATTTGTTTTTGGGTTAATAATCTATGAAAGACATATGTGTGACAGAGAAATGAAGTTCCTTTGGTAAATTCTGTTCCTTTGGACAAAGTGGAGAAGGAATAACGGTGGGCTCACTGATTCTCTAAGGAGAGTATTAGCAGGTGTGGGGATGAGACCCCTTGTATTGGTTTCTTACTTCTGCTGAAAACACATGACCAGGCTTAAAAGAACATGAGTTTATTGCTCTACTCCATATCTATCCTATCTCTTCTGCCATGAGAGGCAATGTGTTGACAGGTCTGGGGAGGAAGAAATGGATATCCTTGTGGGACCATTATTCTGCAAGTGTTCTGCTGTGAAACATAGAGGAGTTTATAAAGAAAAGGAAACCCAAGATATCTTAACAATAGCAGCTCTACCATCTCTATTAATCCGGAAGGATACACTGAATCTCAGACAATCCAAATGCCTTCCAGTAAATACACAAGGGCATGCATAATATGCATACAGAGACACAGAAGTTTACGCATCCATCTATCAAGTGGTTTTAAATTATGACTTATTGGCAGGGGGATGGTGAGATATGTGTATTACCCACCATCTTGAATTCCTTTACAATAAAAACTGGTGTCATAAGTCATATATTTAAATCTGTGTCAGAGGGTACTGAAGAATGTTCAGACATTCATTAATATGTTTAAATATTTTTCTGTGTAGTATGATTTGGGATTATTTTTAATTTCTCTTCTGTATCATTTTCAACTGTTTTAATCATCAGGAATTTATTTTAAGGCAGAAAAGTTATGAAACAAGAGACTATAAATACACTTGTAGCTTCTAAAATGTGTAAGGAAGATTGAGTTGCCGTGGGTTCAGAGTCCTTACCTTGGGTGAGGAGCAAAGAAGCTGATGCAAGAGATGAGAAGCTGGTTCATTGTGAAGAATAAAGCGTACGGGGCACCACAGAAGCTTGATGGGCCTTCTGCAAGGATTTGGCATTTGAGGCTGGAAGCCAAGTCAAAAAGAGGTGGATTGAAGTGTGAGTGGATTGAGTTGTGGCTGGAGAGAAGGCAAATCAGGTGTTAAATGAGGAGCGAATAAGTTTCGAATTCTATGCATTTCACAAGGTCAAGGTCGTAGGCAGAGCTTTACTCTTGATACGACTCCAGATGTGTAGAAGTGAGGGCAGAAAAGCCACTTGGCATTCTCTTTTATAGCTTCCCATGTATGGGATGAAGGACAAGTCATGCTGGGGGCAGAGTAGAAAATGAGAGAGCCGTATAACGGGTGTGCAGCCCAGAAAAACAGCATGTCATCTCTAAGTATGCATCAAAGAACACATTTGAAAACTCGGGGAAACCAGTTTTCAGTGACATGCATGATGAACAGTAAGGCCACAGTCATTGAAACCAGCCCATAGACAGGCAAAGATCTTTCTGGCTGAACAGATTCTGATTTCTGAACTTGGGTTCCATGATTGTCACATCTATCATGGGCCATTGACAAAGTACACTACTATATCTTTGCATAAAATTATGCTTAATTTCATTCATGTTAAGATGGTATAGAGCTATTAAAAGCCAGAAAGGCAACTGGGCCCAAAGATAACTCTACAAAGCCAATGCTATATTTTATGTTATACTCAACCAAAAGATAAAATAATATAAAAATAAAAGTCTCAGTGAAAACTAGAGTAGGAGTGTTTGGAATACTTAGGTTGCCACTGGTTCCAAGTTCTTGGGGTTTAGTTCTACCTAGTGGCATGTTAGAAAGAGAGACAATTTTTATGGCCATGTGATACTTTGGCAGGATGACTCAGTAATTCGATTTCAATGACAACTTACTGAGCGTGAATGAGAACTTTCCTTGAAACAGTTGCTGAGATTTTTCTACCTATGCACAGCTCTGTAGGTGGCTTAGAACTCGTTGGAACTTGTCTGTCATCCATCCTGTTTGCATAAAGTCTTTTGCCTGTTCTCCATGTCTTCCCTCAGTCTCTCCCATCTCAGTGATCTCCTCTCCCTAGGCTCATATTCGATTGAGTTTTGCAAGGGAAAGGGTCTCCAAACCCTAGCTGGCATCCTGCTCCTCTTCCCTGTACTTATCTAAGTTGTAATTATCCACTTATTTGTGTGGCCTCTTTATTAATATGTGGCCACAGAACCAGATGATAGGTTCCACAGCAAGTAATGATGTCTGCCCAATCACCATTCTATACCCACTACTTAGCACAATACCACGCACTTTGCAGAAACCCAATAAATAGTGGTTGAGTAAATGAAAGGTCTATGAAAGCAAAAAAGCTAATTATGCCTTTAGTGTGCTGCGGTGTGGAAAATGAAGCTTCGTATGGAGGCTTCCTCCCTCCCAGGGAGGAATGGTCTGTGGGGAGATTACAGCTTCATAGCACATAAGAAATCCCTTCATTTTAGAGATAAGGAATTTCAGGTCAGAGCAGTTTAATTACCTTTTCAAGCACAGTGACTGAGTCAGTCGGGATGGGCTTGGCAAATGAACCCACTCAGCTTGGGACTGAAGCCAAGGACTCCATTCATTAGAGCCTGATGTTCCTAGGACAGTGTTAACCAAGCAGCACTCCGTATGACTTCTTTTCTGATTGTGTAGGCTAATAAATTAATCCAAACAGTTTGAACAGATAATGATGAGATGAACACTGCTTGGAGAAGCGTATCAGGATAGAGTTTGGAGTGGAACAAATAACCTCTTCCCAAATCCCCCAAACCAGGCGACCATCAAACTGTATGCCTTTGCTGATTAAGCTCCTCTGACTGCAGCATATAAACCTCCTCTGCCTTCTGCCCCAGCTCTCTGCAGTGACTGGTGTCTGTGAAGATGGTGCTGCTGGGAGGCACATGTGAACCTCTCTGGTGACAATGTTGCAAGGAGACAAAGGTACTTTAAGAAATATTACCATTATCTCATAAGAAAGATTCTGAGAGTCTCCTTCTAGCTTGCAGTTGTAATCCCTTTGGATGTAGAAACCTGGGAAGGGCCTCAGTGAAGCCACCACCAATGAGATAAAGAACTTTCCGGAATGCTTCTTTGATGGGCTGGGATCATGATTCACATTCCAGGAAATATGTTAAAAATCAGACTCTGTTTATAAATGACAGAAAACTCAAGCAGAGTATTATGGGACTTCAGAAGCCATCTTGCTCTTTCTCCTTTCATGTAAATTGCATGCAATAAAGAGGTTTTAGAAAGATTAAGAGATAGACAGGTAAGCAATTTTTTAATTTATTAATAAATCCAGAGGTTCTCCCACCACTGATCAAAACTTTGCCATTTGACTGCTGTTAGAAATTATGATAGGATAAAGGATGGAAGAGAGACACCGGGTCTTCTGTTTGTTGATTTAATCTTCATCTCCTTCCTGTAGTGTGCAAAGCCAAGAAGCTATGAAGAGATGCCTAGAGGTAAAATGTCTTAAGAGCTTGAAACACAGTAATGCAAACAAAGAAGCCATGACTAACAGACAGTGACAGTCACTTCTGGGCGGGATGAATTGGTAAAAATAAAAAATGAATTAATCTAGGCATGGGAACATTGCACTGCACTGGCCCCAAGTGGCTGCTGAACTCAAATATGGAACAAGGTATATTTTGTTTCAGAAGAGAATAGAAGGCATATTCCTTGTGTAGTGACAGCTGATCCTACTGCCTCAGTCTCTTTCTCTCATTTTACTAAGAATTTAACATCTATTGGTGTCTAATCTCCCCTGCCTCATGCAAGCTCTTCAAAGAGAAAACAAATATTCCGCACAACTACTCCTTCTCATGATCATTGTTTGAATGACTGTAATAAAAGAATCAACGTCTATTTGCTGTCTAGTCTCTCCTCTGTAGTACGTGGTGGCGGTGCATGAGGTGTTGCTGATATGTTTCCAACAGCAACATCTGGCTCTCTCTGGCAGCCTACTCTGCTAACTGTGCTGACCCACTGGTGGCTTAGAATTCTTCATAAAGCACCATAGGGGTTGGTTTGAGTATGTGGAAGCCATTGGGTGCTTTTTAAAAATTCATTCTCCTGGGTACTATTTATCTGTCAGTCACATTTCATACTAAGGAATTTACTGCACTGGTCGGTCTATTTGGAATGAATAAGGAAACTCCTCATTAAAGATTGAGATTTGTATGGCCCAAGGGGGGAGTATTCCCAGGACAGAATTTAGGGTATCAGAGGATCTGTATTATTGGTTGAGTACTTCTGAAAATGTGATTATTCCTGAAAATGTGATTATTCCCTGACATCACATAAAACTGTTGAATTTCCAATAGAAGTGATGGTAAAGGCTTTTCTCTTTTTGTCAAGGACTCATGAAATAGAGAACAATTGAAATATAATGAAAAGGACCCACGTAATATAAAGGTTGGTGAAACAGGAGGGTGAGCTTTGAGACAAGAAATGGGAATTTAAGTTTAGAGTGGGAAAAAGATTATTAAATATAAAACTGTGTTGAATGGAGAGAAAGCTGAGGATAAAATCTCTAGTGGTCTTTGAGAAAAGCAGATTTTCAAAATTTGAGTTTTGAAGCAAACTCTTAAACCCTAAGAAAATGATATCTGGGAATGGATGTAGTTAATCAAAAGGCAACATAGGAAACTAAGAAGTAGAAATATCAAGCAACAAAAAGGCAACTTGAATAGATGAATATATTTATTTAAGATTAACACAGGAAAACAGCAACTCATTTTGCTCCAGATGGTCAACCTTCATCATGATTTTGAGAGAATACCTACAATAGTGACATAAAAGTGGTCGTGTATTCCCTTGGATGCATGTTTTTTTTCCTCTAAAATGAGATTATCTATATATGAAAATACCATTCTCTCCTTACCTGCAGTTTCCCTTTCTGCTGTTCAGCTTTCTATGACTAAAATTAAATGGAAAAGTTCTAGAAGCAAGCAGTTGACTTTTAAGGTACACAGTCTTCTGAGTAGCAAGGCAACATGGTGCTTCCTCCTCTGTCTTGACTAGAATGGAAGTCACATATTGTCTAATATGTCCACACTGGACACCATCCACCAGTTGGTAACTTCGTAGCTGCTGTGCTTTGAGCATGATCTGTCCCCAATAAAACTCAGGTTTCCAAAGTAACATTGTTGAGAGGTTGTGGTACCTTTAACAGGAAATTTTGTGTCATAAAGACCATTTGGGGAAGGGATGACTGCTCTACTTTCAGGACTGAATTGGTTACAAAAGTAGGTTGTTACATACAGCAAGGACATTAGATGCTCGGGTCATTTTTATCCATGATCATTTCCTCTTTCACCTCTCTGCCATCCTTTAATGTAGCCAAGGGGATACCCATGAGATAAATTGCATCCTTTTTTTTAAATACCCTTATTTTACCTAATAATTGTCCCAAAGAGCAAAAGCTGTAGTGTTGGTGATTTGACTATACCAAATAGAAGCACTGAAGTACCTTAATAAGAAAGTGAGATCACAATGTAGGTAAGTACAGTGAAATAAGATATTTTAATGAGGTAGAGAGCACATGTTTATGATCAGTTTCATTTTTGATTATGGTTAATATCTGGCTGCATAATTTTACTGTCAGAGGTCATAGGATGTCTATGTGAACATAGGGCTTGGAATCATGGACACTTTGCAGGCATCAAGAAGGATCTTGGAATAAATCCTCTGTGGAAAAGTGTGTGTGTGTGTGTGTGTGTGTGTGTGTGTGTGTGTTTGTGTGTGTGTGTGTTGGGCATGGGGGGGAGGACAACATTATAAAAATCCTTTCTTGCAATCATGCAGAATGGGAAAAACGTTCCAAGTCTACAGTGAGGTTTATTCCACTTACAAAGTTATGACATTGATGTTCACTATTTTAATACCAGCCAAACATCATACTAAGCTGGCTAAGTACCAGCAATTTTAATCCATGTACCCATTTCATCTCACCAGCAAAACTGAGGTAGGAACTGTTTTATTGCTTGCACTCTGTTGATAGTGAACCTGGTATCAAGAAAGTCTGAAGAATTTGCTTGGGCCAGGAAGGTGTGATGTGCTCAAGCTGAGGTTTGAACCCAGGCAGTTCAGTGCAACGTAAGCCTCCTAACTGTGAGGGGTTGACAATAAGGACCAAGTGTTTATAAAGACATCCTTGTGACCCAGGTGACCATTAGATGAAACTGATATTTATTTACATCCAAAGAAAATAATGAGACTGGGTCTCCAAGGCCACAGGCACGAGGTGACTTCCTAGATTCTGGTGGAAATTATTTAATTTGCATATAGAGAAAAATGAAACTATGGCTCAGAAGATACAGAAGTAGGACCTCAGATTTTTAAATGCTAAACACTGTCTTGTTCAAACTTGTACTGAAGCTTACAGCTGCCTTAGTAAAGGCCAGCAATGCTTCATTTATTCATTCATGACTAAACTTTCAAACAATTGCTGAGTATTCCCTTCTAATTGGTTATTTTTAGGATAGTAACATACTTAAACCCAGGGGAGATGATGGGTTGGTGACTTAACTTGTAACATCTGCTTGGTCCTCAATTAGATCCCCTAACAATCTCAAACTTGTTTCTGTTGCTACCTTTGGACCCCATTTTCCTAGCAGAGCTGCCTTGGTTTGCCTTAGTGGAAGAGGAGGCATTTAGTCCTGATGCAATTCTTTGTGTCAGAGTCAGTTGGAACCGGGTGAGGGGGCAGGTAATGGGAGAGGGGTGGGTGAACCTGGGAAGAGGAGAGGGAGGGGGATTGCAAATGGAATGTAAAAAAAAACAAACAAATAAATAAAAAGACATTCAAATAACAGGCTACATAGAAGTGCGAAGAATTATTCTCACAGTCCTGCCAGATTTCACAGAAAGCCGTAGTACCAAAAACCTGCAGACAAAAGGAGGTCCTGGGGGAAACAGAGGCTGGCTAGTGAGCCAGCTGTGCAGAAGGCTGGACTCCAGCTTCCCATAATGGGGTTGCAGCCCAGAAAATGTTGGCCATCTCTGGGGCCAGCTGGCTACCACAGAATCCCTGCTCCTGGAAGTCTCAACGTGTCGATTGGGGCTCCAGTTGAATAGAATTTGGTTAGGTTAGCCGAGGAGCAATATCATCAGCCAGACTCTGGCTGTTCTGTTCTTTAAAACCTTGTTGGCTTCCACATGCGACAGATGGGACTGTCAAATGGGGCTCAGAATTCCTGCCTCATAAGTTTGTGTGAGGTTTCAGTTGAAAAACTTACATAAAGCCGTTAGCGCAGCGCTCCACCAAGTTTAGAATTCAATGACTAGATCATGTTGAAGTTCCCCGGTGAAGGTCCTTTACCTCCACTGCTCCTTTCACTTTCTGATACACCTCCTGTTCATGGTTCATGACCGTGAGCGGCAGGAAGCAGGTTCAATGCCAGGAAGTGATAACATGTACCAGGATAACGCCAATGTAGCTTGCGTGGTATTTGTTACGGTGCTCATTCCTCATAATCTTTACCTTTGGAGGCAGAGCTGCACACAAGCTGGGAAGAGCACTGGAGAGAACAGTCCCTTAGATATCCCTCATGCAGCCGCCTGCACACTTTCTTCCAGGACCCATCAAGCCCCCTTACTCTCAGCCAAGATTGATGAGGCCAGTGTGGACAGTAGGCAGCGCTCTTCCAGGTTACCCACTGACTCAGGCGCCACCTACATTTCTCTGGTTTTGCTGGAGCTCATTTAGGCCAGGCTGGGTCAGAGAGCAAGCCACATAGTGCTCACAGGGGTCAAGCACCCACAGACGTATCTCTAGTTTGCTATAACACTACTTCTAGCTCTTCCCAAGTTCTCCTTACCCCAATGACCTACAAAGAAAGCAATGCTATTCGAGTTTTACTTTTATTAAAATTTGACTAACATCCAACTAGTTCTTCTATAAAGAGGCTAAGAAAACGCTGCTGGAAAACTCAGGGTAGCTTGTATAATTTAAATAAAAGCAGTCCCCCATGTTATATGAGGTAAACTTTGGAGGTAAAACATTAAGGAAAGTTGATTCTCTGACAAAGACTTCTGGTCAAGAACCAGGGAGGAGTCCAGATTCTGCATTATTAAAACAGTAATTCAAACTCCATTTAATATTGCTTCTATTGATAATCCTGTGCTGTCAGTTTTGGCTTGAGTGTGGGCACAATTCATCACCCATTCAGAAATTTGCCAGCAGACCTTAAGATAATTGCACGTTATTGCTCTGTTGATAATGTGCTATGTTCTAGAATTACCCATACAAAGACCTAGTGTTGATAAAAAAAGGAATTAGGCTGAGTACTTAAAGGAAGGAGCAGGTCTCAACCCAGGCACTGAAGACTAACAGAGCCTTACATTCAGCTTCTCCAGAATGGACTCTAAGATCCTATCGGATGTGACCAGCAGGTTCTGGTAAAAATATTAACCTGAATTTGTTGCAGTCTTGTTTCCAAAACTGCCTTTTAAATACTCTCCCATATTTCTGCCAAAGATTTGCATTTAATGAATCACTCAAATCTTTTTGCCATGCATCCCGTGTAGCTGTTGACAGTAGGGTGCAAGTTCCTGAGATCTGAGAAATCAGGGTAATATGTGTATTACTTGGCAAAATTTCCTCCTAAAATAGCAGTGTAATAACATTCATTTTGATTTCTTAAAAATATTGAGTTTTCTATTTTAGAGAATTATTGTTAGCTAAGCTGCCTGGTCAATTCCTAGGAATCAGTATCTGTGCTCCCTATCACGTTTGTGTTCTGATTGGGCTGAAGAGACTATGCAAATTGCTGACTGATTTACAGTTTGGTCTTTGGTTCACGATTCTTTATGTCACTTGATTGCTTTACCTTATTTATAGAAACATTAGCCCCGAGCCTAGAGATTTTAAGATTCTTTTTTCATTAATTTATTCATTTGTTCATTTTACATCTCAATCTCAGTCCCACTTCTCTCCTTCCAGTAGTATCTTCCCACTCACTTCCCCCATTCCCCTCTCTCCTTCTCCCCAGAGAAGGGAACACCACCCACCCCCGCTCCCCCAACCTGTGATGCCACCAACCTGTCCTGGCCCATCAAGTAGCATCAGGATTAAGTGCCTCCTCTTCCACTGAGGTCACATTCCTACATAATTGTCTTTTAATACTTGTTCTCATTTGTGTTCATGTGTGTGTATGTGTGCCTGTGTGTATGTGCATGACAGTGTAATCTCAGAGACCAGTAGAGGGTGTGCATTCCACTGGGGTTGAAGTCACAGGAGATAGTGAACCACCTGGTACACACGGGGGACTGGGAATCTAACTCAGGCCCTCTTCAGAGCAGTAGGTGCTCTTAACTGGCGAGCCATCTCTCCATTGTTGGTTTAGTAGCTATCAGACAACCATTGCTCTTTGAGAAATTTAAGAAGCAAAGGGGACTTCTGGGAAAACAAAACACAAAACCAACAAAGACTGAACAAAATTCCTCCTCAACTGAAAGCTTTAAGAACTGTTGATTTCAGGCAACTTAGTGACTGTTCCTTGTAATAGGAGAGAGGTCATCAATGTTGTTGACGGCTGAAGGAGTCTGTGCTGAGGACTCGGCTCACATTCTTTTTTTTTTTTTTTGGTTTTTGAGACAGGTTTCTCTGTGTGTCTCTGGCTGTCCTGGACTCACTCTGTAGACCAGGCTGGCCTCGAACTCACAGATATCCGCCTTCGGCTCACATTCTTTTTCACTGGAGACTAGGTCTTGTTATGTAACTACAGACTGGCTTGTATTCCTCCTGCTCAGCTTCCTTGTATACACCTCTGTGCTTTTCAAGTTCTTTGCAACCCTTGAGGATGCTTCCTTCTCCCTTTCCCTTTAGATGGCAAGCATCTTTGTTCATTTTGTTTTTCTTCATTTTTTAAAAAAAGTCATTTTATACCAGTGGAAGCAACCACTTTCTATGGAAAATCATAGATAATTTTCCCTCTGTCAAATATTCAGGTGCTAATAGCAAAGCACTCCTGAAGAAATCTGATCACGAGTTTGGTCCAATCAAACCTAGCTATGTCTTGGGACTAATGTTGACTTTCTTCTAAAGTCTTTTCCCCTCAGATACTTTTATATATATGCATATCCATCATTTTAAATCTTTCTAAGATTTCCCTAAGTTGGGACTGCATTTCTCACTCCTCTGAAAAGAGTCTTAGGATCTCCCATGTTTAGAATGCTAGTGCTACCACCTCAAATTCTATGTTGAAACTTCATCCCCAAAGTGATGCTGATATTAGGGAAATCAGATATGAAGGAACCTTAACAAATGGAGTAGTACCCTTAGGAGATCAGAGAGTTGTATCAGTTCTTGGAGTACATGAGCAAGTAGGTACATTATTTCTCAGCCTCCAGAGCTGTGAAAAATAAACTCCTGTTGTTTATAAATCATACAGCCTGCAATATCTTGAAATAGAAGCCCGAGTACAATAAAACAAGATTGTGAGATCAAACCAACCCCATTTCTACAGGTTTTCCCCATTTAAAGCGATATTACAAATAATTTTACCCCCAAACATAGTGCTAATCCTTCTTCAACATGGCTCACCAATATTGTGGTAACTAACACATATTATATAATGCCTAATTACTTCCTCTGGTGGTGCCAGAACATCTAATCAACTGCTCTCCACTGTGTTTCACCATCAACTGCCTTCCTGTGCCCTCACCTTCACCTTTACCCAGTTTCAGGTCCCATTTCTTGCACATTATCCCAACAACCTATTCCTGCAGCTACTCTATCTGCTTAGGGAAACTTGGGGACATGAGCTGTGGGTTGTGGTGGTAGCAATGCTGGCAGCCATGCTAGCTGCCTCATTTTAGTTTATGATTGTGCACACATATATCACCTTTACAAGGGCCCTTCTGGTAGCTGGAAGTCATCAGGCTCCTACTGTCCTTCTGGCTATCACCTTCTATCCTTCTCCCATGCTGGAAAGAGTGTTGCCTTGAGTGTTGTTGAGATGTCTCAGTGTTTCTTGAATGTAACAAATATGTTTTGTTTCTGTTGCTCTTCACACCTGCTGCACTAACATGCATGCATACATACATGCCTAAATATGTACACATATATACTCTATATACATATATACATGTTTAGAGAAGTATATACACATAAATGTATTTAAAGAGGAATGTATGTATGTTTAGAGAGGCAATATATGTTGAGAGAGGTATATACATGTTTAGAGAGGCATATATATGTACACACACACAAACACAAACACACACACGACTCTTTAAACACCAGAAAAGTCTACTTTGACCAATAATCCTTCTGGGTCACTTTTTGACTTTGCAATTATTTTATCAATACAATTACTAGTTTGAAAAACTTATTACCTCTCTTGCTTTGCAAAGAAATGGTCTATGAATACAGAGTTATGTTTCATTCACGTAGTTCTTCCAGCCTTGGTGTGGCATACAGTCAATATTAAAAATGTGTGATGACTACATGCAAGGCTTCACACACTTACCAAGGCCATGATGAATGTGCCCGTGACTTTCATAGATTCGAATTAAATGTGGTATGGGAGCACACATGATTAGTAATTTATAGAGCTAACCATTGTTAGAAGCATAATGCACCCAACTCTTTTTTATAGTTTTTCATGTATAAAATGGAAAATTAATAACATCTTCCTTTGTTTCCTACACAGATAAGGGCTGATGTGTGAGGACATACTTGGGGCAGTTGAAGAAAATCAAATACTATGTTCAAACTCCTCTTTAACTCAGCCAAACTACAAGCACAGAGTATTACCATGCTTCTTTACCCTTCCCTAAAATCCCACTGTGCTCTCCCGGAAAAGGTTCCTATTATTAACACTTTCTTGTTCTTCCTCCTAAACCTCCTGCTGCTCTTCTGTCAAATCAAATGCAAATCTGAATTTTAAGGAGATATTTAATTTATGTTATATGCAAATAATTATTTTTCAGAGCATTTCCACTTAATAAATTGTAAGGAAACTTGAATCAATTCTTACATTTATGAATAAATATATATGTATATGTATATGTGTGTGTAAAGAGGTGGGGATAAACTAATGTGTGTGTGTGTGTGTGTGTGTGTGTGTGTGTGTGTGTGTGTGTACTCGATTTGAGGCAATATAGTATTTCATTAGAGTAGGCAGATCAGTCAGGTGTGGTACGCTGTTGTACACCTTTAATCCCAGCACTCAGGTGGCAGAGGCAGGCAGATCTCTGTGAGTTCAAGGCCAGCCTGGTCTACAAAAGTGAGTCCAGGACAGCCAGGGCTACACAAAGAAACCCTTACTCGGAAAACCAAAGGGGGAAAAAAAGAATAGGCAGATCATTCACTTATCTTTTTATTCTCAGACTCTAGAGAACCAGAGGCAGAGTTTTCAAACACCACTCTTTACTTCCTGTTGAACTGTAGACTCTTTCTCTGAGAGGAACCATATAGGACTAAGGAAGCAACAGTGGTATACCAGAGCCTTGGCTTTCCCTTAGCAGGCCCTACTGCTATGCCATCAACCACCACAGTCACACAAACAATTATAATGGGAGGTGGTAATTGTTGGGATGGAGTTCTTTCAAAAAATTTTTTCTAATCAATTCCACTTAGAGGGAGAGTTTAGTTTTTTTTTTTTAAACCAGCTTTGATAGACAAGGAGCTCCCAGAAAAGTTCCATTTCATCTGTACTTGATGAATAACTGGACTAGGGTGGGTGAGAGGGAAGGGTATTGGAATGCATGGTAAGCAACCAGAGTTGTTGATCCTCTTCCTAGTGATTTCTTATGGTTACACTGGGATAACTGCAGAAAAGGAAGGAAAAAGAAAAAGGAAAGAAGGAACTAAATGGGACTGGGCAAAAGGAAGTTGGAAGAAAGAATGAAGCCCTTGTACTTATGCCTCAGGTCGGAGAGAGTTTTAGAGTGAAGAAGGCCTTTACCCAGGGGAGAGAGAGCGTACAGAAATAGACACCATGTTTCGTGCTTTTCTGTCAAGTATAGATGTTTTTTTAATTTCAGGAAAGTGTAATTTGTGAGTAAGAATGTCAACAGTAGAGCCTGGCAAATTTGAGATCAAAGCCAGGTTCTGATGTTTAACAAGAAGACGGGAAGTTTACTCTATGGATCCATCTATCTGGAAGAGCTTACTCCTCCATCATGGCGAGGAATAAGGAGGAATAAATTAGACTCTATACATAAAGCAATTCATCCAGCATCTGCAATAAATACACAGTTATAATCCCTACATGTTACTTGCAAAACACTTTGAAAATGTGTTTTTTCATCAAAAAAGATGACTGTTATACAGACTTCATCCCAATTTTCCTCCTTCCCCTTAAGGCCTCTTCCTTCCTCTTCTTCTTCTTCTTCTTCTTCTTCTTCTTCTTCTTCTTCTTCTTC
>CAJQZJ010004801.1:5228428-5245044 GCA_907164525.1 Lophiomys imhausi
TCTTCTTCTTCTTCTTCTTCTTCTTCTTCTTCTTCTTCTTCTTCTTCTTCTTCTTCTTCTTCTTCTTCTTCTTCTTTTAATTTTCAGGCAGGTCACATGTGGCTCAGGATAGCTTCAACCTTTATGTGCCTGAAGCCGGCCCCGAACCCCTGTTCTTCCTGCCTCTACATCTCAAGAGCTCAGGTTGCAGGTGTGTGGCAATGTATCCAGCTAGCTGCAGCTTTAAGATACTGGTCTCTGGTGGAATGTGGCAAGTAGGTTTGTAGAATGCCATCTGACTGTCTGCAGGAAAAAATTCATTTGTTTCCCATTCTTTCCTGCCTCCTCTGTTCCACTCCCAAGACTTTAAGATGGGAAGGTTCTGGTTTTCATCTTAGGTACCATCAGGGATGAAAGTAAGGGAGATTTAGGGCTTCATTAGGAGTGGAGTCTAGAGAGGAACTAGTAAGTCTCTCACTCTGATGTTAGACAAAGAAAAACTAAACCTTTTCGTGAAATTACTTTGTGATGGCGTCATAATGCAACAAATCCTTTAATACTCTGTGTATGTGTGTGTGTGTGCGCGTGTGTGTGTGTGAATAAAAACAAAACGTTATGTCCTCTACTTTCCCTGAAGATCAGCATCCTACAAATGCTTATTTTTTTTCACAGTACTTCCTTTTCTTACTCCTACCTTCCAGTTCAGAAAAGTTAATATTCTTTTTCACCCCTATGATCACCTGTAGGAAAAAAATAATCAGCAAATCCTTTCCCCTGTAGATGTCTGAGTAACCGAGAACAATAACCGTTTTATCTATGTCTTTTGCTTCCATCTGGAAAGGGTTGTCTTAGCAACCACTCTGTTAAAACTAAATGGATGGAGAATTATAAAAAAAAATATCAAATAAGGAGAGAAAATTGCCCATCTTATTTCGTGCAACGAGTCTCTTTACTTAAAAAGGACTTTCTCTCATCATGAAGGTTTTAGCCTTGTCTAAAGATTCTTCTTCTCCTGAGATATTTCTGTTTATTAGTGGTAACAATTTCAGCTCTGTTTGTTTGCTTGCTTTGGCTGGGTGGTGAAGTGATTCAAGTCATAGATCTAGAACTGTAATGGGGAATGGGTTAGTAAGGTGACCACCTCTGTTTGACTTGCCCAAGACTTGCCAGGTACAGCACTATATGTGCCATATCAAGAACCTTGTCTCTGTTATACAATACAAAAGGCTGGTCATCCTAACTGGGCTGGTTTCTAGACTTATAAAGGATAGGGCTGTTCTTGAGGACTTGGACAGCAATGACAACTTAAGTATGCTTGCTTCCTAGAAACTATGCAAGCAAGCATTTTATATGGATGTCGTCACAAGACCACACTGAGGAAGGTTGGCAATTGACATTTTGCTTCCATTTCTAGACTGGAAAAGAAAAAAAAATACCACTTAATTTTAGACACACTAAGTACAGTACCACTAAATCACATAATCAGGGACAGTTGGCTGTTAGATTTGACCCCAAGGAGAAAAAACTCTTTGGTCTCCTACCATGCCCTGCCATTCTGTTGCTTTGTCCTTTTTGACAAAAGCCATCATCACAGGGAATGATGAATGGTCAACATAATGTATTTTTGTAACCTTGACTTACTGACACAGGATATCACCCTCTGATGTAGGATCTGATTCAGAAATGGGTGCCATCAAGAGGTTTGCTATGGGACCCCTCTGGAATAACTAGCTATTTCCTTACTGTCTTGGGCACCCTTGTACCTAAGGAAAATTGTACACAGCATTCTCCCTTGCAGCACACAAGAGCAGAATAGAATCAGTGTGATTCACTCTAATACCATCCTCCACCCTCCCTCTCCACTGCTCCCTAACAAGCCCAAACAAGCGTTTCCACATTTACTGTGGTTTTGATTATTCTATTTGTGCTTAGTCCCACTGACCCAAATAGAATGCTAGCAGTATCCACATCACATGGTCCATTATGTAATTGAATTTAGTGTTCGTGAGATTCGGAGCCAGGAAAACAACATTCCGTGTGGCGAGCCAGATGAATCTATTTTCTTTCAAAGTGGAGAAGTTGATGAGTCTGAAGACCGGACTTTTTACATTTTGATTAGGAAAGGTTGTTTTATTCTTGAGGACATGGCCTTGGGCCAGGAATCAGTGTTGTGAAATATTTGAAAAGATGAAGACATTTGGACATGGAATTCAACAGTGTGTCCATCATATCCCTACATAACCAATATGCGCCTGCACACTATTGGCTACAGGAGAGAAAAGACATCATTTTAGAAATGTAATCACTATGCTTCAGGGAGGGGCACTAACCAAGGGCCGTAGCATGTGGGCTGGCTCCCCTGCTTTCATGCTTTTTACATGGAGGATGTCAAGAATGCTGAAGGCAAGGTAGTGAAATGAGAAAAGGTTTAGGGTTTGTTTCTGCTTTGGATTGATGGGTTTCTAAGGGAACTGGCTGCAAAGTTTACACAAATGCTAAATAATAAAGGGTTTTTTTTTTGTAAATAGAACATCAGTGTAATGGTATGCAGTTTGTTCAAGCAGCTGCATCAGGAACTATGTTGAAATTACATGAAAGCAAGATGTGTTCTCTCCACTTTGCTAGAGTTGTAAATCTAAACTGAGAAATCTCTTTGGTGGATACCCATTCACACAACACACAGGAGCTGCTTACAAGGGGTTCTTCTCAAGAATGTGATCCACAAAATGTAAAACTGTAAAAATAGTTTGCATCTTCAAGAAGTGGAAGAACAAACTTTTAAGCCCTCAAACAAATTGACAATTAATTCCCAGTAAGTAATATTCACGAATGGAAAATTAATATGGAGGATAGTGACCATTTGAACATGGCATATAATGTCACAAAGAGAATAGTAATAAGGTATCATGTGGCAACACATGGAAAATGAAACAAAACTTGTTAAATGCCTTTCGATCTACCAACAAACAGGATATGTGGTGTGTGGTACTATGTAAGCAGGCCTATGTCCAGTGAAAACAGAAAAGAGGAAATACCACCCACATGAAATGCAACAGACACACAGGGCTTGTGGGAAGTAACGTGCTGCTTATGTTTGAACCTATAATTGTTAACATCACATATTTTCCACCATGGACATTTGAAAGATGGACCTTCAAGGCTTTATGTACATTTACTATACATGAGAGACAAGTTCCAATATGAGAGGTGGATCTAAAAGCTTTTGTTGCTGGTATATAATTACACTTTACCCACTTGCTCTATAAAGGCACATTTATTAATAAATTGGTGGGTTCTCACCATCTAGTGTTGCCTGGCCTGGAACTCACTGTGTAGACCAGCTGACCTAAAACTCAGAGAACCTTGTGTCTACCTCCCAAGTGCTGGCATTACAGGAATATGCTACCATACCAAGCTAAGAATATTTATTTTTTAAAATCATCCCCAGTTTCATTAAATAAAATGTGACAGCTAAAAAAAATCTCTAGATACAATAAATAAATGTTAAAAACTGACTTTAGCCTGAATATTTAGATAATTTAACAAAATAAGATCATATTTATTTTCAAATTATATTTTCAATCCTCTATGAAGTATGAATCTCTGAATTAAATCTCAATTGTTGGAATTTGAAGAAATACTATACATGTTAAGACTTTATAAGAAGCCTTTTCCTTTTCCCTAGAGACATTGCAGATGTGGCAATGAGGAGAGAGGCTATATTTACATTCAGTATTCTGACCTATGAACATCTGAATGAATAGCAGTCTAACAGTCCTGGGAAAAAAAGCCTGCTGGATACCAACACCACTTTGGTGACATGGGGTAGCCTGAGATGACTACCAGACCAGTACTAGGCAAGTGTTGGATAGTCTCCCAGGACAGGAAACCAACCAGAAACTAAAGTTCTCTGCCTGAACCTGGATGTGGGGGTGTTGGTGAGCCAGCCCTGAGTAGTGAGTATGGGAGAGTCACCCACGCCTTCTGTCTGCTATGTGGTGATGTTGGATAAGGAGAGATGCCCTCTCCTCCCTTCTGCCCTCACCACCATTGGCTGACAGGAACTCTGGCCCAGACAGGGTCACAAGAACAGGAGAGCTGTCCCTATCCTTTACATGCTTCAGCACTCAGGAGAGCAGCCCCTGCATCTTGCCTGGGTAGCACACTACAGCTGGTCCTGGATATTGGGGTTGTGGATAAGCCAGCCCTGCCTTTTGTCTGATAGGTGGTGGTGTTGGCTAAGGAGAGATGCCCCCCTTTTGCCCTCACCACCATTGGCTGACTGGAGATCTGGCCCAGATGGGGTCACAAGAGCAGGAGAGCTGTCCCTGCTCCTCACATGCTGCAGCACTCAGGAGAGCAGGCCCTACATGTTTCCATAGTAGAAATGGCCATGCAAGTGGGGGTTGCAGGTCCAGAACCAGGGCTTTGAGTTGGCCTACCCCAATACCTACCCAGTGGATGAACTGCTGGAGTGCAAGAAGAGGTCAGCTCCACAACCCAGGACTGCAGGATCTCCATGACACAGGACAGTTATGACATATCAGAGAGGAGTTCCAGTGAGGTTCCAGTACTGATGGAGTAGTGGAAACCAGGGGCCTAATACCAGACCAAGTCATTATAATGAACATTTGCAAGCAGAATATGTGAACAAAAGGCAATATTGTGGGACACACTGAGACATACTGCAGCTTCCACAATGAGCTGTTATTCTTTATGTTGGGACAGATTGCAAGGGTGGAGGGTGGGTCTGGGGGGAGGTGGGAGATGGGAGAGAACAAGGTGCATGATGTGAAATTCACAAAATAAAAATGTTTTCAAATAAATAAATAAAATATGAAAAAAATTAAAAAAACAAATACAAAGAATTAAAAATTTTTTAAAAAGAAGCCCTTTCACAGGAGTTTAAAGACTCTCTTACAAAACACCATAGTAAATAACACATAGCAAGCTCACAAACAAATTTGCTCATTCCTTGTCTGTGTGTGTATGTGGTGTATGCATGTGTTCATGTGAGTGTGTGCAGATGTTGAAGCCAGCCAATGGACTCAAGGGATTCACATGCCTCTGCCTGCCCAATGCTGGGATGACAGACATGAGCTTCCTTGCTAGTTCTTTTAGATGGCTGAGGTTTCAAACTCGGGCTCTCATGCTTGACTGCAAACTCGTTCCTATCTGAACTCTCTTCAAAACCTGGTCCATTTGGTCATGTACTAATTTTTAGATAACACAAGCCTTCAGTATAACATTCAATAAATATATCGAAGAGAACAATGCACTCTCGTATTCATTGAAACATTTACAATAGTCAAGAAATAAAAACAACCGGCTGATAAATGGAGAAAGGAAGCATGACACATGTGCATGTGAGATACTACTCAGTTATTTAAGAAAAAGTTTCTGTCATTTGTGACAACATGTGAAGAACTGGAACACTCTGGGATACACAAAGCAAGCCAGGCTAAGAAGGCACATATTGCGTGATGTGATTTACTATTTCCAATTTCCAGAATCTAGAATGACCTAGGAGGCCCCTTGGGGCATTGATGAGGGATTCGGTTATGTTGCACTTTCAGCAAGCTTGTGGGAGATTTCAGGATTTCTTGAACTCACGTGGAAAGGAGTATCTTAATTTTGTTGGGACCTTTACATTGATGTGGGATATTGGTCTTTATAAAATGGCAAAATGTAGCTCAGAACTGACATACATGTACTTGTCACTCTCTTCCTGACTGTGGACATGATGTGACTAGCTCCTCCTGCTGTGATATTTTTCCCACCTTTGAACTATGAGCCTAAATAAGTACTATCTCCCTGAAGTTGTTTTGTCAGGATATTTTATACAATAACTTTAACATAAGATAAAGGCTAATGATTTCATATGTGGAGTTTGAGAAGATCAACCTTATAGGAATTGGGAGTTTCATGAAACCCACCAGGCTGGAAATGGTAGAGTCCAGGGAAGCCGGGGACAAGTCGATCAGCACATACTATGTTAGTCAGTTTCCCACTGCTGTAACAAAATACCTGTTAGACCAAAAAAACTTAAAAGAAAAAGTTTATTTGGGCTCAACTTTGAAAAGTTTCAGTCCATAATCAGTTGGTTCCATTACCTTTTGGGTCGTGGTGTATCATAAAATCTTCACCTCGTGGTGGCCGAGGAGCAAAGGGAATGTGTCGGAACACATATCTTATTGAAAAACATGGCCCCAGTGAACTGATGTCCTTCCACTTGTCCTGATGCCCCTTAGTTTCACTATTTCCTAACAGTGCCTCAAGTTAAAAAGCAATGGACAATTATATATGCCTCTGTGGGATATTTATGAACTAGACTGTAGCAGCTACTTGGTCATAATTAGATGGAAGCAAGGAGAACATGGTTGTGCCAGAGAGTGACTCTGGATGGTAAGCAATGTGCATTTGAAAGAATTAAAAATTCTTCACCACATGGTGGGTGTTTGAGAATGTAGACACAATAGGCAATTTGAACATGTAAAATAAAACTAGACCATTTTATGACAAATGTTTGCTAATGTCTCCCTTGGTCAAAAGGACACTGAAAGTAATCCTTCTGCTTTCTACCTGTGGTGGAAACATGGTTGGGAGCCCTTAAACAGAGGATCCTGTAATAGCTTTGTCTTTGATAGGCTTCTTAATTTCTGAGCCTTGTGTTTTCATACATAAAAGGGAGACAATCCTTCTGAGCCTTCATGTTTGTGGTGGACTCCTGTGTTAGCTGATAACGTTGGTAGTGATAGGCCCCATTAAGCCTGGCAGTCGTGACTGCTCTTGTCATTAGGAACAACAACTTGTACCATCATGTCTACGGCGTTCTTTGCGTTCATAAAGTGCTTGGTGTGTCCCTGAGGATGTGCTTCAGCGTGCTCTGCTTTCAGCTTATCTCATTTCCCTGCTATTTTTTCCATCACCATCGACTCTTTTCCACAGTGCAGGCAGAAAAATGAATCACAGTGATGCCAAGGAGCCAAATCCAGTTCTGAGTACTGGACATTCAACCATTCTCAATCGGGGAATAAGCATCATCCATACACAGCTAGCACTCAAAAGACTGGCAGAGATTCCAGCCTGGTACTTGTGTCCTGAAGTATGAGTTGTTGGTGGATCCAGGGGAAAGTAGAGGCAGATATCCCCAATAAATCACACACTGTGGATAGTTATAACAAGAACATTAATTCATTAGTTGAAGAAGTATATGTTGCTTTTCTATTTAGTTTCACTGTGCTAAATGATAGAATCTTTGAGAAGAAAACAGACAAGGCTACTGCCCACACAAAGCTTGACATATCACAGAGAAAAGATGCTAAAGAAACAACAACAAAACCCAACTGGCACAAGAAGGCAAAAGGAATATGGATAGAAAACTGGTCCTTCAGAAGAGAACCATTATTTATATGATGTTCTTGATAGCTTTTCTGGAGGTCAGAAAGAGAACTCACATGGACACGTGAGACAAATTAGAGTAAACGGCTTGTCATAATGAAGTAAAAAGAGAATTACTTTTATGGACAGGCTACAAAAAAAGTTAGGGATCAAAAAGAGTAAAGGAGCTATTAGAGAGACAGTCATTGACACGAAGGGAAAGGCTCAGGACAAACCTTAGAGAAGTTTAGCCCAGCAGATATAATAATGAAAGAGAATCTTACCTCTGCAACAGGAGATTTTTAATCATTGTCCAGTAATTTTTAGATGCCTACTGATATAACATTAGTAAGACCAATTTTTAGTTAAATATTTGACCTTTATCTCACTACAGTTTTTTTTCCTAATTTGTAGTCATTTATTAGACTAGGCTTGTTTTAACCGCTGTTGAAAAAGCCCATATTCCCACAGTAATCAGCTCAATTTAATGGGAACAGATACCTGAGAAAGTATCTTCAGGGAGGGGGAAATGATTCACTTTTTCCCACGGCTACAGAGACCTCAGTCCATCATCTTAGGAAGAGACTCACACTGTAGGAAACAGCAAGCTGGAAAAGAGAGGGGAACTGGAAACCAGCCATGCCCTGTACCCAGAACTTCAGTTCTTTGTAGTGAATAATTCCCTCTCCTAGGAAACTTAAAATTTGCTGTATTGGGCACCAGTCTATGTCCCTTTCCCCGGGGTAAGCCCTTCTGTATTTTAAATTATGAAATCATCTTGTTTGCCTCAGAAAGGACCTGTCTTTTTTGACTTTCCTTCAAATGATTGTCCATCTCCAGTAATCTTTTAATTTGTCTTGAAATTCTTAGCCGAGGTCTAACTAATGAGGAAATGAGATTTGTGTTATCACAGTAGCATTGTATACATGTGCTTTTCTATTTATGTATTATTTGTGAAAAGCATAAAAATCAATCTCTAATAGTTCCAAAATTTCTGAATATTTGAAGTATTCCCTCATTCTTTCATCTTTCTTGGCTCATTTTTTACATATACAATATTATGATTAGTTGAAAGAACAGAAAATTGATACCTCTTACAATATTCAAACAATTTGCAAATTCACATTATTTTTATGAGTAAAAAATATTATTGAGGTCTTTAGGCACCACAAAGAATGTCTTGAGAATATTATCTAGCCAATATTTTTTTTGAATTTTTAATAATTTATTTTTTTTTATTTCTTCAAGTTACATCTCAATCACAATCCCTTCCCTACTCCCCCCTCCAGTCCCACCCTTCCACCCTCCTCCCCCTCAGCCCCCCCATCCTCTTCCCTTTTTTTTTTTTTAGTTTAAGGTATTTATTTTTCCCCCCAACAGCTCTCCCTTTCAGTCCAAATAATGGTTCTTTTTCTTATAACTATAAATACAATACAAAACAACAGAAATAAATAGGCCACGATTATAAGAGTTATATGGCTTAGCATACATTCCCAATGTCCAGTCCATATGTATTTGGCACCTGACTTTAACATTCTACTATCTAACCATCTCCATGAGTTTAAAGTTCTATATCTAACTCAGCTTTTATACTAACTTGCCTCATAATTTTAAAAATATCTTCTTAGATCCAGAACACCCTCTTGATTCCTAAACAACTCAAAATTTAACTATGAGACTCTAGGTATCTATTCTTCAACCACCTCAGAGACCTGAGAGGGATAAATATATCTGATTATATAGGAAGTGCAGGGCCTGCAGCTTCCAAAACTAAAAAATGACATACCAGTGGCTGCCTGGACAGTTCCCATTTTCTCTCCATACATTACAGCATCAATCTTCAGCCATTTGGCCCCATTTCTCTGACAGACATTGGTTGTAGAGCAGGAATTATGAAGGACTTACCTACCCTGTCTTGGCAGAGCTAGGCTGTCGACTTACCTGCTTCCAAGTTTTGTCCTTTTTGGACAGAAGTCTGTCTACAGTTGAAGCAAGTGGTTTTTCTTGCCAAGAGAATGGCTTACCACCAATTTAATCATCTCCCACTGGAGATTCTTCGATGCTCATCTTCTACTTGGAGTAATATAGGGGGTGCTGTCAGGAGCTGACATGTCTCGATATCAAAAAATCTTAAGTTAAGAAAACATCTTTGAATGCCATATTCTGCAGATCTCTTGAGGTTTTTGAAGATGCCCTATCTATCTCTTATATTTAGATAAGCAAATATTGCTTGTCTCTTAGCAACTTGATTTCTGAGTAGCTTAGAAAAATAACTGTGATAGACTGTCATAGTAACTAACAAAATGACACGTTTTCATGACTATTAGTTTCCGTTTCTTAATTATCCTAAACAGTTTATGTCAGTTGGTAGCGAGAGGTCAAAACTTGACATTTCATTTTTAAGTATTACTACAAACAATACCTTTAAGAAGCGTTACCCTTAATTTTGTATCAATATACAAAGATCAATACCAATGTGGCCAAATATAATCTTAATTTTGTATCGATATACAAAGATCAGTACCGATGTAGCCCAATACAATCTTAATTTTACATTAATATACTAGGCTCAATACCATTGTGGCCAAATATAATCTTAATTTTGTATCAATATACAAAGATCAATACCGATGTAGCCCTATACAATCTTAATTTTGCATTAATATACAATGATCAATATCAATTTAGCCAAATACATTCAGACTTATCAAACACACTTGAACTGTAAAAGCCTGGAGCTAAACTCTATCCTAAGATACGAGAGGAAAGATAAGTCCATAAAACTAAGTGACTTGGACACACAAAAGTCTGGATGAACAAAAGTGATATAACATGATCAATATTATATTACAAGTGATCCTAATCTATAATGCCGAAGAAACTTCTCTGAAGAAGTGAAATAGCAAAACAAAACTACTTTGGCTGATTCAGATTAGTGCCTTCGTTGTGTGATAGATTCTTTGGTTCTGAACAACACAAAGCCCTACACATTAAGTGAGAATTTCAGTATAATAATTCACCTGGAAATAAAGAAATTGGTTTGGTCACAGTGGCCTTTCAGGAGCCAGGTGAGACTTGCTCATACTCTGGCTGTCTGGAATCTAATGAACATTCATACATTAAATTAAGACTGCTTTAGGACCTAGGGCTTTTTTTTTTTTTAAACAAGTTGTTGAGAGCGTTTCATTATTTTTGATTCTTAGAAGTCACGACAGAGTCAGCTGATCTTTTCGTCTCAACATTGTATTAGTATGTATCCCTTATTTCTCTGCCTGTCTTTGAGTTCTCCTACTCAGACGCATTCCCTGGACTGCCAATTTAATTTATTCATGTATCTGTGTATGCATGTATTAGTGTGTATGTTCACATGTTATGTGGATGCCCACATTCATATGTATGCTTGTGTTTGGCAGGTCAGAGGAAGACCTTGGGTATTGGCCCTTGGGCACCTTCCTGTCCTTGGAACAGAGTCTCACTTGTCTGAAACTTTCCTAGGCTGGGGGGCTAGGGAGATCCAAAGGTCTGCCCATCTCCATCTCCCAATACACAATTGCCAGGATTAGAGGGTATGCCACCATGCCTGGATTTTATCATGGGCTTTTGGATCAGAAGTAAGCCCTTTGTGCTTAAAAGACAAGTGTTACATCAGCAGAGACATTTCTCCAGATTTGGAATGCCATTTTCTTGTAACAGATTTTTTTTTCCAACCCTTTCCATGAGGCTCTCTCCCACTCTCACTCAAATTCATGGTCACTTTTTCTTTAGTAGTTGTTATATATAAGTACTTGTGTGTGTGTGTGTGTGTACACGTGCGTGTGTGCGTGTATGTTCCTAAAGATATAAAAGCAACCTGCTTAGTCTATGTAATTTTACCTGTCTGTGTAAGAACTCAGAGCTGACCACTTAGTATTGGACAACCTACTGGTGGGTCTTATCTAGAACCTCATCCACTGCTGTACTAAACCAGCATAATTCCTAGCCACACTTTAAATATTTCACCTTATCCCACAGATAGGTGTAATTTTTCACTTCCTCCTCAAAGAAACTTCTCTTTGCAACAGATGGAGACAATTTTAGAAAACCATATTCAATCAGAATGGAGAGAGCAAGAGATCATGTGGTGCCCAGTCCCAAGTGCTATATTTATAACACACTTTCTGCATCTAGGGCTCATGGGCCACTGTGGAATAAGGAGCAGAAAGATGGAAAGATCTGGGGATCAGGACATTTGCTGTGAGATTGCGTCTTCTAGAAATATCAGAAAGGCTATACCCATGAAGTCTCACCAACATGGTTGTCTAAACAAGACCTGAACAAGGACACCAATAGACATGCTAACATGGAACATAGACAATTGGAAAGCATATTTTAATTCACAGAAGCCAGTCATTGTTGAGTGAGGCTCTGTCAGGATCCCTCACAGCTGCTGCATAAGGATCAGGTTACTCCCAGCCCTGCGCTGTTTCTGGTCCAGTGATTATTAAAATGAATTTGCATTTATTGTCAGAGAACATTTTCTTTCATTTAAGAAATTTTGTAAAATGTTTCCTTTGGTAGTGACTACAGATGGGGCAGTCTCTCAAGAGAAACCTTTAGGTCAGCCACCCTCATGAAGATAGCAGAGTCTGCTCCAACATCTTTTAATTTTATGTACTTTTCTTAAATTGTTTCCTTCCTTCCTTCCTTCCTTCCTTCCTTCCTTCCTTCCTTCCTTCCTTCCTTCCTTCCTTCCTTCCTTCCCTTCCTTCCTTCCTTCCTTCCTTCCTTCCTTCCTTTCCTTCCTTTCTTCCTTTCCTTCTTCTATTTCTTCTTCTTTCTTTTTTCTTTTTGCTACTGAGGAATTAAGTAGGCCCAGGATGGCCCTGAAATCTTTCACAATGTCAAAACAACATTCAACTAGATAAGACTATGCTGTGGATAGAAGATTAAGGTGAGAACCAAAGAAAAGGTGCTAAGAATTCCTCCACACGGTCGCACAGAAGAACCAGCCCAGGAGAAGCCCCACTGGCTTTTATATCTACAGTCACCTTCATTTATCATCACGTTTCAGGAAATTAAAGAAAAATGGAATAGCAGTTACTTCCTGCCTTTCTCGTTCACTTTGAAACGCACGAGGTGTCCTGGTGAGCTCAGCACACCACAGTGATGAGGACAGAGCTGCTAGCAGCTAATATTTCACTAAAGTGACCAGAATAAAAGCATGAAGTTAAAACAAATGGGTTGGAAGGGGCACATTTCAAATTCACTGTTTTCATCCTCCACCTTTTCTCTCTTCCTTTCTGTTTCCAACCTCCGCATTTTTGGACATCCTGAGCCTTTTGTGTGTAAGTCTGTGTGGGTGGATGTGATGAGAAGCAGTTGAATAAACTTCCTTTAAAGCCACTAAAGCTCTTGTAGAGGCTAATAGAGGGCAGGGGGTGGACCAACGCTTCACAGTTAACAAGAGATCTTTGAGTGCAAATTTTAATTCACAGGAGTCCCCAGCTCCAGTCCAAAAGGAAATGTTTTCTTTGAAAAAAAATGTGAAGAACTGACTGGGGTTACTTAAGGAATTATGACCTTTTGCTGAGGAAAATCTGTATGTATAATTCAACTGTAGATGTTCTCCTTTGCTTATATATAGTAAATATAGTTGGAGGCATTTGGAATCCTTAGTTAGAATTTCTTGCTTTGGCTGTATGGCTTCCCTATGGTTTCTAGTCAACGTATTATATCTTTGTGGGGAGTTTAGTTAACATTCTAGGAAATAGGGTGGTTCAGTTCCTAGATTCCAAATATAAGTTCTCTAAAAAAAATAGTTATTAAAAATGAGAAAGTCATGGATAGTTACAACTATAAATTCTGGTCATAAATGCAAATCAAAAAATTAGCTCCATTATAAGAAATATGTCTGATCCAAATAAAAATCATAGAGGTTGGTAAGATTTGATCTATGAAAGCTGAAAAGTATTTACATTTTTCTTATTACTGTAAAGCTTATTTCTAAATTTAATTTCTCTCCATGTACTACATTTCCCCATTCTTTATTTTCCAGTATTTTTTCATTGCTCCCACACTCATTGGTTATAGCACCATAAGCTATGACTACATTCCACCAGCTTAAAGTGGAGATGAAGTTGATCACATGGGGTTTCTGTACATGGTACAATATGTGTTGCTTTCTTTTCTTGCCCAGATGGACTTGAGTCTCTCTAAAACCAATGTTTAGACTTTGAAGATAATGATGAAAACAGAAACACATTCATACTAATTTCATTCTCTAATATGAAAAAAAAAGAATTTTAGGATGTCCATTTCTAATGTTGGGAAATAAAAGAGGAAACAAAGTTACTCTGTGTATTGTTGGCACATGACATAGCTTAGGGATTGATTTATTTTTTGATATTACACATTCTTAAATGGAAAAAGTGATGCAGAAACATAATCTGAATATAAAGTTTATAGAAGACTAAATTATATGGAAGGTAGTATAATTTTTTGCTAACACTAAATGCAGACTTTTATTTTTGTACTTAAAGAGAGAGAAAAACAGTTCATTTTTATGATGAAATAAGAATGAATTTTCTTATTTCTCCTGAGTATAGACATTAATTAAATTACATAAAAATTGGTCCCATTCTTTTAAAAAAAGAAACCTTATCATATGTTGAAATGTAAAATATCAGTTCTTAAATTCAAATTGTCTCCAATAGAAACACCTAGGGGGATTCTGGTGAGTCAAATAACACTTAAAACACCAGATGGAATGACTTCATGGATCAAACATCTGCTTCATATTTTAAAAATATTTGATGTCAATTCTGATATTATTAGAATTAGATTGTTGGTATATTTTTAAAACTTTCATGTGGATTAATTCTTATTAATTTATTAAACAATATTACTTAACTCCAAAATTATGAAAAACATTGAGTGAACAATGGGTCATGTATATATAATTTTTGATCTTCTTTCTGCTTCCCTTCACTCTCCAATTCTACTTCTCTTTTCCCTTGAAGCTAAACATTTGTCTATAAAGCATATGCTACATATCTTGTCTATTCTCTCTTCATTTGCTTTCTTTCTATTTTGAAGTCAGTTGCTGATACCAATATTTGTTATAGTATGAACTCATGAAGAATACAATAGGCATCTTTACCATGATATTTTGCTAGATTTTGTATCATATATTTGTATATATGCATATATATATGTATATACATATATATGTATATATATGTGTGTGTGTGTGTGTGTGTGTGTGTGTGTGTGTGTGTGTGTAAAAGGGAAGGAGTGTTATATAACTGAACTGAACAATTGAGGCTGAGATAAAACAGCATTTATGACAAGACCATATTTAATGCTAAGTAAAGAACTTTTAACTTTAATTGTATAGAAGTCAGATGAGGGCTGGAGAGATGGCTTAGCCATTAAAGGCTAGACTCACAAACCAAAAATATAAAAGTCAGATCACTCTTTTTTATATACATTTATTTATTTCTTCAAATTACATCTCAATCATAGTCCCTCCTTCCTCCCCATTGCAATCTCACCTTCCTACCCTCTTCCCCCTCACCCTCTTATCTGCTCTTTTAAAAATTTAATGTGTATTTTCCCCCCAACAGCTCCCTCTTTTAGTCAAATAAAAGGCTCTTTTTCTTGTAACAATGAAAACAATACAAAACAATGAGAATAATTAGACCACAATTATGAAAATTATAAGGTATAACATACATTCCCAATATCCAGTGCATACATATTTGACAACTGATAATAACAGTATATTATCTATCTATATCAATAAGTTTAAAGTTCTATACCTAACTTGGTTTCCATCCTAACTTGCATTACTAACTTAAAGACATCTTCTTATACCTAGAACATCTTTTTAATTCCTAAACAACTTAAAATTTAATTGTGAGACTATATAACTATCTAGTCTTCAACCACATCAGAGACCTGAAAAGGATAAATATATATGAATAAGCAGGAGATGCAGAGCCATTAGCTTCCAAAACTAAGAAATGACAAACAACTGGCTGCCTGGAGAGTCCCCAATTTCTCTCAATACATTAGAGCATCTATCTTCAGCCATTTGGCCCAGTATCTCTGACAGACATTAATTGTAAAGCAGGAAGTATGAAGGACTTGCCTACCCTGTCTTGGCAGAGCTAGGCTATTGACTTACCTGCTTTCAAGTTTTGTCCTTTTAGGACAGCATTCTGTCTACAGTTGGAGCAAGGGATTTTTCTTGACCATTGACAGGCTTGCCACTAATGCAGCCATCTTCAAATGGAGATTCCTTGATGCTCATCTTCTACTTGGAATAGAATAGGGGGTGCTGTCAGGATATGACATGTCTCAATATCAAAAAATCTTAAGTTAAGAAAACATCTTTGAATGCCATATTTTACAGATCTCTTGAGGTTTTTGAAGACCACCTATCTATCTCTGTATATTTGGATAAGCAAATATTGCTTGTCTCTTAGCAACTTGTTTTCTAATTAACTTAGAAAACATCTGTGATAATCTACACTAGTATCTAACAAAATGACATGTTTGAATGACTATTAGTTTCCATTTCTTAATTATCCTAATCAGTTTGTGAAAGTTGCTATATCAGTATTGATCTTTGTATATTGATACAAAATTAAGGTTAACTCTTTTTAAGGTATTGAATATATGTAAAGCTTAAAAATGCAATGTGGAATTGATCACTCTTACCTTGAGGTATGGCTTTGACATGTGCACATGCCTTCCCTTTTATCTAGAAAGAGTAAACTTGTTCTAACATGTGGGAACAGTGGCTGCTTAATTCTGCTGTTCCCACCTGTGAGGCAGGGGAGAACTCATTCCAGTGGATTCATCATTGTCAAGCAACAGATGCCTGGCAGGTAGAGCTTGTGATGAGATGGGATATTGAACTTCTCTACTTCTCCTTGACTCTATCTGTCTGACACTCAAGTTACTGACTCCAAATCTATGTTTCTCTACTTCCTTTTTTATTTTCTATTGGCACCAATCACTTTTAGATACCCTTGGTTCTATAGAGCCAATCATTGATACAGGCTCACCTTTATAAACTCAAGAGTAGTGTGAGAAAATACTGCTGTTAAAATACACCATTCTGTTCTGTGCAAAAAGGAAACTTGGAAGCAGGTAAGTTGACAGCCTAGCTCTGCCAAGACAGGGTAGACAAGTCCTTCATACTTCTTGCTTTACAATTAATGCCTGTCAGAGATACTGGGCCAAAAGGGTGAAGATAGATGCTCCAACAT
>CAJQZJ010004801.1:5300044-5334842 GCA_907164525.1 Lophiomys imhausi
TAGATTTCATTTGTGAACACACAGGAGGGTTTTTGTATGATACCTGAATGTCTTTTATTTCCTTGTCCATGTTCCTATTGGGCTCTCTTATATTGACTTAATAAAAAGGACTTTTTCTCTTTCATGGTTTAAATGGCACAGAGTTGTTTGTCTCCTTTGTACCTTTGAAAATTGAATTCTTACCACTTGCTTGTCTTGATATATTTATTTTAATGTTTTTATTACCTTTTGATAACTTAAGATATAGTTTTCTACTTTTGCATGAATGCTTTTTAAATGTGTATACTATGTAAGAGTTGGGATCTCATATATTTATGTAATTAGTTGATAATTACCATATTTGTAGATATTTTCAATTTTTATCTCTAGTATTCATACTTTTTTCTTTTTAATGTTTATTTATTTATATATTTTATGTATATGAGTGCTGTGTCTGTATTTATGCAGGAACATCAGACAAGAGTATCAGATCTCATTGTAAATGATTATAAGCTACCTACCATGTGTATGCTGAGAATTGACTTCAGGACCTCTAGAAGAACAGCCAGTGCTTGTAACTGTTGAGCCATCTCTCCAGCCTCAATTTATACTTTCTTCTTTTTTTAATAAATAAATTTATTTATTCGTTGCTTCAGGTTACATCCCCATCGTATTGTCCTCTTTCCCCCCTTCCAAGCCCCGCCCTCCCACCCTCTACCCCCTAACCCTTCCATCCTGCTCCTCTGGAGTGGAGTGTCCCTACATAACAGTCCCTCACCCCAGTTCAGAAGTCATATGAGGGCCAAGAGCCTCCTCATACACTGGGGACCTGCAAGGCAGTACCACCAATGAAAAGTGTCTCGTTGCCTTTTACAACTTTTGCTCTGTAGTACAGCTTGAAATCTGGGATGGTGATACCTCCAGATGTTTTTTTATTGTACAGGATTGATTTAGTTATTCTGGGCTTTTTGTTGTTCCATATGAAATTGAGAATAGCTCTTTCCAAGTCTATAAAAAATTGTGTTGGTATTTTGATAGGAACTGCATTGAATCTATATATTGCTTTTGGTAGGATGGCCATTTTTATTAGGTTGATCCTACCTATCCATGAGCATGGGAGATCTTTCCATCTTCTAAAGGCCTCTTCCATTTCTTTCTTCAAGGGCTTGAAGTTCTTGATGTACAGGTCCTTTACTTTCTTAGTTAGAGTTACCCCCAGGTATTTTATATTGTTTGTGGCTATTGTGAAGGGGGTTGTTTCCCTTATTTCTTTCATTGCCAGGGAGGGAAAACTAAAAAACAAACCAACAAACCAAAATAAAAAAAATAAAAAGTCTATACTTTCTTCTTTTTTCCTAACCTTTGCACCTACTTTACATTTCTACTTTTGTGTTTTACTTTGAATTTGTTTGCTTTAAGAATTTCTCTTAGGGACTGGGAAGATGGCTCAGTAGGTAAAAACAATGGACCACACAAGGTTGAGAAACTAAGTTTTATCTCCATATGGAAGAAAAACCAATTCAACAAATTTGTCCTGTGGGAGTCCACACATCATACATACCATGCACCTCTCCCCTAATGCAGACATATTATACACATAAATAAATAATAAAAGAAAATTCACCTGGATTTATATAACATTTGTATCATTCCCATTTTCTATCTAGTATATTTCCCTCTCTATATTAATTTCTTCCTCTTCTTATCCTTTGTTATGTATGATCTTCTTTACATTCTAAACAAATATTTAACAATAGATCTTTTCTTTAGAGAAAGAACTTACCCATATTGTAGGTCCTGATAATCAATGACTTATTAATTAATATTTGGTAAGACATCAATTGTGTATGTCACACTTTCCTTTGGTGGATAAGGAATGTTGTTGTTGTTGTTATTTTGAGTCTCAAAATCTACCAAGAACTAGCATTGCTCTTGCTTTGGCCTCTCAAATGCTGGTTAGAGGAGTGTGTGTGTGTGTGTGTGTGTGTGTGTGTGTAACAGAACATGTAGCCCCAGGAGTTTAAATGATGAGATCCCATTTCTAGTTTCATATTAATTAGTTGTGTAGTTAAAAATTTCTCTTATTGGTGTTTTATGTTCAGAAAATCTGATCTTACTACCACTGTTTGAAAACCATCCTGGTTTTTATGGTATGTTTCCTATTTGTGAAAGAATTGTCTTTATTTTGGTAAATAACAATAACTCATATGAGAAAAAAGAGTGATACATTATTTCTGGAAAAGAAATGCATGCATGCACAGAGCTAAGGTTAGAGGGAGAGGGAGGACAGAGGTCCCTGGAACAGAATCTGAGGACTGGACCAGGGCTGGAGGAATAACAAGCAGCTGGAGATATTTTAAGTGCAGATGTGTCAAGAAACCACACATTCCAAACTATCTGCTCTTCAGACCACATGTATAAAGTCTTTTGCATATCCCCAAATCTTTTAGGTAATAAGGGAGGGCTGCAGAAGCTGAGAGGGAATTCAAGAAGGATCCTTCCCTGGGTGGAGGTATTTTGTGGTATAAAGATGTAACAATTATAAACATTAACAGTTACTGGACACTTACTATCTTGAAGTAGTGTCATCTGTCAATCTTTATATCCCAACCCATCTACAAGATGTTACAGCTTCTTATTCATTCACAGATGTGGAAATAGAGACACCAAGGTTCAATAACTTGCCTGGCTTTGTTTATGATTACAGCTGAACTAGCATTTGGAATAAACCTTGGAGGTCTCTTCCTTGTCGTCCCTTCTCTAGATTGCGAGCTTAGTGCGGAGTGGAGCTGAGGGGTGCAGTAGAAACCAGAAGAAATATAGCTTCTGGAATTTTGAGTTCTTCTTGAAAACTGTACTCATAAAGATCAGGAGATAATGTACCCAAGCTGAATTTACCTTGATTATCAGATTCACAATGATTCTTGTTACAGAAGAAACTGAATACTGTACAACTGTTAGAAGGTAAAAATAAGACCGTGAGTAACCAACCACCTGTAGGAAGCAGCAGGAAACCAGTCCATTAGCTAGATGTGTATAGTCAGTATGTGATCTCAAAGGCAGACTTGTAAGAATTCAGACAACTATCTCTGGTTCTGGTGCTGAAAGTCATACAACATTCCCATAAGAACCCCAAGCACACCCAGGCTAGCTTAACTGGTAGCTGCCTTATTCCTACTTTCAATTTATGCTCATCCAGAAAGGCGAAATATGGACACACACACACACACACACACAGAGAGAGAGAGAGAGAGAGAGAGAGAGAGAGAGAGAGAGACCAACAACCACATGGGGTGTGTTGCTTCTATTTACCTCCACTGTGGCTTTCTGACAGTCTTTATTCAGGTACACTTGTACACTTCAACCTTCCCTCTTCTCACCAGAGAGCATTCCCACTCACTGCCTGCCTTTAAGTGAATGTTAAGCACCAGTGATGGTGGCTGACTCCCTTGCTACTGCATGTTCTAAATAAATAGCCTTTGCTTTTTTTCATCTGGGTGGTCTCCATTTGGTTTCCAAAGCGTTATTCTTTTTAGTGCATGTGTCTGTGGTTTCCATTACACCGGGGCATGAAGACACGACTCTTTATTTATCCTGTGTTCTATCTTCCTGAGTGTAATCTAGTGCACTTTTACGTATTTAAAATATTTGTTGACTAGATTTCTTGGGAATTTAAGTTGCTTTGGTTTCCAGGTGCTATTTGGAAGTGCCTCTTTTGTAGCAGCTATTTACAGCTCAATAAATTATGTTGGAGAGACCTCTGTACAGAAGAGGTGATGATGACAATGCTGATAATTATGATGCTGGCTGCTAGCATTCATTGTATGCAAAGCAATATTTTAGTTAAATGTTAACTTCTGCACAACCAGAGAAGAGGGCGTGATGACAATTCCTGTTTGGTGCAGAGTTTGAAGACAAAAAGCACAACCGCCTTCAACAAAAACAGGACCCTAAAAGAGCCAAGTTCTAACTCAGGAGTGTTAGCCTAGAGTCTACCCTCTTAACTGCTAAACTGTATGATTTCTCAGTCTTAAAGGCAGATTTGACTTTGCTCATTTTGGTTCAGAAACCTGGATATCATGTCCTGGGGACACATAAGCAAATAAAATAGGGTCCCTGTCTTGAAGAAGTTTGCCATGTTGTAAATTTGCAAGTGTTAAGGGCTCATAGAGAAGAGGACATAGGGTGTCAGAAGGGGGATTTGTGGCAGAAAGCTATTTTCTCCAGGGAGCTAGCAAAAGCTTGACTGGAAATAGGGCTCCAGGGAAAGTGGGAAAGCAGAAATGTCCTTAGAGAGAAGAAACTAGACACTAGACTTCTGCATGAGGACTTTGGACTTTGCCCAAACTTTGTAAAAAAAAAAAAAAGTACATAGAAGAATAAAGTGTGGTCAGGAATATTAGTTAATAAGCTGGAGTCTGCCCTAAAAAAAAAAAAAAAAGGAAAGCTAGAATCAGGGAGTTAATATGTCGATATTCCTCTTGTTTTAAGTTGACAACTCTTTGCAGAGCAGAACAATCAAGTCAGTTTTGGAGGGGACATGCACTGAAGGATGGGGGCAGGTAATGCATGTGACCCCACTTAGTGTCTCACAGCCTGCTGAAGGTGGCACATGCTAAGCCAGATGGTTAGGTGAGACAGGATAGCAGTGAGATCAGCATTGCAGGGGGCTGCTTCTGGCCCTCTGATTCTGTTTGAATGAACCATTTTAACTTCTTTGAATCCTTGTTCCATAAATGTAAAATAAGGCAGTATTACCCCCCCCCCAATCTTTAAGATTGTGAAATTCTGAAACAAAATTACACTTTGGAGAGACACTTCACCTTTTCTAGTGAAGGCAGTATTAGCAATCTGCATGGAATCAGCTGAAATTCGGTCACCCATAAAAGTGACCTCAAGGAGAGGGTTACTGCTTTCCAAACACAATAAAAAGTCCATGAAACAAAAGTGTTTGAAACTCTACCAGTATAAACAGAGTGCTTCTTTTTCTGTTAAAGCATTAAAACAATTCTATAAAAAGCAGAAAATTCCTTGTAGCTTCAACTGCCAAATCCGTTCCTGAGTTCTGCTCAGGAAAAGGGTCTGCCTCTCCCAGTTGACATTCTGAGCTCAAAGATGTTGTGGATGAAGAGGAGGGAAAAGTCTTCTTTGGCCAGGGCCCAAGTATGTCAGCATTGCTCCTGGCTGTGGGTTTCCTCCTCTGCTACAGCTATTTCTAAACAAGGGCCTTTTAGGCTGACCAAGGAATAGGGTAGCCATCTCAGGGCAAGAGAACTGCAATAAAGGAAGCTGGAGCTGCCTTACGTGAGGCCAACAAGATGGGAGGCAATACCACATGAGTCCCAAACTTGCAAATCTTTTTAGAAACTACAGGTCACTCAATATAAAGTTAACTTGACATAGAATTAGTAATATTTATGAAAGGAAATCAAGAATGTAGGTTTAAAAAAGAAAGTTAAACTACATTCCTTCTGTCACAACAAACATTGTTTAGTTCTCTAATGCATTATTACATTGTTACACAGCTACAAGCATATGACAGTAACAATGTATACCCTCGTATCTCTTCCTCTCAGTTTAAATGACATAATGAGTGCAACCCTTCCTTATTACCACTGGTTTTCAAGTTTCTTAGAATAAATCAGGGGTTCCACAGGAAAGAGTTGTAAAACACCAGTCCTATTTTAGAGCACATTGATATTCCAAGATGTCATGTCGCAGGAGGCACCAGACCAAGTACAAGACAAAGACTGAGATTTAGATTAGATTCCCGAGGTGGTGGAGAAATGGAAACACTCCTCAATTGCTGGTGGGAGTGCAAGCTTGTACAACCACTACGGAAATCAGTCTGGCGATATCTTAGAAACTTAGAATAGCTCTACCTCAAAACCCAGGCATACCACTTCTGGGTATACATCCAAATGATTCCTCCCCAAACCACAAGGACATTTCCTCATCTATGTTCATAACAGCCTTATTTGTAATAGTTAGAAACTGGAAACAACCCAGATGTCCCTCAACCGAGGAATGGATTTAAAAAAAAAAAAAAAAACTGTGATACATCTACACGATGGAATACTTCTCAGCCATCAGAAACAATGAAATCATGCAATTTGCTGCCAAATGGATGGAACTAGAGAATCTCATCCTGAGTGAGATAATCCATACTCAGAAGGATGCACATGGCATCTATTCACTTATAATCGGATTTTAGCCATATAATACAGGATAGTTATGCTACAGCCAATGCACCAAAGGGAATAAGAACATAGACTTTGTTACCTGTCAATGAGACACTTTGCCCTAGTGGTGCTGCCTTGTAGGCCCCCAGTGTTTGAGGAGGCTCTTGCCCCTCATATGACTGCTGAACTGGAGCAGGGCACTGTTATGTAGGGACACCCCACTCCAGAGGAGTGGGATGGAAGTGATAGGGGGTAGAGGGTGGAAGAGTGGAAATGGGAGGTGTGGAAAGAGGACACTACAATGGAGATGTAACCTGAAGTAATAAATAAACATTAAAAAAGATTAAATTGCCATTGTCTTTTCTTCTGCTTCCTGTGATTTAGGAGGTACTAATACTCTTAGTACTGAAGTTTGATTTTGTCCTAGACGAAATCAACAGCACTTGGCATTTGAAATTGGTGTGTGTATACTTTCTTGACTATTTAAAGCCTACCAATTTTAGTTGTGAATATAACATCACCGTATACTTAATGGGATTCAAACAAAATCCGTGTAACTTCTAACACCAAAACTAAGCAGCACATCAAGGTGCTGGGTGTCATAATGCATCCATGGTGCCCTGCTTCCCGTGGCTTGGGGGTGGGGTCCTTAGAGTCAGATGGTGCTAACTGAGTGAAAGAGCTTCTAAGTTTGACCCTGTGTGAGTCAGTCAACCTGCTCTAGCTCATGTTTGTCTGATTCATTCATGGTCTGTTTGTAAATGCATAATTTCGGGAAAAGCAATAATCAAGTAAGTCAGTAGGTAACAGATATGAGGGCATGTTATTGACAACCTGATTCCCTTGTAAAAGACTGCCTAGCGAAGCACACTTTTATTAAAAAAAAAAAACTGTCCTTAATCACATATTGGAAAAGTGAAAAATAGAAAAAGCTTAATTTCATTATGCTCTGTGGTCACACTCCTTAACTTTCAACAAAGGAGGGTAAATATTAAAATAAGTGCACAACCACATCGCGACATCTTTTCTCTTCTAGTTATTTTCAATACTCCTAGTTCTTCAGTTAAGACTGCTTCTGGGCCTGCTTCATATTTCAGTAATGTTTTAAAGAGGCCAGTGTCCTTATTCCTCAGACTGGGAATACTTTCTCGCCATGGGGGAAGGAGTGATGAAATTTTGGTGTGATGTAGAATCATTTCTAATCTTACCGCATGCCTGGAGTAAACATTGTTCTTACTGCTCAGTTCCTTTGATCTCATATCCTAAGGCCCAAGTTTGACAAGTTGGTTTGCAACAGCCCTAATGCCTCACTTTTTCTTTGGACATTTGCTAAATTCCCCAAGTTTTGAATCTGGAAGAAGAAAACAAGTTTTCAAGGTTGAAAGGCTGCAGCATCCCCGAAATGTAATGTAGCATGATCATCCAGTGTTAAAGATGAAACAATATATCCACCCATGTTGTGAACTGTGTAGAATGGCATTAGGCTGTCTGCTGGAGTGCATGACTGCACATTGATTGGTGAGTGCCCTTCTTCCCTGAGTCTCCCCAAGTCTATTCGTGTTTACTATCTAAGCATTAGTCCTCTTCTGACAGGTAGGATGGAGATTGTATTGGTGGTCACATCCAGCAGAGTATGTGTTTGAAGTCTTATTAGGCATATGGTTTTCTGTCTTGTCCTTTTATTTATAGAGAAAAATCAAAAAATAAGAAGCTTAGGTGGGCAACAACATCCAGATGGTTGCTTTCCACTTTCAGAATAGTGAACTATCTGCTAAGAACATTTACATCTAGCAAACAAATGTCCAGAGTGGAACATAGCTCTATGATACAAAAATAGAATGGGAAGAAGATTTAAGCACTTAGTTGGCAGAAAATCTGGTTCCCCTGTTTGTGTGTGTGTCCATGCGTGCATGTGTGTGTGTTTATGTCTCTGTGTGTTTGTACATATGTGTGAACATGTGTGTCTGTGTCTATCTGTGCATTTGTTTGTGTTTTTTTGCATGTGTGAGTGTGTGGAATGTGTGTATTTGTGTGTATGAGTGTGTTTGGATGTGAGATGTGGAGGTTGTGGGGGAATGGGTAGATGAGGAGTTTGTGTGGATATTTGTGTGTATGAATATGTATTTTTATGTGTGTTTGAATGTGACAGAGAGAATGTGTGTGTATATTTGTGAGTGTGCATATGAATGTGTGTCTAGGGTGGGATATATGTGGGTATGTGGAAGTGTATGTGTGTTTGTGTGTGTTAGTGTATATATGGAGGACTGTGTGAGTATGTAGGGTGTGTGTATGTGCGTGAGAGAAGGATGGGAGTGGGGTGTATGTGAGTGGATGTGTGTCTGTGTATATATGTACATTAGTGTGCGTGTGTGTGTGTGTAAGTTAACACAATTCTTTTTCTCTGGTTTAAAAAGCAGCATGATGACAACTTAATGTAAAAATTTGCACTTTAGAGAAAGCTCGAGAAGTGGAGCTATAATTCTGAACACTAGAGAACAGATGTTTGTCACTATATGGTACTCAGAAGGATGCTGCAGTGAACTCTGACGTGTTGGAGCGGGGGACCTTGTTATGCTTGAAGCTTCACTGGTGGAACATCAACATTCTTTGCTTTCTCTTTGCAAAATATTTGCTGCAAAGTGTAAATAAAGAAAGATGAGTATTTCTTCCCATTGCTGTGCAGAAACGTCTGACATCTGGGCTTGTGTTTATGCCCCGCACCGCAGGCCCGTCCTTCAAAGCAGTCTGAGTTTTGCTTTCACTTGCTTCAATGTCCAGAAAGTAACTTTAATGTTTTTCTTAGGAAGATGATTTTGTCCAAGCATATGGTGCATCTTAAATATTTGAGCCAAAAAACAAGTCACTAAAAGGGGTCATTTTCCAATTTATCTTTACAGCACACCTGCTTATGTCCCAAGGGTTCTGTGTCACTCCAACTACATAGTCTAAATATAAGATCCAAAAATAACATAGTGTCTTTGAGGATATAATTTTAAAACATATTTCCACCTTGTTTTCTCCAAACAATATGATTACAAAGAGTCCTACAGCAGAAGAAAGCAAATAAATTAGAACTGAGGGAGAAAATGGGCAGAGAATGGAAAGGAACCTCTGCATAAAATGAGGGTGGGAGAACAGACAGAATCTTCATAGCCTTAACACACATAATTTATTCTATGTATTCACTATGGTGTGGCCGTCATTTGTCTCTGAATGTGCTTGCAAATAAGTAGAAGATGGAAGCAGAATTAATTGTGTGAGTGTCAATGTTAGGAAAGACAAAGCAACTCCTTTGGAGAAGTTCTTTTCTGTTGGTACAGTTGGCTATAAGAACATTTTCTATATGTCTTCCTGAAGGGAATATGTTCATTTAGAGAAAACTATATTCAGTTTTATTTTTATTATGAATATAATGATCGCTTTTGCAGGGCTGCTCCAACAATCTTCCTAATCATGGAGCTGTATCCAGACCCCCTTTCACAAGTTACTTCTTAGTGTGATTCCTCTGTTCTTGGCAAGTTAGGAACTTCTAGACCCATTGAACAAGCTTGTTGAGACAGAAATCATGAAGCACAGGGATGCTGTGGGAATACAATCTCAGAAATCTACTGTCCATAGCTCTGCAAGTGTTGAGTTAATCCTAATGCTTAAGGGTCGTATCATTCAATATTTTATTCATTGCTGTGAAGCTGTTTAAAAAATGGCAGAATTTTCTTTAAAAAGTATATTTTTAGATGAACATGACACCATCTTTTAGTATTTGGCAACATCTTGGAAACAGCTGCCACAGTGGCTCCTTTTCATATTTTCTTAGTTAACAACGTTGTGACATCAGCTTAAGTTTACCAATAAACTACCATTAAAACAAGTCTTCTCTCCCCCGAAGATTCCAGAAGGAAAGCTAGTCTCTAAATCTAGAAACCAAAACAGAACAATGTATCCCTTAGTGTGTACAGAACCATCTCTGATTATCCTAGGAAGATCTGGCTGTCGTCTGATGCTGAGGGTTGAACCCAGGACTATCTACAGGCTGTGCTAGCATCCTACCACTTAGCTAGCTTCCCAGACTGAGATGTGGCTTTTTAAAATGGCAGCATTGTTCCTACTTCTTCATCCTACGATTGATTACAAACTTAGACCTTGATGTTCAGCTTAGTAAATAGTGTATCCATGTCCATAGGAGTATGTCTTCCTTTTGCTTTAGTGCGAAGGGGGATCAAAAGCAGACAGTATTTCCAAAGAGGTACCAGCCTTTTGCAGATCAGCATGAACTGATCATTTGGGACTGGTACATGCTACAATTTTTTTGTAATTCTTACTTCTTTTTACAGTAGAGGAATCTACACCATCAACTCTTACCATTCTCCCCTCCTTGCCCCCTGTCAGCTTTCTGAACCTGTGTAGAAAATTGATAAGATGGGGAGGGGAGGACTCAAGAGACTCCAAGCACCTCCTTAGGCAAATGATGTCACTCTTCGGGAAGAAAGATTAGTTTCTCTGCAAATATGGAGTTCTACAAACCCATTTGCACTAGTCACAGTGTTTCACACTAAAATAAACACATCCTTCATGTGGATATGAAGATCCACACACCTACCATGATCTAATGAAAAATGCCTTGCTTTACTCTTGTTAGACACAGCAGGTTTCTAGGATGGCCAAGTCTCCCTCACTGATCCTGAAGAATGTCAGCCAAGGCTTGACAGCTTTTCAGATCTTTGTGTTGGAGTCTGCCAGCTTTCCCAGATTACTCTACCAGTATCTCAACTGAGTGCTGTTTTCGCTTAAATACTGTACCACGTGTTTAGTAAGGATTAACAGAAAGGCCATCGAGAATCGTGCTCCTTAATATTCTAGAACATTGTCAAATAAATTCTAAAGGTTGGCCCTATATGTGGGTGTTATTACCTCAAAAAACAAAAGGAGAGACTTCTCCAGGAAAAGACTTTGGAGTCCAGTGCTCTCTGCCCAGCAGTGAGAGTGACATTTCAATGGCACCTCACTCTGCTGGAGCCTCCTGTTGGGTGCCTGTGGGCACGACTTCTCTGTCTTACAGATTCCCAGAGGACTTACCTTGTTGCTGTTTCATACCCCGTGGGCCTCAACATGTGTAGGGATCTGCCCATGTTCAGACAGCTTGTAAGTGGAACTTTTGATTTTAAATGTTTCTATCTGCCTTCACAGCCTCTCTGTGAACAACCACAGTTAGTTCAGACATTACTCACACCAAGGGGGATCCCCAGCAGTGTCTCAAAGGGTTCTGGTCAGCTGCCTACTAATGAGTCAATTATACCATACTCTTATTTACAACTGTAGTGATGTAATCCTTCCATTAAAGCTAATATTTTAGACCTTAGCCCTTCCAAATAAAACTTTGACCTGCACATTAGTGCTGTTCACTCTGAGCTGCCAAACCTGCTAAAGCACTATCAACACAAGGCGACTGTTTCCCTGTGACGGAAGCCGTCATGTGCACGGAAGCCGTCATGTGCACGGAAGCCGTCATGTGCACGGAAGCCGTCATGTGCACGGAAGCCGTCATGTGCACGGAAGCTGTCATGTGCACTATTTCCATGTCAGTCTAAGACTGCGAGGGTTGTGCTGTGCAGCGTCTTCACTGCCCAGATTAGGAACTGGGTTCAGGCTAACACTCCACAGCTAATAAGGCAGAATTGCCACTGCAAAAGTCATTATCACAGTAATGATAAGAAGGATGAGTTGCTTTGTTATTTATTAGCTCTGACACACCTTCCAGCTTCCTGCCTGCCTTTTGGGGTTGCTGTTGGGACACCTAATTTCAAGGCTAAGTGAAATTACTACATATACATATACATATATATATGTATGTTAAGGTTTAACTCTGCTTCAACCACAAGTATTGTGCTATGAACCAATGCCATAAGCAAAACTTAGAAGCAGTCATAGATACATAAATCTTTAAAACTCAGAGGCATTTTGGGTAGTTTGCCTCCCTTTGAGTCTTCAGAGAAGGCAGCAGGAAATGTGGGCTGATAAATACAGGGATGCAGAGCCACTGGTGTGAGAAGCAAACTGCCCAGTCTGCATACGTGCTGTCCTTATCAAGTGTCTCGTTCATTGTCAATTAAGAGAAATGAAAGGAAAATGAGACAGTCAACAGGACTAATTCAAGAACTACACTAATTAAAACTGAGGAAAAATTAACTTACATATCACAGCCCTGTGCATTCATGGCACATGGAGAAATGGAGTTTATGAAGTGGAAAATAGACCAGTAGTTTTTAACATATTTGAACTACAATGTCATGTAGTCATATTAATAAGCCCCCCTCCTAATTTGGAGGAAAGAGTAAAAGAAAAGAAACCAATAATAAAATAGCATAAAACTTCATTGATAAAGTAACAATATCTGTGTAGTAGATAATAAAGAGAGGAAATGGATTCCTAAAAATCATAAATGAGAGATGGAGGTATTAAAAAAACTTTAAAAGTAAATTTTAATCATATCCATGTTTTATTTACGGCCTTTTAACTGTTCTTGGCAGAATCAGTCAACATGCTCACACACCATGGGCCAAGCAGACGGACAAAGGTATAGTGCACCCAAACACAGCGTTCTCCAGGTCTGTGATGTGGGGCCCTGTCCCCTGTACGCTAGAGAAGCCCATTCATACAGTAAAGTTTCTCAGGTCACAGGCGACCTGCTGAGTTGGTTGTTTGTTTCTGGAATTGATGGAAACTGTTGTTTAGTTGTTTATATTACAAATGAGCTCTCCCGTGACAGTAACTAAACACGACCTTCTTATTTTCCAGGGTTTGATGTGGAAGATAGGCTGTAGTTTTCCTATCAAACTGTTCAAACAAGATGCCTATGGGAAAAGGATTTTGCTGAGAAACCAATCAAGACGCCCACATGTCCTGTGATGTTAGAATATACAGATGTCCAAAGGCAGCCAAATGGAGGACAAGGTTTTTGTTGAGAATATCTGTGTTATTTTAAACAAAGGCCACAAAATGCTTTCTTAAAAGGTCATCTTTTAGCAATCTTATTGTCACACTGTGAAACCCCACTCATGGCTGACTGGCACAGTCACTACACCTAAATAAATAGAAAGAAACACTTAGGGAAGAAATGGAGAAATTTGCGATTTCTAACCCCAGCTCTGACCCTGACTTGGTGTGTGGTCCTGAGAAAACCATTTAACCTCTTGGTGGCTCACATTCCCTTAAGAATCTCAAGTTTCAGGGGATAAAGTAAGGATAGGATTTTGGAATTATCTTTGTGAAGATTCAGGCATGCTGAAAGAAAGAATGAATAATTTCTAGATGCAGAATAAAAATAAATTTTAATAGAAAAATATTTTGAGTAAGAACTGTGAATGGATGGATCAAGGAGTTTGAGCGACCTTAGATTTTCGTGTCAAATTAATCTTTCTTTCTTTTCTAGTTGCAATTTAATGTTTTTGCAGATATACAGAGATAAAGATTTTATTACCAAGGAGAAAAAGTGGGTCCAAGACAAATTTTAGCATAATCACATATTTACTCTTGTGTTCACTATTAAGAATACTGTCAGGAAACATTGCCATCTTCTATGTGTACCATCAAAGGAGACTTTTTTTCTATAGGAAAGAAATTACTTTACATGAGGAAGGTTCTTCTAAAGAGCCTTTCCACAAATCCAGGTCAAAGTATTCAAAAACAGTTTTGCATCTATAACAATTACACATACACACCACAAATACACATTCCCCACATCACACACACACACACACACAGAGAGAGACACTTGAATCTCTGTATTTCTAGACTAACACACCCTGAAATAGTTTTACAAGAAAACCAACATTAAAATTAGTTAATTTTTAATATGCAATTCATTTTTAAATTGTCTACAAGTAGAAATGGGAGAGATTAATTCAGGGTGTCTAGTTGAGGAGCAATTTTAAAAGCCTCTGAGGTAGAATTAGAAAGGTAGAGAGAGACTTCTGTATTGTACCCAAAAGCTTTTCACTCACCAAGATCTCTGTGTTATTTTAAACTCTGAGGTAGAGACCATTGTATCAATTTCAGAAAGGAAACTGAGTCACTGACAGGTTAAGTCACTTGGCAAATGTAAGGAGAAGGCTAGGGTGGGCTCCACTATTGACTTGTAGCCATGCAAGAGAGAGAAGCCCCTGGATCCACCAAAAACCAAGTGTTCGATCTCAACAGAAAAACAAAAGTTTGAGATTTTAGGGTTTCAGCAAATCTGTTCTATACTAATTGACAGTTGTCACTAGAGACCTCATCAGAACACAGCATCCTGTGAACAAGCCCCACAGCATCCTCATCAGGACACAGCATTCTGTGAGCAAGCCCCACAGCATCCTCATCAGGACACAGCATCCTGTGAGCAAGCACTGTAGCTCTGGCCACGCTGAGAAAAGAGAATTGGAGGTGCCCAACTACAGTCATGGAGGGTGGAGATCCAGGTCTCTGGGCATTTGCTCTTCTGTTTTATGAAAATTCATCTGGTTGGAGGACTTCATTTAAACTATCCCTCCATGTATTCCAGGTGCAAGGATTGCGAATTACTAGAGTTTTGGATATGACTAATAAACACTTGAAGCCTTCACAGACTGTCTGGCCTGGAAGGTGGCCTTTCGTATGTACAAAGGCTCGGAATTCCAGGTAGAAACCTCTACAAGATAGCAAAAAAAATGGCATACGAGATTAAAAGAAGCCAGTGGGCAGCACTGGTGGGAGTCAGATGCTGGGAAAGGGTTGGTGAGCGAGGATGATGAGAAACAGGGATGCCGGCAGGAGGGAAGACAGGAAGGAGCTGCACATGGTGGCTTCTGGATGCAGCACATGGTCATTTAATGCTGTACTCAGAAACAAACGGGGGAGTAATAAGTGGATGTGAAGGGGCAAGATCACACAAATGTCATGCAAAAACATCATATTTGCTATTGGAGGCAATATAGCACCATCAGAAACCAATTTTTTTATTTTAAAGAGGCTAAGTGGAATAATCAGCCATGAATTTTACAGAGATAAATTTTAGATCTTGGTAGATGAGAACTAAAACAGGGAGTCCAATTGAGATGTAACAGACAAGAGAAATTAGAGAAAACGAGTGGGAGAATATTTTGGAACAATATATTTTATAAGAGTCTACCTCTTGCTATTTTACATAGGGCAAGGAATCAAGGAATCATGGCAATCAAGGCAAGTCAAGGCTGACTGCAAATTTCTTGCTTGTTCAGGTGGACTAATGCTCATGATAATTGAGAATTAGTGTGCAAATAGAGGCCCATTTGGAAGGGGACCTTGGGGTGTCATAGTGGGTGTACTGGTGTTGGTGGCTCTAACACATGGAGCAGAGATGGCGTGTTAGTGGGTAGGTGTTGGCCTCAAGGTTGAAGTGGAGTGAGGAGATCTCTGATAGCAAATAACAGATGAAGTACAGACACAAGAGAGTTATCATAATGAAAGATTCAAAATAATACTAAAATAGGTAAGCAGTTTAAAACATGTCATCCGGAGTACTGAGTCACAGAATATGAGCCTCAGGGTTAGCACTCAAAATTACAAGTCCTCGTGCCCCACTCCAGACTTGGTGAGTGAAAAGCTTTTGGGTAGAATACAGAAGCCTATCCAGGACCTATTCTCCTGATGCACAGAAAAGTGTGGATTTGTTGAATTTAAAAGAAGAAAAGAACTATCCTAGAAAAAATAAACAAAAAACAACAAACAAACAAACCAGAGGATCCAAGGGAATAAGATGATATGCTGTAGCATTTTTTAAAAATTTCTTTTGATGGAGAAGATCACAGGTTTACTCAGACACTGCAGAAGAATTTCAGATGTGGAGTGAGACACATAAGAGGCCATTGCAACTGCATACTGGAAACTCTGGGAGACAATTTTATGCCAAAACAAAAAAATCAGAATCAGACAGAATGATAACACCATCTGCATAGGGAGTTTGTTTAAAAAGCAAGATCTGGACATGCTGAGGATATGGATACCACTGGCCATGTTGATGACACCCTGAGGATATGGATCACCATTGCCCATGCTGATGAGACACTGAGGATATGGCTCACCATTGCCCATGCTGATAACACACTGAGAATATGGATCACCACTGGCAATGCTGATAACATCCTGAAGATATGGCTCACCATTGCCCATGCTGATAACACACTGAGGATATGGATCACCACTGGCCATGCTGATGACACACTGAGGATATGGATCACCAGTGGCCATGCTGATGACATACTGAGGATATGGTTCACCACTGGCCATGCTGATGACACCCTGGGGATGTGGATCACCAAAGAAAGTTTTATTTTGTTTTTGAAGGGAAATTTTTAGTGTTATTTCATGGTAAGACAGAATAAGATTCTAGTTGCTGAAGGGCAATTCCAAAGGGATTTTTTATGGAATGAAAAAAGATTTAAAATCACATTCTGAATTTAGGTTTATAAAAGGATATGAAAATAAAAGGGATTCGGTGAAGAAGAAGAAGAAGAAGAAGAAGAAGAAGAAGAAGAAGAAGAAGAAGAAGAAGAAGAAGAAGGAGACCAGAGGGTAAAGGGAGAGGTAAAAAGAGAGGATAGTGGGAGAGGGAGTAAATTCAGTCAAAGAACAGTATTATATATGTGTATACAAATATCACAGTGAAAAGTGTTATTTTGTAGAGTTAATATATACTAGTTGAAAACTCCATGGGATTAAGGGGTTAAAAAAATCACATTATAAGCAGCTAGACAAATGGAGGAGAACATTTTCCTTTTAAAATGGAAATCAGTCAGCAAGCATACGGTTATGTTTATAGAGGGGGAACATGAGGGAGCTCACACCAACAAAGCTGTTCACAGCACAGCAATAGTGAAAACCATTTTTGTTGAGTGAGAGTTGGCAAATCTAGGCAAATCTGGGAGCAGGTATAGTGTTAAGAAGTTCTGTGAGAATGGGAACTTTGGAGGAAGCCCAGTCGCCTGTCAACCTAGAATCACCTCAGTTTCCTCCTTGCTCAGCTCTTGGGTGTGTGCATGTCTTCCACGATGCAATATGTTGGTGCACTCTTTATGCCCTGCCCTGAGGCCTGGCACAGAGTTTGAGGGTTTTTTTGGGGTGGGGGGGGGGGGGGGTTGTTTTTTTTTTTTTTTTTGGCTTCACAGCCTGGTCCAGCGCTGGTGCAGTTTTCATTTCAAGCCTGGGTCATCTTTCCTCACTTGACTCAATTTAACCCAGATGATCTAGTAAAGAAGAAATGAAGAACACCATTCGTGGGCTTCAACAGATAAGCCGAAGGGATGTATCCATTAACTTGAAGACTCAGGAGTCCAGTAGTGACAGAATCCATGCACATACCTGAGGACCTGGCTGACATCTTCTGGCATTCGCACAAGCTGAAATGAATTAGGTAGATGGACTTTCCAGATCTTCCCACTGTCCTAAAGCGTATAATAGCATTTCAATTTGTATAGTCTAGACTTGGTATCTCACACTGCTATTAGGCGAGCAAGCTCACAGAACTTCCCCAGCTACAGATTTCCCTTTTGGCCATTTTCACTCACCCTGTCCTGTCCTAGCAAACAACGTACATGCTCCTCACAGATCCAAGATGTAAGGATCAGGAGAAAAGTTAATATTAGGTAACTATGAAAATATTGGAAATAATCATATTCCCTTTATTCATTTTTTAGAAGTAATTCAGGTCACCTTTTGTAGATGTTCCAAATAGCTAAGGCTTTTGGCCACAGAAAATACTCTTTGGAATCATGTTTTTGGGTGTTTTTTTTTTTCAAGAGCTCTTTCAGACATTAAACAATTGAGTGAGAAAGGAAACTTCTTAGAATGGATGAGATCAATCAGTCCTACTTCCCTCCCAGTCTTCAGCACACAGACTGTATCTTGGAAGTTCCTGCACACCCTTTGGGAGTTAGACAATATTAGACAACTAGCCTCCTATAGTCCACAGAAAGCTAAGACATTTAAGGGGATTTAGACAAAAATAGGAAGCCTTGGAAAATGGGGGCATAACAGTTGGGTGGACTGGATAAGAGCCTTGACTTCACATTGTGGAATTTAATGGCTTGAGGAAATTAATCATCTGCCCATGTGACATTCCAGTTTAACAGGCAATGTGGAACAAGGACTCCCTCCCTACCCGTCTGCACCTGCAGCCTCCACCGAGAATACAGGCAAACCAAGCTTGAGCCACCATTTTCATTTGTATCTCATGAATACTTTTCCTTAATGCTAAATACATTTCTGCTTGGTGATTCACTCGATTCTAGGTTAAAAACATTTGTAGGTGTGGAACAAGTAGATGGTAAAATTATTTACTCACTAGGCACAATAATGAAAAACCTGCATCTTCTCTAGCCGAACAAACAGAATAAAAAGGCTGACACTCTATCCCCTGCTCCCCGCTTTGAAATCTAGCATTGACAACCAAACAAAATGTTTCCTCCAGACCTTTGCAACAAATTCTGTGAAATGCAAAGAACTCTAAAGTTCAATTCGATAACAACATTTTTGAAATGGAACATGACTCACAGCACATAATTTTATTAAACATATAACCCATATTATCACTTTTCCTATATAAAAAGCCAACCACACAAAAACAGAGATAGTAATACAATTTTTCTTCAATTTTCCTCAAATTTACTTCCTGTCTAGGGCTAACAACAGCAAGCCAATGCGTTTTCTTCAAGAACTTTCTTTGTACATCAAATTTCTTTGTTTTGCTAATATTGCAAAGTTGTAATCAGCTCTCTCCCTCAGCCCCCCCCTCCCTCTCTCTCTCTCTCTCTCTCTCACCTTCCCCCAGAGTGTGGAGGAGGTATCCAGAGTAACGTAGTAATGTAGTCAGATTGAGTGCTGAGCTTCGAGGGCCTGCAAGCAATATGGATCTTTAATATTCCATCATATCCTAACCAATGACAATCTGAGGCTATTCATAAGGTACATGTGTGATCAACCTGCCCAAGTGCCATGTACAAGAACAAATACACCCAAAATGTTTTTGAAATGTTCTTTCTAAATAAAGACTTCCTGTATATTGTCTTCACAATTTCAAGTTATGCATTTATTGGAGCAATGAGAATTCTCTCAGTTCTTCCCGCAACACACACTAGACATCATTGCTTATCAGATATTGGCCATTTAAAATGGCCACTTCCAAAAAAAAAAAACAAAAAAAAGTGAAAATTTGTGAAGCACTGCCCTCTAGTGGAAAAGTGAGTATTTACTAGATCTATAGAAAGAACTTGCAATGTTACTGGGAATTTCTTACATACATAACGTAGCATATTGTTATGTGTGCTTGGCTTGTTATGCATGTATGTTATGTATGCTATGTTGGAATGTGTTTTCCTCAGCATGTGCTATGATATAAGTGCTCAGAATCAGGATTCAGCAGAATCTTTACCTCCTTGTCTCTTGATTATTAATCTTGCATGTGACTTCATTGGAAGCCTATTGTAAAACTTAAAACAAAACAAAAAAAAAAGTACTAGCCTGCCATACAATTCTAGCTAGTCTACTCAGTCCAGCCAGTGCGGCTTCAAACACCACTGCTGACAGTTTCCCACATCTCAGCAAGAAATGGAGAATAGTTTCTTTTCACTTCAGAAACACTGGATGGTGATTCTGACCGAGTCTTCATCTTCAGGGGAACCTGTTTCACTTCGGTCCCTTTTCCTACATGATTATTTGTAGGGAGTGCTGTATTTGGCATGAAGCCTACCTCATGGCTGCAACAACAATAGTGGGAAGAGAGTACAACACACCTGCATAAGGAAGAAGAATGTGAATGGCCAGATGAGAGGAATGAATGGGCCTTAGTGTTCCATCCTCGGTGTGAACCGCAACCCTGCAAACAGTGGTACCCACAGCAGAGGCTGTGTGGCTCCTGTCTTTCCTGGACTGTAAACTACAGACAAAGCCATTGGTTTACTGAGAAAGGTCTGTGCCCATTGCAGTGTCCTGTGAGTTGGTGTGGCTTCTTTTGTTCCATCTTTAAAAACATGGCAGTGTTGTTCACCTCCAGCTTTCTCGTCAGATTGGGTAGTTTAAATGTTCTGCTGTAATATTTTGAAAACAAATGTTATGTTTATTTACTTAGATGTTATCTGTTTACTTACTTCAGTAAGCAGCAGAGAGAGACAAAGGTGTGCATACATGGCAGAGGACAACTGGTTCCATCTGTTCCTTCTATCACATGGGTCTGAGGGATCAAACACAGATTGTCAGGGTTGATTGCAGATGCCTTTAGCAGCTGAGCCATCTCTCTGACCCTCTTCTCACTTTCATCGTGAGACAGTGGCCATGAACTACGCCTGATAGTAGAGACTAACATGCTGCTACCCCTGTCTTAGCATAGTCGATGTGCTAGCACATCTAAATATTTAGGAAATGGGTGAAAATCTGCTCCCTAATCAAGTTCATGAGACAATGTGAATTATACCGCATCAGCTTTTGCAGAGCTCTGGAAGCTGGAATTAGCACCATTGGTAGTGAGTATTAGGGTTTGTTGTTGACTATAGGTTGTTACATCCTCTCTGTTCCTCATATTTTTTTCCCTCTCTGTATTCTATTCTATTTCTCCCACACACCACTCCCCACCCATCTTTATAGGAACATCAGTCCCAGTAGAAACTCATGGTATATCAACCATCTATATCTTCAGTGGCCCTGTTTCCAAATAAGGCCACATATCAGGGTAATTAGGCTTGGGGCTTCAATGCTTGGCATTTCAAGGGGTACAATTCAACTCATGCTAGCAGCCCTTTTAAGGGAAAACTAGTCCTCCGTAGGAAATTTAAGTTCTGACCAGGGTCTGGTCTGAACTATAATCACATTTATCTTTGGTAAGCTTTGAACTCAAGAAAGGCATTTAACACTGTCAGCACAAGTTTCAGTGTTGTACTTTTTTTTTTTTTTGGGGTTGGTAGGTCTGTCTGTCTGTCTGTCTACATATCTCTCCTTTGCCTTTGTTTCTTTCTCTCCACTTTGCTTCCTTTAAATAGACTCCTGGGAAATAGAAGAGATTTGCACATGCATACTAGGGTTCAAACCCTCTTTTTTTTTCCTGGAATTACGACTAGTATAATCTAAATTATTCTATGTGTTCATTGTGAAGATAAGGTCATTTATCAATGCCAAGGAGTAGCTCAATGCAAGGACGTACTCCATGTTTATAAATTCCATAAATGAATAAATCACATGTACAGTTTCCTGTACACACTCCTACATCGACAGTCTCTAGAAGCTGAAGTAAAAGAATAAAACCAAAGGTTTCTTTTGCTCTAGATGAAACCACCTCCCTGCTAATGAAGTGGATTTTGACTCTGAGCGAGCTACCTATTATGTAGATTGATCCTGACCTTGGGTTGTTCATATAAATGTGAAATTGGTCAGAGATGGCCTAGTGATGATTTTTTTTGTTACTACCACTAGAAAGATTATTTTGTATGTCTACATAAATATTTAGAAAATATTATCAAGGTACTAGAAAATAGTCTAATGAAGGGAACCTTCTAAGAAGACTAGTTCAAAATATCTGAAAAATAAAGCCATGTCTTTTACTTGTTTCTTTGGTTGGTTTGTTTTGGGTTTGTCATCATTGTGGTTTTTATCTTTTTGAAGCCTGTTTCATGTAACATACAGTCAGGAATGTGAGGATTTTCAAGTTTTTAACATGGTATAATTCATGAAATTAAAAAAAAAACTTCATTTATTTAAGGGAGAAAGAGTGTATTGTACAGAGTTGCAGGGTCCAGTCCATTGAGGGAATGGGGGGGCAAGGGTATGAGTCAGCTGGTGATATTGCATCCATAGGGATGGAATGAGAGTAATGGATTCTAGCCGTCTATTGGCTTTCACCTTTTTTATCCAGTCTAGGATCTCAGTCCCTGGAATGGTGCTGCCTTCAGTTGAGGCAGGTCTTCTCACCTCAATTAACTTAATCTTGAACAACCCCTGACAGTGTGCCTGGAAGCTTGTCTTCTGGGTGATTCTAGATCCTGACAATTGAACAGTCAACATGGACTAATACACACAGTATCCATTCTTGCTTGAGTACCAACTTTCCAGTCTAGACTGCAAACTCTGAGGCTAGCCAGATCCCCAAAAGTCACAGGTTCTGTTTCTTAAGCCTCAACAAGCTGGACGCTGCTAAAGACAACGCTCTGCACTTTCTCCTCTTCCCGCCCCCCTTGTTTATTACTTAAAAGAAATGGTGCTGAACCCTGATGATTGATAGGTAAGCAGATATGGATTTCTTTGATGGGAACCCTTTCAATCTAGTCACTGAACCATTACCCCATTCCTGACCAGACCTTTGTACTGCTGACATTCGAGTGTCCCCCCTCCTGCCTGCCCTGCTCTACTGAAGGCTTCTGGTGGCTCCTCGTATTATGCTCTACTATGAGGGTGCAGGTTTATTTCTTCCTGGGTTGTGGTGGCCCATCTAGGTGTTTGCCCTGTTGTTGAAGTTCTGATGGCTCTTCTCTTTACAGGGGTCTTTGTAAGTCTCTGGGGTTCTGGATCCTCCTCTCTGGCCTCTGGCACCATCATAAACTTGTAGAAACAAGAGCCTGTAAACTGAATGGTGGCTAAACGCATCAAAGTGGTCTTTTCTGAGTTGAAGGAAAGTTAAAAGAGATCCAGGTATTACCTTTTGGTGTTCTCAATTACGGCAGATCTCCATCACCTTAATCCTATGTTTATCTACCCAGAAGACTGGATCTATTTAGAACCCATAATCCCTAAATCTCTTCAAGTTCTGTGGTCATGAGCCATATACCCACCACCCCTGCTAATGCTAACCTGTCAGGTCTCAGTTCATTTTTCAAGGATAAAACCAGTTCTAACTGCAAAGACAGCACACTTCACACTTCATTATGAGTTTGCCTCTTGATCCCATTTCAGTGAAGCAGCTTTTGGAGAGTTATCCTTCAGCTGAGCCCATCTACTCCTCTGGCCTCTTAGGGAACCAAGAACCCCTGTTTCAACAAAGCAATGTGTCCCTTCCTTATCGGTCTGTTAACTTGGCTCATCAACATCACTGCCCAACATGCCACACAGGCTCATGTGAATGAGATCTTTTGATGTGGGAACACAGACCCCAGCCCCTGACTCAAAGATCACCGCCTGACCAACTGGCATCAGATGAAGACAGCGTAGAGCTTGCTTGACCTTAACTCCTATGATGTTGCAGCTTGGCAGGCACTAGCCAGGATTGAAGTCAATGTCGATAAACTACTTGAGTCTCCTCTCTTCTAATCCTTATTCCTACACTGTCCTTGTATAGCCTCTTCCAGAACATAAATGTTTCTGTGGTGTCTTCCACCCCTCACCCCCTCCTCCCATGTGCTAACTTTCTCCAGATTTAAATGCACTTCTTAAGTCAGTCAAGTAAGGATGTGTTCATTGGCTGTGCCTCCTGTAAGATGGAATGTGCACCTGTGCCACAAATTGGGAAGCCCTTCAGGTCTTTCTGACAATAAAGGCCACTTATTTCCCAACTTCTCCACATTCCACCACACAGTCTGAACTATTCTTATAGATTCCACTAATGTTGGAATATAGACAATATGATTACATGACACTGATTTGTCTTTGCAAAGACAAACTATCCTTCCAGACTCTCCCTTCCCAGAAAGGAGAGCTGGGTGTAGTACCCTCCTGAGTCCACTGGATAACACAGTTCAAATTGCCTGACAATCACATCCTTTCAAGTAGAATTGTACTGCAGGATCATTAAGAACCCAATTATTCAAATAATTCCACCATAAATCTTTATACAGGGCAGAATTCTTTTATGGTACAAATAATCATCTTCAGTTTATTTTTTAATCAATACAAATTTTCACATACTTTGCTCAATTTAACACTTAAACAGATGTGTTTATGGAGAAACCTGACCTTTCAGAGATGAGTAACATTGTCATCATTCACACCTTTGTGATGAAAATCATACCATTCTAATCCATGTGGTATTAAGGCTTGAAAAATTGGGGCTAAGGAAATGGTTCAGCCATTAGAATTACTTGCTTTTCTTGCAGAGGACCTGGGTTTAATTCCCAGCAGCCCCATGGTGACTTGCAACCATCTAGGTCAGATCTGATACTCTCTTCTCACCTCTGATGACACCAAGCAGCATGGAGTACACATTCATGAATGCAGGGTAAACATGCAGACACACAAAATAAACCTAAAAGAACAGAGTTTTCTAAAAGAACTGTCAAATCCCGTGCATTCTGAGACATTTGGATATTTAATAATATTGAGGTAAATGACTGTATATTCCACATGTTACATTATATGCATCTGTACCTGAGAAGAAATACACTTGCTTTTGAAATGTCATGATAATTATGTCCTATTGCCCTCAGAATTTTACCCAATTTACTCATCGGTAGGCAAAGCCTTGCTTCAGGTTTGGTTTGTCTTGTTTTGTTTGTTTGTTTTATTGTTGTCATTTTGTTTTTCCTTGTTCATGTTCCTGGCTAGACTCTGGGCTCCATGAGAGCAACAGCCTACGCTGTGCCGTTCCCTTTCTGCCTTAAGAGTCTATAGAAAAGAAAGTCTTACAGGGTAGGAACTCAGTAAATATTTTCAAATGAACGAATGAAAGAATCAGAGCAAAGATCATTATACTTGTTATATGTCAACATGGATGGGCTGTGGTGCAAGATGTTTGCTCACACATCAGGCTAGATTTGACTGGAGATCTTTTTCAGATGTGACTGAAGTTTAAATCATTAGATAGAATAAGGTAAATTGCCACTTCTAATTGAGTGGGCATCTTCTAGTCAGTTGAAAACCATAGAGAAAAACTGAAGTACCCCATAAAGAAGGAATTCTGCCCCAGACTGTATTTGCACTCAAAACTGCAACAGCAGTCAACCAAGACCTTTAGCCTTCTGATTTGCTCTGCCAATTTTGCGATTTCGAGATCATGTGAAGTGTTTGCTCACAATAAGCCCTCCATCTTGTCCCATCCCCATCACAATCTTTCTGTTTCCTTGATAGACACATAGGCCTTTTACATTCCTTTCCAGCTCATGACACACCATTTAATTGCCCATCCACTCTCACGCAATAATTCTTGGCTTTAAAAAAAAAATACACACGCGGCAACATTTCCAGTTCTTGTGGAATAAGAATCCAGACTCTCTGTGCATCGTGCTCTCTTGTTTTCTTACTCAAAAGTAGTAAAATGCTCTGCTCTTTTGCTGGTCACAAAAGGAAGGGTTAAATGAGCACAAATGCATCTTGTGTGCAGCATCTCCTGGCAGCCAAGCCACTGGCTTGAAGAGCCAGCTCACAGGCCAGGTCTGTTCCGCATGAGTGATAGCTGTTGTTGGCGCCAAAGGGTTCCCAAGCCAATCTTGCAATCACGTCACTCTCCAGTCCGTTTTGCATTGCTATACCTGGCTAACACACCTTCCAGTTTCCATATCAGCAGCCAAAGGTGCGGACCGCTGTCCTGTAGCCAAAATGTTTAAGGCAATTTGTAGCATTAAAGATAGGTGAAGCCAAATCTAATCACAGTCAGTGTTTATTGTTTAAATGTCAACATTTGAAGAGTTGTTTTGTGAAAACAGCACAGGGTCCAATTGACAAGAACAGAAGAATGACTAAAAACAGAACAGAGAGTTTCTTGATGATGACTTTTAAAAAGAGCCAAATTGTCTAAGAAATGTTTCTAAATTTACTGCTTAAAATAGAAAATAATCCATCAGCTCAGTGGAGCGACGGAAAGCATTGCCAGGGCCTTGTCATTTTTCCAGCAGAGAGCCAGAAGATTAGATTAAGGAGACCATTAAGTGCTGTGACCTATGGATACTAAATACAGCTTTGAATGAAGGGATTATAAAATGTGATATTGAAATAAGATTGAGTAAGATGCTGAGCTGATTCTACAGGTGCCATGGTGGGGTGGGGGCAGAGCACACTTTTGGGTAAGGGTTTGTTGGTATGAAATAGAGATAATCAACCTCTAAGAACTCTAAAAGTGGGGGTTGGTTGAGAGAAACTTAAAATGTGCTCAACAGGAAGCTGGCAAAGTAGTTAAAGTGATCAGGATGAAACAATAACAGTCATATGGTGGGGATCTGCCAGGGTATACTATGCATTTTAACACACTCCATAGATCGCTGTCTTAGACATTCTAATGCCTTGAAATAATAAAACAGTATATGGAACAAAGAAACATAAAATTTCCCCTTGATATTCACCTGCTATTCCCAAACCAGCCCTTTATGAAGGTATTACAGATTGCAAAGTCACAGACACTGGAAGACTGACCTATCTACATCCTGGTTAAATATTTGTTATGATACCGTTTCCAAATTCTCTATTGTAAGCAAAATGTCCACTCACTGAAAAATTAATAAGATTTATTCCCCAGTAAGTTTATTGTATTCCTAAAATGTCTATATTTTTGTTTATTTGGATGTTGACCTTAAAGACTACCTCAGAATAACTACTCAACATACGATGCTTATTTCCTATCTAAGAAGTGAACATTTACTTCAGCTACTCTCAGCCATCACCCCTGAAATGCTATACAAACACCCCTGAAAACATGGAAAATGGACCTTCCATACAAGCCAGGATTCCAGTTGCTGTGTGCAGACCTAAAAGAAAAAGACAGCATGAGGAAAAATTAGTTCTACCCCCATGGTTACTATGGCACTGTTCCCAATAGTTACGATGTGAAATCAAACTTGATTTCCATCAACAGATAAAAGAACAAAGAAGACGTGTTAAGTATTCATGTATGTTAAATTGAATTAAATTGTTTATATATTTACATTAATCTATTTTGTAAGTTGCTAGAAACTTGGTCACTGTATTAGGTCGGGTTCTCTAAAAGAACAGAGCTGATATAGTGTATGTATTATAAAGGTGCATTTATTTGATTGGCTTATGCAATAGAAGCTATCTGCAGACTGAAGCAGATTCTGTCACTGCTCAATCTGGAAGCTAGGTGCCTCAGCAGCCCCAATCTGGTGCTGAAGGCCTGGAAGATTCGTAGAGAGCTGCCAGTGGTGTGTGTACATTGAAAGGCAGATACAACAACAATAAAGGTAATGGACTATAGTTACTCATGAAGAAGTAAAGTCAGGCCGGAGACATTTCCTTGGGTCTCTTTATGGATGGATGCCCATTGGAAGGTAGTCTGAGAAAAGGTCCTCCCTCTCAGTTAATCTTTTCCAGAAACTCCCTCACAGATATACACAGAGGTGGGACTCCTAGGTGATTCCAGATGCTATTGAGTTGACAGTAAAGAGTGACCAACACAGTCATATCACAAGAAGGATGAACAAAAGGAGATGGAAGGAGGTGATGAGATAGAGAGGGGATATTTTGGGAAAGTCTCAAGATTCTTTTTAGAGAAGTAATTCATGTCATAATAATCAATTGCAACAAGATGTTTAATCATAGTGATATGATTATTCTCCACTAAATTTTGTCTCTAAGGGCTGGTGATGTGATTGTATGGTATGCATGTATATGTACCGGTCTAGTATCCTCAAGTTTCTGGATTGATTTCTAGCAACAAACACACCTAGAAACAACACATATAAACACACACACACACACACACACACACACATGTCTCTGAAACATTGAGAACTCTTAACATATTTAAAGACCCATCCCTGGAGTTGGGTGCAACAATAACAGACTCTTGAAAACAGATGAGGAACATTCTATAGTAACACTCAGAACTTACTCACAAGTACATGTAGCTGACCCCTGGAGTCCTAGAAACAATTTGTGCGGGGGTACACATGGTGAAACTGGATGAGGAACCACCTAAGAATGGCTAAGACAAACTCAGAAGTAAAGCTATGCTCCCTTACATGACTACACTAAATAAAATAAGCATCATTATTTATTTCCATGTGTTATCAATACATGCTCCATGGTGCCAACATATGCTAACTGTGAAGGTAGATCAAAGACTGTACTATGAGAGGTCTGAAGACTTGGAAGACCCTGTCTTCTTCATTATTGTGTCTGTGTGTGTGTGTGTGTGTGTGTGTGTGTGTGTGTGTGTGTGCATGTGTGTGTGTGTGCGTGCATGCATGCGTGTGTGTGCGTGCGTGCGTGCATGCGTGCGTGCGTGCGTGCGTGCGTGCGTGCGTGTGTGTGTGTGTGTGTGTATGTCTATAGGCCTGAAGTTGATACTGGATGCCCTCCTCTCTTGCTCTCTACTTTATTTATTAAGGAAAGGTCTCTTGTCCAACCTGAGGCTGGCCAGTTCCAGCTAGTCTAACTAGCCAGCTTATTGCATGAATCTCAGCTGGGATTCCAGGTTGGCTGCCACGCATGTCTGATTTTTCGGTGGGCCCCAGGATCTGAATCTGCTCCTCACACTTGTCTGCAGAGCCCTTTCCTCTAGCCTGGAATGTACTTTGCTTGTGTCATCATCCTGGGTGGTTCCTTCTGGCTTCTTGATTAACTGTCAATCACTCCTCTCTCCCTGAGCCGTCCCTTCCTTTAATTTGTGGGGTACCATGCACTCTAGGCCTCCTTCTTGTTTTGGCCATTCATTCTTAGTCCCCTTTGTTGCTTCTTTCCTATGGTGCATCCTCTAAATGCTCAAGTAGCTGAAGACTCAGTTCTTTCACCTCACCTCCCTTGTTACTTATGCAAGTCACTTTTGTGGTTCTGTTGAACCCAAGGAGTTTAAAGTCTATGTCTGCACCCACTGCTCCCAAATTTTCATGCCCAGCCTGAACTTCCCCTGGAAACCTTGATGAAAGGTGTGCTCCACCATGCCAGGCAAGCCAAAATTTCTTACTTTTGTTTCTGCCCTACTATCTAGTGCATATAGGAAGTGGATAACAGAACAAACCAATCTCTTTGGCACTTTACCAATTCAGATATCAAATCACCTGCCCAGTGTCTTCCCTTGGCCATGTGAAAGTTGACATGCCTCAACTGTGCTGCGGTGCCACAACTGCTGCCCTCTGCCCTCTCTACCCTGGGTCATCTCCAGTTTCCAGCACAGAAAATGTCAACGCAAGGCACTCACATCAAGGCCATTTGAAGAACTTTCCTTCAATCATTTGTTTTCCCACATTCCAGTAAAAAGAAAACGATTTTGGTAAATCACTTAAAGTTACACATGCAAAATATACGCTACATTGATTGATTTCTAACAGCCGGACTGTTGTACAAATTTTCTGAGTGTGCCTCTGCCTTCATTGGTGCCCATCAACTTCCCTTGATGGCTCTATACTGATCTCATATTCCACTACTCTCCAGCTATGCTGAACTCTCTTCCTGCTTGACTCTACTATGCACACTCACCTCTTAAGGCTCGTGCACTTGCCAATTTCTCTGTGTGATGCCATTTTCTGGATGATCATTTTCCTGGCTCTTTTCCTCTTGCACTTGCCCCAGCTTGTTCAGTGATATGTCCTACCAATAACTCACTCATTCCTGTTCTTCTCATGACCATGTAGGACACAATATCTCTCTTTTTAAAAAAAAATTATTTGCTGTAGCTTATACTTCATAAAATAAGAATTACTTAGCCAAGCATGGTGATGCATGTCTTTAATCCCAGAATTTAGGAGGCACAGACAAGTAGATATCTGAGTTTGAGATCTGGTCTACTGAGCAAGTTCTAGGATAGCCAGGACTACACAGAGAAATCCTATCTTGAAAACAAACAAACAAGCAAGCAAGCAAACAAAACCCCAAGAATTTCATATATATATATAAATGCCTGTGAGGATATATACATATATCCTGTGGATCTGGTTGGCCAGGGAACTTGCTATGTGGACCCTCAGACTGACCTGGAACTCACAGAGATCTGCCTGCTTCCTGAGTGTGGGAGGGGCACCACCACTCCAAGCTAGTCAGAACTTCTTACTCTCCTGTTGCCAAATAGCTGAAACCAAAAATTCATATTAAAATGCAGCTCATTCAGGGCATGGGGGGCAGATTGTCTTGCCTCTCCTGTACTTGAGGAGGGAGACCTGGGCTCAGTAATCAGGATGGCTACAGAGCAAGGTCCAGAAAGTGATGAAAGTTGCAGAGACAGGAAGTTGCAGTGGATAATCAACATAAAAGTTGCAGTGGGTAATCAACATAGAGGGCCATGTCTGTTCTTCCTGCTCTCTAACCAATCAATGGACTCCAGAGGCTACTGTGGCTGTCTACAAGCTATTGCCAACAGAGCTTTAGGTTAGCTTAGGAGCCAAGTGTAATCTGGATAAAAGGAATAACTCAGGTTATTCAGTTTCTAATGGCTACTTGCACAGCTTTTTCCTAATTGCATTTTCCATAGACAATTCATGCCAAAATGAACATTTCCCTAATGACACTGGCAAGACGGTCTGTCAAACACTGACACCTAGTGAATGTTACTGTACAGACCTTGTTCTGGGCTCAGTTTCAGGTCCAGAAAATTCCACAGACATTCAATTTAAGAGGCAGTCAAGTCTCATTCACCTACTTTTAGTATTAAACTTGGCAGAGTTTAACTCCGAAGTGGCGCTCCCTCTCATTACGGGGGCCCCTGTGCTCTAGTGAATGAATGCTCTTGGAATGTTGGCGACAGTTTTAATCTAAGAAAAACAGCTAGGGGAGAACTTCAGCAAAATTACCCAGAGAGTCTCTCAAGTCAAGTATAAATGTTTAATATTTGTTAACTACCATGCTGCGTACTCAGTCCTGAGCCCTGCTCCCTTCATGACAAGGAAATAGCTCCATCTGTCCTCAGCCTGCAGGGGTCTTGGATGAGTTACTGGGTTGGCTCTGATATACCTGTGTCTCACACTCTTCAGAGGCTGCCCATGCCAATGGGTGTGATTTAGTGGGGGTACTTACAGACCCACAAAAAGACAGAGGCTTTGTGAGATGTGATTGATGGAACTTGGAATCACACAGAATGGGAACAAATTAGAGCTCCAGAAGAGAGAATTTCATTTACTTACTAAAATTCTTTGCAGTTTGACTTACTATTCCATAAAAGGAGAGAGAACCTTGGCCTGTGGTTTTGAGGAGGGCTGAGATGTGTGTAGAAAGAGCCTATACTGTGCAGGGCCCAGTTTCAGTGCTGTTGGGGTGGGGAGAGGTTCAAAGCTGCTCTCCTTGGGCTCTGAGTTCCATTACCCTGCGTCAGTCGCCATGGTTGTCAGTAGGCAAAAGAAGCAGTGGAGAGAGAGTGCGGCCTTCCCTTTCTCTCTGCTGTACCTGGAACTTGACTTGTAAAGTATACTCCAGGCAGCTAGGACAACAAAGAACGACCTTGGGGGTCCCACCCTGCTGACTCCTAGCTTATCCCTGTAGGCTCTGATATCTGCCACTATGAATCTAAAGATTTCTCATTCCGATTAAGAGATGGGCTTTTGGGGCTGGAGCAATGGCTCAGTGGTTAAGGGCACGCACCGAATTTGCAGAGGATCTGAGTTTAGTTCTCAGCATTCAAGTCAGATGGCTCACAATCACCTCCATCTCCTCTGCTGCACTCAACAGGCACGTTTACTCACACATGCGCACATACCTATACATAATCACACTTATATATATAAATAAATAAATAAATGTAAAATAAAACTTTAAAGATACTTGATGGTAATTAAAATAAGCAAACAAACAAACAAAACAGAGAGAAGTGATCTTACCCAGGTTGCTTAGGTCCAGAATACTGCTGTATTTCTTACTCTCTGAATGACCTCAGCAAAGTCATTTAAGGTTTCTCACCTTAGTAAACTTTACACAAAATTCAGGTGAGAGACATACACATAGGCACACATTGTATTAAATGCATATAGCATCTGTCTGTTCAAAGAGGGATTGAGTCAGAGCTGTCTGGTAGGGAGTGACATTTTGGTCAGTGTGAGATTAGAACACAACTAGGTACTTGGAAGGATTTGAACATCTTGGTTTGGGTACAGATATTCTGCAATGTTAATGAAATGAGAAAACTGCCTGATGGCATTTTTGAGTGTGTTCCCATCACTGTGAGATGTGCTTCTTTCTAACTTAGCTAATGATGATGTTGCTGTATTACTGACTTATAAAGAAAAATCAATGTGGATAATGCATGGTTGTTCTCTAGAGAAAACAGGGTGACAGATTTAAGGCGATAGACTTCAGTGTTCATGTGGTTTTGTGAGAGTTTAGCAGCCTGTCATTTATGTGACTGGCTATTTCTTTGCAACCATGGAGTAATTCTGTTGCTCATGGTTATATACCAGCAAACTTACATGGACTTCCAAAAGAGATGGGCACTTGGCTCTTATTATCCCTTGCCCTCCCCTGTCCTCTCTTGGCAATCCTCTTCCCTTTCTCCTTCCCCTTTTCTTTTCCCCTTTCTTCAGCCTTCAAAAGCTGAAGTTTTCCTTTCTGGGAACTCTATTTGTCAACAGTCAGCCTTTACTTTGTCCTACAGTTCCTCAATCTTCACGGGGAACAGCATAACAGGATGCACAGAGGTGTTGGGAAATGTGTTGTGTGTGCGTGTGTTGTTTTCAAGTAGTGACATCAAATTAAAAAAAAAAAGATTCTCAAAGTAAGGCTGTTCCACCTTGATGAGGAGTGTTTGCAAGTGGCAAGAAAGCATGCAATGGCTCCCTGTGTTGCTTCACAGTTACTGAAACAAATAAGGAAAACTTGGCAATTTGACCTTTGTCCCAGAGAAGTCAGGACTGGAGTGCCAAGACCAGCAGAAGTAGAGTACTCAGAGGCCTCGGGTCTTTGCTAACATGCTACTTTCTGGTTAGTGATTTCTTGACTTTCAACAGATGAACTTCTCAGCACATTCTGTTATCACTGTGTCCATTAACCCTGTTCTAAGCAGCATTACATGTTGCACCACCTCATTGCACACAGTGCCCGTCACATCTCCATTAAAGGAGGGTAATGACTCCATTATTAATGACTGCCAGGGTCATGTTAGATGCCCTACAACTGTAGTCTGACTTCTGAGCCACTTCATTGTAGTGTTTTGTAATAATCTGAGACTATTTCAGCCATGTCAAATCTGTAAAAGTTACCTCCCCTGCCAAAAATAGTGCCTTGGGTGGCTTGTTTGTGGATCTTCGTTCTTCAGAGATGTTGGGCTGTGCCTGCTTTCTCAGTAGACAGAGCTTGACTTGGTTTAGATACATTTACTGTTTTCCCTTCTATCCCATTTGTGCTCTACAAATGTCCTGACTCTTCCTTTCCCTGATTCTTCCTCTTTCCTAAATCATATTTTGATTTTCCATGATCTTTTTGGCTCTTATTATCCTTTGTTGGAATAGAAACTGTATATTTTATTTTCCCTTTATACAACTATTAAATTTTTAATTTGCATATGGATTACTCAGACATTAAAATTTAACCCATGGCTTTACCCTTTCTGAGCAATTGCTTTACTGCCCAGTTTAGTTTGAAGATTGTCTCTACTGAGTTCATTCTTAACCAGTCTGTTGATTATTTTTCATCAGTAACTTATAAAATCAAAGTCTGTATACAGATAAAAATTTACCAGTTACTTTTGTCACCATTGCTGTTTATTATCCCCAAGCTTTTCTGTTATTGGAAATGTACAGTTTTTCAGGTGAAAGTGTTTTGGTGAAAAATTATACCAGGGGATTCCGTAATGGCTCAAGTTGGTAAAGTCACTTGCCAAGTGAGCCTGGTGACAGGAGCTCAATCCATAGAACATGTGGTGAAATGACAGAACCAATTTCAGAAAGCTGTCCACTCATACTGCGTATGCACCATGGCACACATGCACACGCACACGCACAGACACGCACACCACACGGGGGGGGGGGAGGGAGGGAGACAGAGAGTTGAAAAACAAGGAAATAGTTTCCAGTGTTTCTTTAAATATATCTCAAGTTTCTAAGCCCTTGTTTTTGTAGGATTTGGGATTTACTTGGTTCTGTCACTGCTGTTGTAAGTTCTAATATTTGTAGCTCCTTGAGGATGTTCTTTCTCTTTTGCTTTCAAAAATGTGTTCATTTAGGTTGTTTCCATTTCCTGGCTGTTGTGAATAAAGTAAAAATACAGCTGGGCAAGTGCCGGTGCAGTGGGTTGTTGAGTCCTTTGTGTGTACACCAAGAAGAGGTGTAGTTGGGTCACATTGCAGATCTACCTTTAACTTTGTGAGACTTCTCACAAAGTTTTCCATAGATGCAACCTCACCAAGGGAATGAGTCTCCCTTCCCCACAGCCCCTCCAGCATTTGTAGTCAGTTGCTTTCTTGATCTTAGCTAGCCATTCTGTCTGGGGTAGAATGAAATCTCAAAGCTGTTTTAATTTGGATCTCCCTAATTATAAGGTCGTTGAACACTTTTAAATATATTTTCAGCCATTTCTTTTGAGAATCCTGTTCAGACCCATAGCTCATTTTTCAGTTAGCTGACAAAGACTCTCTCCCACTCTATACACTTCCTCCTTGTTTGGGTGATTGCTTCCTGAGCTTTGCAGAAGGTTTTTTTCTGTCCTGTTTTTTTTTTTTTTAATCATTATTTTTTTTTTTCTGATACAAGGTATTGAATCTTAGGACCCTGTGAATGATAGGCAAGTGTTCTATCACTGAATTAAGCATCTCTAGCCCTTCAAACTTGTGTGTGTGTGTGTGTGTGTGTGTGTGTGTGTGTGTGTGTGTGTGT
>CAJQZJ010004801.1:5349204-5360115 GCA_907164525.1 Lophiomys imhausi
ACACATACACATACCAAAAACCAGGATGGTCAGATTTTTCATATCAATACCCTACTCCTGGTACCAGCTTCTGTCTTGGGTTACTATTGCTGTGAGAAACATCCCTGATCGAAAACAACTTGTGGAAGATCCAATTTGTTTGGCTTATGTGTCCATATAATTATTCATAACTGAAAGAAATCAGGACAGGAACTTGGAGGCAGGAGCTAATGCAGAGGCCATGGAGGAGTGCTGCTTACTGGCTTTCTCCTCCTGGTTTGCTCAGCCTACTTCATATAGGGGTGCCCCCCCCACAATGGACTGGGCCCTCCCACATCAATTACTGATTAAGAAAATGCATTACAGTCAGATCTTATGAAGTCATTTCTCAATTATGGCCTCCTCCTCTCAGATGAATCCTCTCTTCATTCCTCTCTCATCTGATCTAGTCTCAGCAATACTTCATCCCCTCTCCCTCTGGGTTTTGTGTTTACAGGGCTCCTAGAGAGCCTAGGCAAACACGGTAATCCTCTTAAAGCTAGACTAAACTAGTATAGTACCATTTCTTCAGGACTCCATGAATCACAGCAATAAAATGCAGCCTAGGTCCAAGGGTAGTGAGTGCCAATGAAAAAAGTGTTGATGAGTGTGACACTTTTAATAGTCATATATGGCCACCATGGGCTCATCTTTACTTCTGAATGAAGGCACTCTATTCAATCTGACAACACTGTTTTACATGGCCAATTTTATCACAGAATAAAATCTCCTGGCTGTCAATCAATTGAACAAACAGCTATTGGCACCATCCATGTGCAATGTATTTGCTAGGGTCCTGAAATGTTAATATGAACACTAACTATAGCCCTAGGAGTCTATGGATAAGATAGCCATTCTGTAACACACACCAAGAAGGAGATGGAATTTCTAGGAAAGTTGGCCACCCAGTGTCCAGTCAAGAGTATATGTGCATTGGCTTATAATCCCAACATCACTGTTTGCTAAAATCCTATGAAATCAATACATACATATCAATTCATACAATTAGCCTTTTTATGTGACTCACTTTTAATATTGCAAGGCATCAACCACTGGTGATATTATTTAATATTTAGGATTGTGTTTATTTAAACACATTATCTCTTAAATTTTGATTGTGCAATATTAGATTTTCATAGATGTTAATCTGTAGCATTGGTTGGGTTAGGTGTGCAGATTTGAAGGGACAATCTATTGCTTTGATAAAGTCATTTGTGTCCTAGTCATGTGAAGGATGAGGGAATTCTATCTTATGGATACACAACAGAGAAGTCTGTTCCTAGTATGTTTTTGGCTTATGATTATCCTGTATGGAAAAAAAACAGACCTCAAAAGTAAGTGGTAAAAAGCCCTCACTAGATGTAGTAAGAAACAACTGGACCAACTCCATGTGACTGCCAGTGTCAGAGAAAAATATATACCATTTTTAAAGAGCCCAAATTAGCACAAATCTGTAAAAAAAAATTGTGAGATTTCCTTCATTGCTTAATAAATGGAACAGAAAATGAAAGCCAGTATAGACCAAAAGTAGAACGATACTAGAAGAGATATATTGTTAAATGAACTCCAGAAGAGCGGAGGCTTGGGTTCAGTGTCTCAATGTCAGCAACATATGAGATGGTAGTTCATTCTGGGCTTATGGTAACAACTGTGCCATGAAAAGTTCCCTCATGATAAATTCCCAAAGGTCACCATCCATGCTGACTAACTTTAAATAAATCTTAGAGACAATGCTACAACCAGATTTTTTACACTACATTTTGATGATGTTTTTTGATGGTTTTCTTTCATTTGGTGCAAAGCAGGCTGGAACACCAATACCCTTGGCAGATTTTGCAGGAGAAGCCTGTTCTCCTCCCTCTCCCGTCCTTCCCCCTCCAACCCTCTCTCTGTCTTTTCAGTTATACAGTTAATCCTTTTAGTCTGCTTGGAATGCCTTGGGACAATTTATGTGTTTATGAGTGCCTTCAAATAGTGTTTGTATTACAAATCTATCTGATGTATGTTGTAGATCTGGTATTTGTGATTGGTAGTTAACGGTATCATTATTTAGACATGGCAGTTTTATTTGCTTTGTTAAACATTATTTTTCTTATTGTAAGAGTAATAACTTTCCCTTTAAGAAAAAAATTATCAAAAACTAGAAAGCCATAAAAGACCTTCTCAATCTTGAGGCAATTCTTCAAACATCTTGTGAATCTTTTCTCTATTTTAAAACATCTACACATGTGTGTACAGAGTCACTTGAGACTTTCACACTGTGCACTACACGTGGAGAGGAGGGAGTTAGGGTGACACGTTAAGCACACTTGACATCATATCTTGTATGCACCAGAAGAGTGACAAAATCAGATGAATGCAATGGGAATGAGGTGGACACTGAACAGTGCATGGGTTCCATGAAAAAATAAACACCTAGAAACAGAAACAGAAATATATGTTCAGGAGTTTTATGGGTGCAAGCTGGGTGGTGAGAGCACTGAATTTATGCTTTCTTCATCAGCTCTAAGGAAGTGTGGAAAGCAGGGCTCAGCAGTGCAGTTATGATGAAGCACCAGCTGCGGCAAAGCCTCAAGGGATCCATGGGCACCTCTGTGATTCTTCAGAGTAATCCAGCCGGGGGATAGAGCAATAATTTGTCTTTAGTTTTGGAGGAGACACCTTGACATACTGGTATTATTAGAGCCCAGAATTCATAACTAATGTGGTACGCCCTTGGCTTTTCAAAGCTTTGTTTCTTATCTTACAGATACACCCAGAGTCTTTGAATATGTGCACTGCCTGTTGAAATTGAATACTAAGCAAGAATGTATAGTGTACTCGCTGTCTCTGGAAGGAATATGTCAACATTCTGCTTACTTAATTTTGTGGGCTAGAATTTTGTCATTGTCTATATCATAAGTCTGGGGAAGTCATACTTCATTCTGACTGTCAGATGATTAGTGAGGATTCCTTTCTCTTAGTGGATCCAGCATGGCCACTAGACCATCTCCATCAGAAACAATGAACCCATTAAAACACAGAGTCAAGGATCTACAACTGGGGAGTTACTGCCTAGAGTTGATGGAAAACACAATGTAAATGCATCCTGACATTATAGAAATATCTAAAAATAGGAGTGAGTCAGGTAGACACACTAGGTCCTGATGTGAGAGGAAGAGCCTGTGGGGTGTTCTCTGTGTAGCACAAGAGCAAACTTGTGAGTTGAAAGGACTGCCTCTGTAGTGAGCTCATGAGGTCATGGATTCTCGAGTGTTTTCATCCTTACCGGCCTCTTTCAGATGACAAAGAGATTAACCTGTGGGTGTCACAATAGCATGTGACATTCTATCTATCAGACATGTCTTAAGGAAAATAAGTCAAAATAGTCCTATCCTGGCGGAAGCTATGTTTTTAACTCTCTGGGTGACAGGGTAGTTCTTGAAAACAGATTGACTTGACGCTCCCCTTTAGGTAGCTTCCCACAGGAGTCTGGTTCATAATCACCTGGGCAGCCTGTCTGTTTCAGCTACAGCTAAAATGTGCAAGTTACAGCTGCAGACCAAAAATTACCCTTGCATATATTAAAAAATGTGGAGAATAACTCCCCAAGGGCTGCCAGGCCAGGCAAGACCTGCCTAAGTACAACAAGAGGTTGCAATGAGGGTTATAGAACAATAAATTTAGTCTTTAAACAACAAAAACACCCACTTCTTACACATTATTAAGAAAATTTTAGTCATCGTGATGTTAAAGTCTTGATTCTTAGAAATTTCACCTTTAATTAGTTTCATGCAATAATAATTTAATTTAAAGGCATTCATCTTAACGTTCAATTATTTGTAAAGTATACTTTTCAGTTGCAGGACAAACAATTGCTTAACTAACAGACAGCAATACTAGTTAATAATATTTTCATCTGTGCCACTAGGTGGCAGCACACCCCAGGAGGCTTATTGAAGGATGTAACACATGCTTTGGATTTGAAATACAAAACATGTACGAGTCAAAGGCTGAACTTCCGATTCTAGCGTGTAAGAGGTTAGTCATCAATGAATGCCGATTCACTATATAAATTGGTTTTATCCTATTATATAAAATTTCACGCTGCAGGATTTAAGGCACTCTCAGACACGTGGAAGTCTTTTCCCTATAAATGAGAAATGCTTGGAGAGCTGATAATCCCTTTCCAGAGGTGACGTAAAGCTTCATAGACCAATCTGTTGACTTCTGGAGCTTTGGTGCTGATATGTGTGGGTGGGCCTTGTTGTCATGGTGAAGTGGTCCCTTTCTGTTGACTGATGCCAGCAGCAGACAGTGCAGTTTCTGGTACAGCTCAGCAATTTGCTAAGCATGCCTCTCAGATGTAATAGTGTTGCCAGAATTCAGAAGCCAAGGTGGTTTAGACTGAGCATCAAACATTAACCATAACATTTTTGGTGCAAGTTTGACTTTAGGAAGAGCGTTGGAGCTTCTCCTCCCATCCAGCCGCTGAGTAAGTTGTCATTAAATTATTGTCTACAAGTCCACTTCTTGTTCAAGTCATGATGTCACTGAGAAATGGAAGTTCAAAATGGTGACTTTAAACAAATTTTAATTTGTAGTCATCTCACAAGGCTTTGACTTACTTTGGTTTTTCACCTCTACAACTTGATAAAAATACCAAACGACTGTTGAAAGTTCTGTTCTGATAGTGGTAAGACAATCAGCTTCTGCGATTGTTTTTTGGTTGCTGTCCCTTCCAACAGCCTGCCTCTTTGCTTCTCATCCCCAGGTTCCTGGTCTCCTTCACAAAACTTCTGTTTTAATTTTTAGTTGAATAATGTCTTCATCATGTGTTCATGTGGGAGTGAAGGTGGATGTACAATTGACACCGGACATGTGCTTGTGTGGAGGTCAAAGTACAACTTCAGGAGTTGCCTGTCACCTTCCACCTTCTTCAGGCAGGCTCTCTCTGGTCTATGCCTTTGTATTGCGTACTCTGGGTTAGCTGGCTTGCAGGGCTTCCAGGGGATTGGTCTGTGTCTGCCCTTTTAGACACAGGCGCACACATACTGTGGATACGTTCTTCCATAGCTGACTTTATATTGAGTTCTGGGAGTGTAGCTCAGATTTCCCAGACTGAGCTCTGTGCCTGGACTCTCTTTTGCAGATTTCTTGTCCCTGCTGCACAGTAGGTTTACCAGCAGCTTCTGAGCAAAATTTGTTGTTGATGTTGTCTCCGCCATTTTACAATTCATTTTGGATTTGATGAAGATAATCTCTTGAATGTTCTTCTTATCTAACATCATCTCTATCATAAAATAAATACGAAATGAACAGCAAGTAATACCCAATTGGATAAAAATCATAAAGTGAGAATTTCACATCCAAATAATGCAAAGCAAAACCGCATTTATTGAACATTTGTTCCAATATAAAAAGGCAAAATCAACAATACCAAAACCACATTATTCTTGCATCACTCTAATAATTTTATCACTTTTATAATTTTATTATAGCTCTACCCCAGCCAGATGAAAGGTCACAGGAAATAAGCTCTGTCATATTTATTCAATGTTGTATCTCTGATTTTTGGAACAGTCCTTGCACATAGTAGCTGTTCACTGAATATGTCCTGGCTGCATCATTGCAGAAGCTGGGGTGAACAGCCACAGTGTGAGGGTGAAGTTTTTAAACAAGACAAGTGGTGTAGATAAAAGGACAGAGGATGTGATGTCCATATTGCTGATCCCCTTTATTGCTGAGGACCCCTGCTGTAACTGCATGGTTTGGGGGGTTCCATTTAGTCCACATGTATAATATTGTTTTTTGCTCATAGTTTGCCTTTGTATGAATCTTTGGTTAGGTAAATTAGACCAAGTTATTAATAATTTGAGATCCTTCTCTTCAACCAAGGTTTTCCTAACTACTGTGTAACCGAACTTTTAAATTATTATTTAACACTTATTTATTTATTACTAAATTCACTTATAACAAACACCAACAATTTCTTAACTATTAATCCTATAAATTCCTACAACCCCTTTAACCTATCCACTAAACCTATTGATAATTATTTTTCTAACCTTTTAGAATGATACAGTCTCTGGGGCAGGTCCTCAGTCGTCAGGAACACAGTCTTTGTTGTAGATTCTTTAACGCACTTAGCAGTCCTTTTTCTGGGTCTCTCAGATGCAGGTTCGTCAGGGTAAGTTGGTTATTGCAGTCTCACCTTAAATAAGGCTTCATGCTTTCTTCTCTGTGGGAGACCCCAGCCGTCTGCAGGCCAACTTACTTCTTTTGAATCAGGAACTCAGCTGCTCTGCCTCAGTCCTTAAAGCCAGGCACAATTTCTTTTAGGCCACTGTTCGGACAGATCAAACCCCTCTAGGCAAAAGCTGAGCCACAGGGTTTAGTCCTTGGCCTTTTGGTGTCTTGCTCAGGCTTTCTTTGCTCACCAGCCTCTTTCTGCTTCAGGGAAATCTGGTCATCAAATGATGGCCAGCACTTTTTCAGCAGGACTCTTGGAGCTCTCTAGCATCAGGGGCCTCTTCTCCCTCTGGGCTCCATGCACTGTCCTTAAATAGGAGGAACTCTGTTTCAGCTTAATTTGGGCTCTGCCCACTTAGCAGCTGAAAACAATGTCAGGCCAGATACTTTGTTTCTTCAAGTCCATTAAGTCTTTCCTGTTTTCTTGACTTCAACCTTGTTTTTCAGTCTATTAAGTATTTCCTGTTCTTCCTGACTTCAACCTTGTTTTTCAGTCTATTAAGTCTCCTGTTTGTTTCCTGTTTTTAGTCCACATGCTGATAATGCTCTTCATGCCCCGAATTAAGAGACAGTATCAGAAACCCCTATATATTTTCTAAATCTAATTTATCTAACCCCTACACTACTGATTTCACTAAAATCTTCCCTGTCAGAATGAGACCAGAATGCCTGGGTTCATTCTGCAAGGATTTTTCTGAGCTTCCTGGTTGTGGAAAGTACACTGGCAAGCACTGAGGGAATGTGGACAAAGGAAAGGGTGACACGGGGGACAGATTCTGACCCTATTCTCCACGTCTAGAATGTATATAACTGTAGTGGGAAAATACACATTTTATTTTACTTGGAATTGTCAAGCATTCATTATACACAGCACTGGGTTTCCTAAGAACACTTCATAGAAGTAAATAATGTTCTTTGAGCATTGTCCCAATCACACACTCCACTCTTCCCTTTCTCACCCTATACTCCTTCGTTAGCTCCTTTTGCTTCCTAGACAGTTTTCCTTCTACTCTCATGTCATATAAACATGCATGACTTTATTTCTCCCTATAAAATCTGGGGTCCATAAACAAGTGATAGTAACTTTTATATTCCTAAGGTTGACTTAGTTTGCTTTAATTGATTATCTCCAGCTCAATTCATGAAAATGGTATAATTTTGGGTGAATAAGTATCATTGTTTATGTATTCGCCACATCTTCTTTATCTAGTCTTCCACTGATGGATACCTAGGTTGCTTCCTTAACTTAGCTATTATGAATAGTGAAACAATAAATATTTATATGCAAGTACCTCTGTGATATGTTGACTTGGCATTCTTCTAGAAAATACCTACAAAAGGTATAGTTGGGCCATGGTAGAGTTATTTTTAGTTTTTTTTTTTTTTAATTTTGTTTGGTTTGGTTTGGTTTGGTTTCTCAAGACAGGGTTTCTCTATGTATCCCTAGCTGTCCTGGACTTCCCTGTAGACCAGGCTGGCTGCGAGAGAGCAGGAGACAGATGCTGCCCTCATGAAGTGGAGGAAAGGGAGCAGCGTGCGTCTGAAAGGACACCAGAGAGAAGAGGAGCTGATGAATGTGACATAGAGCACTGAATCCATTTTAAGGTTTGTTACCTGTTTTTGTTTCTCTGTCTTGAACTCACAGAGATCTGCCTGCCTCTGTCTCCCGAGTGCTGGGATTAAAGGCATGCACAACCACACCTGGCTGCTATTTTTAGTTTTTTAAGAAGCATTTATCTTGGTATTTATAGTGTCTTCATCATTTAGCATCGTGGTAGATGGAAAATACTTTTTTAACTATTCTGCATTCTTTCTCAGGCCTCATGACATGTCTGCCAGTGTCCTCCACACTTGTCAACGCAAAGAAGGAGGCAACTCTTCCAGTCTTTGTAGTGTTCAGGATCATGAGGTACATAATTCATAAAATATGAGACAAATTTTTTTACTGGAGATGTGATATAATTGGGAAAGTCAGAGGAGGGTGTTTCAGTAGGTGAGAAAGGTTTAGTGCACCATTCCTGACATCCTACCTTTTATGATCTCAGAGGAATCCAGCAGATGGCACTTAACACAGAGACCCTCCACTGGCCCTGTTCTTCTACACCTGGGCACAGCACGTTGGGATTGTCCTTGACCTCTCATCTTAGCAAGGTTGCTGAAGCAAGTGCTGACTGCTTTTCTTCATCTTCACTACAGCCATTTGGGCCCAAGACACACTCATTCCTAGAATAGATTGTTGTCATGCCTCCTAACTGGTCTTGTGATTTTGTTCTTGCCTGCTGGTAGGTTTTGAATCCAGCAACCAGGGTGATCTTGTTAAAACGAATGTATGGCCGTATCACTTTTTGGCTCCCTAAGTCTGACAGACTATAGTGTCTTCTTACTTGGCAGATAGAGAAACAAAAAACAGGTAACAAACCTGAAAATGGATTCAGTGCCCTATGTCACATCCATCTGCTCCTCTTCTCTCTGGTGTCCTTTCAGACGCACGCTGCTCCTTTTCCTCCACTTCGTGAGGGCAGCATGTGTCTCCTGCTCTCTCGCAGGTTTGTTATTTTCTATGGGCCAGTCTCCTTGCTTCTCCTTAAGCTTACCCACTGGTTAGGCTTCTCTGCAGAGGTTTTTGAACCTTCCTGGAATAGTCTTGCTCTACATACTTGCTCAGCCTAAACCGCACTCTTCCTTCGGCTGATGTCCAAGTCTCATCTTTCTGCAGAGTGCTCTCTGACTGCGTTATTGGAAATATTTGTTACCTCCCAATGTTGCTGCTCTCATTTCCTCCTTCATTGCTCTCTAACTCACATTACTAATATCTAACTCTGTGTGTGTTTTACTTGTTAGTTTTGCTCACTTTCTTCCCATTCTTTTTCCAATTCAATGCTAGAAATTGAACTTACAGTGTCATAAATGCTAAGCAAGCCCCCTACCACCAAGCTATACTGTCTTCTTCCTTTACCGTCTCCTTCCTTCACCACAGTGATTCTCAACCTGGGGGTCAGACCCTTTTGGGGAATCAAAGGACCCTTTCACAGGGATTGCATATCAGATATTTGCAATATGATTTATAACTAACAAAATTACAGTAATGAAGTTGCAATGAAAATAATTTTATGGCTGATAGTCACCACAATATGAGGAGCTGAATTAACAGGGCCGCAGCATTAGGAAGGTTGAGAGCCACTGCCTTAGTAGAACCTGAAACTCATAATGGCAAAGTGTTATTCTTGCTTTCTTTTTAAATATGGAAATTTTACTGGAAAGGTAAGATTCACATATTCTGGATCCCATCATTAGCATGTTCTGCAGAGTCAACAGTAGTTAGCTTTCCCACACAGCTAATGAATTTAAGCTATTTAGTAGTTTCAAAAACACTATCCTTAGGAACAAACATATTTATTTAATTAGATGGTATATACTTGAAAGTAATGTAAATATATGTATAATTAATTATATAATAAGTGCTTGAAATTAATGTAAATACATGTACAATTAATTATATAATATGTACTTGAAATTAATGTAAATATATGTGTAATTCATAATACATATATATTTAATATATGTATTATATAATAAATACTTAAAATTAATGTATGTGTCTGTGTGTGTGTGTTTTGAAATTTCTCCATAGCCTCATGTATTTGAATACTTGGTCCCCAGCTAGTGGCGCTCTTTGAGAAGGTTGTGGAACCTTTAGGAGTTGAGTCTTTCTGGAGAAAGTGGGCCTCTGGGGTGTGAGACTTGCCTGGCCTCCTGGCTCCTGATGCAATATGACTAGCTGCCTGCTGATCCTGACACTGAGCTTTCCCACATTGATGGAAGGTACCCCCTGGATTTGTAAACAGAATGAACCCTGCCTGCCTTGGATTGTTTCATGCAGGCATTTTGTCTCAACAATGAGAAAAGTAGCTAATATACTTATTTACAGTTATGCATTTATCTACAAGTATTTACATGTATTAAAATGTGTCTAACAAAATCACAGCATGAAGGGCCTGTAGTAGAATAAAAATAATGTTCAAGAGCAGGATTGGATACTGCTGCTGCTGTCTGCTCTACTGTAGGGCTTTCTCGTAGCTTTGTGACATGTCTTACCTTTGCAAGCCATTCTCTTCTTGGGTAGTTTTGTTTTGTTTTATTTTTATTTTTTTGTCTCTGCAATACACCAGTTTCTTCAGTAAAGGTCAGTTTTTTTTTTTTAACAGTACTATGATCAAGAAGAAGTTTGATACCATAACCACACATATATGTGTGTCCTTCTGACTTGATGTGAGTACCCTGGGGTGTTTTGTTTCATTTCTATTCCATGGTGACATTCAGTGAACATTTTAGCTGAAAGAGACAATATGAAAATGCATGAATTTATAGTACTTTGGACTATAATGATGATGCTATCAAAGATAAGAGAACATGGAGCCCTTTTGGGGGCATGCTAAGGAGTGAACCCAGGCCTCACACACTAAGCCCACGCTTACCACTGAGCCACATCTCCAGTCCTAACAGGATTTTCTTTTTTTTAATCTTGATTTGTTTCTTTGCACTTTCAAGTTTTACTGTTTTGAAGCTCTGACCTCTTGATACCAACTGTCTAAAACGGTCTAGGATAGTTAAGTAAAACAAACTCCTAGTCATGCAAACATGTCACTTTGTTAGCTACTATGA
>CAJQZJ010004801.1:5360515-5376218 GCA_907164525.1 Lophiomys imhausi
ATATATATTTATCCCTCTCAGGTCTCTGAGGTGGTTGAAGAATAGACAGCTAGAGTCTCATAGTTAAATTTTGAGTTGTTTAGGAATCAAGAGGGTGTTATAGATCTAAGAAGATACTCTTAAAAGTGTGTTGCAAGTTAGTATGAATGTTGAGTCAGATATAGACCTTTAAACTCATGGAGATGGTTAGATAGTAGAATGTTAAAGTCAGGGGCCAAATATGTATAAACTGGACATTGGGAAGGTATACTGGGCCATGTAACTCTCATAAATGTGGCATATTTATATCTATTGTTTTGTATAATACTTACTGTTATAAGGGAAGGAACCATCTGTTTGACTGAAAGGGGAAACTTCTGGGGGAAGAGGGTGGAAGGGCGGGATAGGAAGGGGGAATAGGGAGGGGTTTGTTACTGAGATGTAACTTGAAGAAAAAAAATAAAGTATTTAAAAAAAAAGAAATTGGATGGATTTTTAAAAAATCATATAATTTATTATGTACATGGTCTTTAAGTGGCTAATATCTTTTTCTGAAACTCAACTATGAATTATCCTTTAATGTGTATTATTGCTATAAGTGGTCGCATGATGTTGGGGGATTGAGGCCTCTCCTTGCTAGTGTCACCAGAGGACACACCCCTAGAGGATAAAGGTGACTTTTTGTGAAGACTCTTTGAAGATGGCTGACTGTTTGTGACTAAGCTTAAAGTTAGGTAAATTACAGAGCACTTTTTCCCCCTGAAACATCAAAGAGATTTTTTGTTTTTGTTTTTTTTAATGAATTTGTTTTAGTAATCCACTGAGGCAAACTCAAAATTATAATTGTGAAATGTATATTTTATAGAGAATGTGTCTGATACTGAGTTCTCAAAAGGTCAAATGCTGTTAACTACATATAATAACTAAGTTCCAGCTAATGTAAATTTAATAAGCAATTAATCTGGCTCATCATAAACTACCACACAGCTCATACATGCCCTTTGAGAAAATGAGACAGATTGATTCACATTTCTAGTTCTCTGTGTGGGAAACAAAACCAAACCATTTCAAATCAGCCAAGGACTTTTTTTTAAAGCCCATGTTGTTCATTTTGTTTCCCATAACAAAGCTTATCCTGATGTAATACACTATATTTTCAAGTATTTTATTTATCACCATATCAGACTTATCTGTGACAATTATACATTTTAATAATAAAATTAAACTCAGAGATAAGTATTAATTATTTCTCAGGATTGGGTATTATTATAGTTATTGTTAATGTATAGTTACTCAAAATAACAGAAATACATTACCAATAATAGCCATTAAGATGAAAATGACCATTTCCTGGAAATAATCTCTTAAGAGATTAATAGAGCTTTTTGTTTTTCCCTTGAGTTCATACTCATAAGAATAGATATTACTAATGATGAGTGTGGTACCCACTCTATCCTTTTATCCACTTATAGATGTGAGTGTTCTGTTGGAATTCCTGGCTGCCTCCCCACCCCCAACATGACCGGGTAAAATCCCATCCCCTATCCCCTTGCAACTTCACCCAGCAGAAAGGCTTTGGTTTGTATGGGAATGGTGCCAGGAAGACCAGTTCCACATCCTTGGCATTCCCTACTGCACCCTTAGTCCCCAATATAGTTATCAGTCCAGCCATGAGGGATGAGTCATTCTTCTTCACCTGCGATCCATAAAACCCCTCCACTCCTTAATCCACCCACTACTTCACCTGGTCTCATCCCCTAAAGCTGTTGGACTCTCCCAGTAGCTCCAGTTCCCAAATAAACCTGCCCTTTTACGTTAATTTGACTGGAACTGGCTTACTTCATTGGAGGAGTTATACCAGATATACAATAACCAGTCAATGAGCTTCGAGAGTAAATAACACATAAAATCCAAGTGGGAATGGAAGTCAGCTAAAGATTTTAATGGATTCATTTTCCCTAAAGTGTGGCCAATGAAAAAGTAACGCCAACCGGTGAAGTATATTGTCATGTTTCTACAGACATGATGGGCCTTTGACCAGGTTTAGTCCTCTGGCTCTTGGCAGTCTTTGATCCTACTTAGCTTTAATTCTCTATTTTCTCTGCTTCTGCCATTCCCCGATATTCCTTCCAGGCTCTCAAACTACTCAGATACTTTTCCCTAGCTCAGGGGCTGAGCAGGATGGTGAGTATCAGAGACCTGGAACCCCAACCGCACCGGGGGAGAACACACCAAGTCAGATGAGGCAGGATCTCATTTTTATTGTTACAGGCAGTTTCTTTTATAGGGTAGGAAAGGGGTGGGGGCAGGGTGAAGGAGTAGTGTGAGGTTACATAGGTGATGAAGTAAAGAGATAAGGTATAGACAGGGCCAATAAGCTAAATTAGCGTGTCGGCTGTAGTCAGGCACGATTAACACCAGAACTTGCTATGCTAAATCATTCTAGCGTGGGACTTCCACATTTTTGAGACAGGTCTCTAAAATCGAGTCTGGGTTGGGCAGGCACTGTAGGCCCCAATCTGGCTGATTTAGCCCCTTAGGCCCAGCACCCACTGGCTCAAACCCTGCTGCCTCTGCTGGATGTGCTGACTCTTCTCCTTCATCCTTTACCACAAAAGGAGAAAAAGAAAAACAGAACACCACAGAGAAGTCATTTATAAGACTTGTTATTGCCAGCCAGGGGTGGCTCTCCCAACTGACTCATTAAATGACCCTCAACTGCCTGCTTGAGGAACTAGGGAAGGAGTTTTTGGCCCAATCTGATCATATATCATATGCAAATGAAGGTAGGGTTTGGAGCAATCACAGGAGCCCTTTTCCTAAGCCACCATGAGAGGTGCCCCCCTATGGCCTAGATAGAAAAGTTTGCAGGGTCATCCAGAGTTTATTGTGAATCGTCAAATAGCTGATAAAAACTGTTTGAAGCAGCCATGACTGATGCATAGTTTTCTGTAGGGTCTGGCATCGTAAGAACAGCCTGGCTGGCTGTTTGGCTGATGGATCGATCCCCTTCGGCATCAAGGCAACCAAGGCAGCAGGGAGATTCCAACAGTTGTTAATTAAGGAAGTTAATTAACTTCTTACAGAAATAAGAGTGCTCCAGCCCACACCATATTTACTTATACATGGGAAATGAAGATCCGGAGGAGACCTTATAACAAGTCTTATTAACTTGTCTTCAACAACATTGATGATTTTTAACAATGTGTCAGCAGTACTCAGCATCTTTGTATGGCAGGAGGGCTTGATCCCTTTCCCCTGTTTCCACACCTTGTCACTAAAACTTTTGCCCACTCAAGTCTTAATACAATTTCTATCTGCCCTTTGATTATCCTAGATGAACAGATATGACAATTATGCTTGCTACTTGGCCTTTTCCATGGCTAAAACTTCTTTTCAAAATTATCAAGCACATGAAAAATGTCTCCAGCCTTCGCACTCCAGGAATGTCTTAAGTTATCACCTTATGACCAAATAAACTAAAGCAAAAACACAACAATATTAACTTGTATCTTATTTTAGAGTTTTGTCAATTTTTAATATACTGCTACTCGAACGAGAGCATTGCTGTGAACCAATGCATGTAGTCTTTAAGAAATACGTGCTCACTTGGTCAGTGGTGGTGCACTCCTTTAATCCCAGCACTCAGGAGGCAGAGGCAGCTGGATCTCTATGAGTCTGAGGCCAGCCTGGTCTACAAAGTGAGTCCAGGACAGCCAAGGCTACACAGAGAAACCCTGTCTCGAAAAACCAAAAACAAACGTGCTCATACAAAAGTGGTGACTATAGAAAAGTCACCTTGAATGCATGAAACTGGAGTTGTCAAGAACAAGCAAGTTCCAATTCCTCCTAGACAGGAACTCTAACCTAGGTAGACTTTCACAGTTTTGTACTACTTAAATATGGGCTACATTGTGAGAAATAAATCATCTGGTGATTATTTTGTATGAACATCACAGACTTTAACCACCTGATCTTACTGGCCTAGGTTAATGGCTGTACCTGGAATCTAATATGACTCAAAGATGCAGGAAACACAGGTGTCTGCTGGCACTGGGATGTGCTGCTCTGTAATAATCCATGTAACTAATGAGAGTAATCTCTAACTAAAGGCAAGAAATATCCTTTACTGGACAACATCCAGTAAGCTCTGTTTCCTGGAATAAAAAGGAGAAATTTTAAAGATTTTTCTTACAACACATTGGCTATGCCCTTAGTTGCCCTTTGACTTTGTAATAAAACTTTCAGTGACAAGGACAAAGGGCCCCAGGGTAGCATGTGTTATAGTGTAGAGGCCAGCATGCCTGGATTTTCAATTGCACAGGGTACACATGCGCCTGGCCCTTCACACTGCCCAAAGACCAGCTGTACCATAACCATGTCAGCTTGACATACAGTCCTTTACTGCCCTTGTCCAGTGTGATGTGGTATACATAACTGTATGCGATATACTTTTTCAAGCCGGTAAGTTTGTTTACATCAGCTCCAGAAAAACCGTGTGCGTGTGTTGTGTTTCACTGCTGCAAACAGTTGTGCAACTGCTGGGTGGCAGGAACTTCTCAACCGTGAGAGCCCCATGGTGTATGCAGTGACTGAAACCTCAAAGGCGAGGATAGCACTTCTTCCCTTATCAGTTTTAGCCTCCTGGGAACTGTATGTCTTGACTTTTGAGGTTTCTCGGTGCTGCTATGGAGACAGTGTGGCCCCTGCTGCTCTTCGCTATGAAGAGCTCTGTTTACTGGGATAATAAAGACCAATTTAAGATTTTCTTACAACACTTTGGCTCTGCATACGTTAGAGTTAGTTACCCTTTGACTTATGTAATAAAACTTTCAGTGACAAGGACAAAGGCCCCAGGGTACCATGTGTCATCCTTCTGCACTCCCTGTTGGGTAATAGATCAAGATCCTTCTTTGATATTTAGCAAGAAGGCATGACCAACTCTCTTACAATGGTGTTCTTCAATGCATTTTTTGCAAACATTTTCATTTAGAGCAATTGTACTAACTTCTAGTTGATTGATAAAAATAGGAATACAGTGTTACTTTAGTTTTGCAGCCTGACATTTTAACAGAATATGGATTGTGCTGTAGTTGAGTGAGTGTTCCTGAGTTTCAAACAGCTTAAAATGAACTAGAAGAAGGAACTCTTTGCTCTTAGTGCCTCAGAAAATTCGCATTTGTATTGTATATTTTTTTCTAACTTGAATCCTTCTGCTTTTCATTTTTCCTTGCCTTTGTAATGGCAATTTGTTTTCATTTGTTTCCAAAGTAAGTAAAGATGTGATTCATGATGTAAATGAAGATAATTAGTGGTTTTAACAAAAAGTTTAGCTTCTGTATTTACATGTAAAATTAAGTATGGCAGGGAAGAAGAGTTATTTTCCCCTCAATGGCATAACCACTTATAAGTTGCCTACATCCCAGTAAATAACCCCAATCTATGCTCTTGTAGGCAACCCTAACTAAACCTGGTATGTCACAGAAAAAAAAAAAAAGCAAACAAACAAAAAAAGGACTTTTGCAATAAGGGCACTTACTTTTATAGTTATAAGTAAACTTCTGTTATATTTGATTTCTGTGTTCACCTTTTTAATTATTTTGGTAAAAGTATGGACCCTCTGCAGTGAACAAAAAGATCTCAAATTCATCCTCTTAGTCTTATATAGCATTTTTACTTAGGTTGGGTGTACATGGGTATCTATTTCACTGTCTAAATGTGATTCTTTCTGACTAATGCCTATGCATACATTTCCTAACCAATTCATAATACACAAAATAACAGATAGTCAAAACTGTTTGCTTTGGTATCATCCATTCAGTATCATTTTCCACAGTATTTCTTTACATTATTCTTTGACACTTTCATACATGTATATAGTGTGGGTTTTTTTTGTCATTTTCTTCTTCAATTACACTCTCACTTCTATATACTCATTCATTTTCCCAACATGGCTCCCTCCTACTGTAATGGGCCACTGATCTATAGTTACATCATCTTGTGAAAATATTATTTTTTCTTTAATTTCTTTATTCATTTTTATTTATTCAAGTTACATCTCTATTGCAGCCCTCTCCCTCCTGCCCTCCTGGTCCCACCCTTCTACCCTCTTCCTCTTCTCCTTCCTCTCCTTCTCCTCAGATAAGGGTGGTCCCCTACATATCAGTTCATCAGTCACAGGAGGGCGAAGAGCTTCCTCTTGCACTAGGGCCTGAGATGGCAGCCCAACTGTGGTATGATGTTCAACTAACAGGCAATAGAGTTCATGACAGAGATAAGTCCTCCAACTCCACTGGCTAAGGGATCTGTATAAAGACCAAGTTGCCTATCATCTTGTATGTGTAGGGCTCCTAGGTCTGGTCTATATGTGCTTCTTGTGGTGGGAGGGTTAAGTGTTTCCGTCTCTGTAAGCCAGTAGGGTTCTAGGTTGTTGGTTCTGTTGATCTTCATGTGGTGATCTTGTCTGTTCTGGGTCTCTCTATTCCTCCTCCCTCTCTTATAAGTCACTTCCAGAGCTCCACCTAATGTTTGACTTTGTGTCTCAGCATTTGTTTTGATCTATTGCTGGGAAGGGTCTCAAGTAGGATAGTTATGCTAGGTTCCTGTCTCTTTGAGTCTGTGAGTTGTAGAATGGTTAGACTATATTATATAGCTAATATCCATTTATAAGTGAGTATACACCATGTGTATTTTTCTGGGCCTGGGTTAGCTCACTCAGAATGAGCTTTTCTAGTTCCACCCATTTGGTTGCAAATTGCATGATTTTCTTGTTTCTGATAGCTGAGTAGTATTCCATTGTGTAAATGGGTTGTTTCCAGTTTCTGTTGATTATGAATAAAGCTGTTATGAACATAGTTGAGCTGATGTCCTTGTAGTTTAGTGGATAATCTTTTGGATGTGAAAGTATTCTTAAGGCTTTAAGTGCTAAAACTATCTTGGGTAAACTGGCCTCCAGTCACGTAGACCAGTCATAAATTCACTGGTCAGAGATTCCAGCCATTAATTTCTGTACAATATGTCCCTGACCTCAATGTCAAGAGAACTGCCTGACTTCTTAGCTGCTATCTCTCTGTATCTGTAAATGACACTTGCTTGCCACGGATGTCTAGGACTGCCTTTCTGTATACCTCACAATTGTAGTATTTTGTCATTTAAAACCTGAACTAACTGGAGGTATAGCTGCTCCCTACCACTCTGCCTGGGACAGCTCCACTGGTGGTGAATAAAGACTCCATATAACTTGACCTATTCAGGTCTCTTGGTGATTTTTGACTCAGGTACCCCATTACACAACTATCATCACTATTTATGTGATATCCCATAAAAACAGGTACCAGTTTCCTTTGTTTTATTTGAGTTGCTTCAAATTCCATGCATATGCTAGATTCATAGTGAACTGAATCACATTAATTTTTTTCATTTCACTTATTTATTTTTGTGTGTTTGTATGTTAATATAGTACGTTTTCAGGTCACAGGACAACTTTCATGAATTGATGCTCCCCCTCCAGTGTGTGGATTCCAAGGACAGAACTCAGCCGGCCAGGTCTGGTTGAAAGTGTTTTTTTTCCACTGAGCCATCTCATTGGCCTGGAATTGCATTTTAATAGAATACTCCAACACTCTTAAAATGTTCTTGTGTAAAATTTTATGTCAAACTATAAACACAAACTATTTAGTCTGTAATTGTCTCAGCCCATATCACCTCCATTATGAACCCACTTATATAAAAAAGGAGAACTCTTAGAATATTATTCCTCATCTTTCCCAGTTTTTTTTGTTTTGTTTGTTTTCAGACAGGATTTTTCTGTGTAGCTGTGGCTATTGTGGAACTGCTCTGTAGACCTGGCTGGCCTTGAACTCAAAGATCCTCCTGGTTGAGTGCTAGCATTAAAGACCACAGCCCAGCTCTCTTCCAGTTTTAAGGAAAAGAGGAAGAAAACCATACTTGGGACACCTAGTTCATACTGTGATCACTAAACACTAAGCATTCGCCAGCAAACTTCTACTAGCTGTTCCCTACAGCAGATATATTTTTGACCTGTTCTGGAAATCTGAAATTGTCTTTAAGTCTAACTAAACTGTGGGACTCAAGTGAAAATGTTGCCTTGAGCTCTGTAGAGCACACTATCTATCATGCCTGAGTCTGTAGCTTGGTAGTTAGAAGTGAGAAGGTGTCTACGTGCTGAATCATATATACTATGAATTATTTCTTTGAAACTTGGCAGGAGTCAGCATGAGTTATTTTTATTTTATTATTTTCTTTTATTGAAAATATATTTTTCCCTCATATAGTATATGAATTACTTTATTAAAGTTCATTCTCTGCTGGCAAAATGATCCAATCCAGACCAAATTAGGATATATAAAGGCAGGTTTATTGGGTACAGCTCTTATGGAGAGGGATGGAAAAGAGGAGGAAGGGAAGAACATGTGTGTATATAGGGGGAGAGAGAGAGAGAGAGAGAGAGAGAGAGAGAGAGAGAGAGCAAAATGTCCAGATTATATAGAAAAGGGCTTCTGGGGGTGGCATGTGCCAGCATGCCCTGTAATGCTACAGACTGAGGCATGCTGTGAGAACCTGGAGATCAGGTCCCGGGTCTGAAGCCCACCAGTACATCCAGATTACGGTTTCTCCTCCCATCTGTATCTCCCAGTTCCTTCCTACCTCCCCTCCTGTCTAGATCCACTCCCTTTCTGTCATTAGAAAACAAACAGGCAGGACTGGAGAGATGTCTCAGTAGCTAAGAGCACTGAATGCTCTTCCAAAAGACCTGGGTTCAAAGCCCAGCACCCACAAGACAGCTCACAACTGTCTGCAACTCAAACTCCCATGGACCTGACACCCTCACACATGTCGGGAAAACAACAATGCACATAAAATAAAAATAAATGAATTATTAAAAAAATAAAACAAACAGTCTTTTAAGGGATATTATAAATATGAAATAAAATAAGATGTGCTACAGCCAGGGCTAAGGCAAGTATTGCTTGGGTTTAAGGTGAAGAAGTACAACAAAGAGGCATAGGTGATCTGTGCTTTCAGAAGGGAGGCTCTTACACAAGCCGTGGACAGCATAGCGCCCTGACACATGCTGAGAGCAGTGAGTGGTTTAGTTTGTCACGAGTCACCATGAATTAGATTCCAAGAGAAGTTGGGGGCATGGTGGCAAGTGGTGAATGCTATGCTTGCTTTAATCCCTTTTGAAGAATGGCTGGCTGATACCTTCAGAGTATACCATTCGTTTCAATCATCGCCTTACATTCAAGCATCTACAGAGCTTCTTTAATTTCTAGAAAACGTTTTAGATATCTCTTGAGGATGCGCTAATAACTCCATTATCATTTTATTTCATCTCTTGAGATTAGCAGACATAAATCTACTCAATATAAAGTAGTAAAATTTTGACTACAAATATTATTAAAAGGTTTGTGCCATAAATAATGCACCAACATGGTTGGCTTCCATAGCTACTAGAAATTGATTGTTGAGTGAAAAGGAAAAAAAAAAGAGGTGAAATAACACTCAGTTAATATGGTTTCTGCTTTCTGTCTCAAGAGCTGATGCTGTGGGCACTCACTGAGATTGCTGACTTAGAGTGTGGACAAGGCTGAAAGACAGGAGGAAAAAAATCATATAGTTTATCATGTATTTGATAATAAATCAAACTATCTTACTGAGCTTTAGGGCACACAGCAGTCTTAGACTGGATTTTGTTTTGTTTGTTTTGTTTTTGTTATTGTTATTCAGTACAGTGTGGTTTATATCTAAATTATATCCTATTTATATATGTACTGAATAAAATTAACATGACAAGACTACTGTATGAGCCCTAAAGCTCACTAGGGTAATTCTGTAGAAAGGAAACCCATGAAAGACCAAAGTAATAATGGCACCAATGAATGCGCTGAAGTTCCATTTAGTGAACCAGTGAAATTTATTGGATTACTAACAGGAATGTGCATGGGAGGTTACTCAGAAAAGCAGCTACATCACCCAGAAGCACATTTCAACAGGCCGATGGCTCTTGAGAACTGCAATCATGGACTGAACTTACTGAAGGCAGTTTTAGAGGTTAAAGACTCTTCTCTCTGAGGCTCTGCTGGGTTTGTTCGTAGTCTCTTCTGAAAACTGCAAATTAATTATTTAATGTAGTTAATAGTAAGTATAAACTGTAATATTAGGCCGGCAGAGTGACCAGTGGAGTAACCGGTGGCTTCGCAGAGGAGCAGGCGGCCTGGCCTGAGTGCCTTCACCGGTTGCCTAACTTATCCTGGAGAAAGAGCCCCGGGACCAAAGGTGGCCTACACCACCTATAACCTAAACTCTGTTAATTAATATAAGTTGTTATATTAGGCCGGCAGAATTACCGGCGGCTTGGCGGGAGATTCGCCTGGGCTCAAGGGGAGTCTGGGAATCCAACAGCCCGGGACTGCTTGGACTGAGGGCCTATAAGCCGCCATAGTCTTTTCCCCAATAATTAAACACACCAAGACATTTTAATATTTTAACGCTTAGCCCTTAGCTGGGCAGACTCTCAATTAGCTACTCTAAGTTAACCCCAAACCAACATGTGCCTGTGAGTACCTTCCAGACTTCTCCAGACGTCTTTCTCCTTCTGTGTCTCCCGGCAGATAAAAAGGAAAGAGTCTCTGTGTGTGTGGAATTCCTGCTGAACTGAGGAAGTTCCGCCTTCCTATACTCTTTCTGCCCAGCTAATTGGTTATAAGCAACTTTTATTAATCAATCAAGAGAATGCCTCAGAAGGGGCGGTAACCAGATCTCAGCATTGAATTCAATGTATCAGAAACAATATTAGACCTCTCAACACTCTTCCCCAAGCATCTGTTTACTCCTCTATAAAGCTGGGTGGCGTCTTAAAAACCTTCCAAGTTCCAAAGAGGCATCCCTCAGAATGGGAGACAAATCTTTGCCAATTATATCTCTGACAGATGGTTACTTTCTAGAATATACACGAGAACTGAGAAAACTGAACATAAACAAAATAACAACATAAAAGTTAATAAATGGTGTAGAAAACTGAACAGAGAATTCTCAAAAGATGGCAAACAAATGACTAAGAATACTTAAAAATAGTCAACATCCTTAGTAAAATAAAAACTACTTGTTATCCAAGTCAGAATAGTCAAGATCAATAAAACAAACAAACAAAAACCAGCACATGCTCGCAAGGATGTAGGGAAAGAGGAACACTTATCTATGCCTGGGTGGACGTGCAAACTGCTAAATCATCCAGTATGTTATCATTGTAAAAGTTCCTCAGGAAGCTGAGAAGAGATCTACCATCAGATCCAGGTATAACACTTCCAAGCATAAACCCAAAGACTCTGTATCTTACTACAGAGACACTTGTGCATTTATGTTTCTTGCGATTCTATTCACAATTGTCAGAAATTAGAAACAGCCTAGATGTCCAAAAACTGATGAGTGAATAATGAAAATATGGTACATTTATACAACAAAGTATTAGTCAGCTACTAAGATAATAAAATTATGAAATTTGCAGGTAAATAGATGAAGCTTGAAACAATCATCCAGAGTGAGAAAACCCAGACCCAGAAAGAGAAACATTGTATTTTTATCTTATAGGTGTGTCGCGTCCCCCTCGACCAGCAAGGATGATGCAACTCGCAAAAGCTCTTCTCCAGCAGTTTATTCAGGTCCCTTGAAAACAGTCTTCCGAATGCCTGGGCAGACCCAACCCACAGGCTAAATACTATATGAACAGCCAATCAAGTAAAGCCACGTGGTGCTATCTTAGAGGCCCACGTATGCGGAAGCAAGCCAGATCAGCAGTCTTAACCAAATACGGACTTGTTTACCACCGAGAGCGCTCACCGTCGGGCTGGTGGAAGGCGGAAACCGGCGCCATCTTTAGGGCGCGGCACGTCGCAGCTCTCTACAGTTCCCCCTTTTTTTATTTTTTCTAAAGTTGATAGAAGTCCCTGGAAAGGCTACGTAATCCCCATATCTGGGGATCTCACGGTGGGCCTGAGCCTGTAGGAGGGCGGTGCTCAAACTCTTACCCATCTCTGGGTCAGCCTCCCCACTCGGGACTGCCCTGTCTTAGGTGGCCGAGACTTACCCGTCTACTCCGTCATTGACTTGCCAGACCCTAATATCCGTGGAACGAATACCTCAGTGGGCAGGGACTATGCTCAGTGAAGATTTAAGGCTTCACGGCAGAGAGCCATGCCTGAGGGGACTGGCCCGCCTCAATGGCGACAAGGGCCTGTATAATCATGGCTGCATTACGCTTTTGTGTGGCTCTCATCTTATAGATGCACCATAGGCAAACCAGAGAGGCTAGTATCATCAGTATCGCCAAAGAGCCTACGCCCGCCCACTCCTTAAGATGATCCATAGCCGTCTGTATCCAGGAAGTCAAACCAGTGGCCAGGCTCAGATCCTCCCGAGTGGAATTGATGTGGATGATTGTCGCTCTCAGCTCTCTCATCAAATTTTCAAAGTCAGCCGACCAATCCTGTAAGAGGAACTTTGACAATTGTCTAGACAAATTAGCAGCCTTTGTAAAATTTTGATACTGCACGGAAGTAACACACAAACCTTGCATTTTCCACTCACACCCCAATTGTGCTAGTTGCCAAAGAGAATCAATCTGTTCTTGTATTAAATCTATGCGTTGATTAACTATCATAAGACCTCCTTTGAGATGAGAATTTATAGAGGTCTGGGTATCCAATGCCTGTGCTACAGTGGCTGAGATGTTATTCAGGGCATTGGCAGTCTGTATAGAACTAGACAAGGCAATAGCTGAGGCAGTAGCTCCCACAGCAGCAATAGTGATGGCAGTAACAATAGCTGCAGTGATGCCAAAATCTCTTTTAAACCTGAATAGCATCATGGTATTAGGGGCCTCTACAGGAACTGGTACATATCGAGGCATTCTAGTCACCACAGCCACAGGAAAGGCTGTGGCATTCCAGCATAGGGCATAAAAACATGTGCCCGGAGTGCATACTAACTTTTCTTCACCCAAGGATGCACTCCCATTACTTACAATCCACAGAAAAGGAGGCCAGAGACACACTGGTGAGGCTGAAAAGTTCTTGTTGCGGTAAGAACGAAACGAAGAATTCCAAGTACCAGAGCCACTACCACTAGAAAAATCCAGATTGGTAGCGGACCCTAGGGAAAAACTACCTCTTTGATAAATTCCTCCTCCAAGCATAAGTATAGGTCCCAAATCCATATAGCTACCATTTACTCCTCACAAAAGCCATAAATTAAAAGGATTGGTGGCAGTCTGTTGAGGATCCCTAGTAGATATATCAAGCATCTGATCTTTGATATGTATGTAAAGGACATTGTAATGACCCCACGCCCAGTAGCCAACCAGGCTGGTGCCATACCCGTCCAGTATCTTTTTCTCAGAAATGGGAAACTAGGATACCAACCCACATGCAATCAAACATGCCCTTCTTGAAGTCGCTAGAAGCTGACCCCAAGTGCAGTGCTTAGCCTCGCATCCTGAGCGTGATGATAGCTTAGTCCTTTAGGACAGTCAACCAAGCTTGTGGCTGTCTATCCTCCAAGGCAGCAAAGGCTACACCAGCATGGCATTGCTTCTCCTCTGTGAAATCCTCATCTTACAGATACACCATAGGGCAATGAAACTGACTAGGAAGAACATGCCTCCTAGGGCACCCATTCCCTCAGATGATTCATGGCTCGGAGGATCCATGTCGACAGTCCTTCAGCAACAGAGACATCAACCCGGGTGGAATTCACATGCACGATGGCAGTTCTCAGATTCTGCATCAGCTTATCAAACTCGCCAGACCAATTTCCTGTAAGATACTGAGAGAGTTGCTTAGACAAATTTGCAGCTACAGTATAATTTTGATATGGCACAGAGGTCACACACAAACCAGTCATTTTCCACTCACAGCCAATCTGGGCCACCTGCCACAATACATCCAAGGCCGTGGCTACATTGGCTGACAAATTATTCAAGGTAGCGGCAGTCTGCACTGAGGCATCCAGGCTTCCAACCCCTTGTTCTTATAAGGGGTGATAGCTGCTTTACATTCCTTTGTACATTGCTCATACACAAGCTGTTTAATTAAGGGCATTGCCAAATCAGGGTCTCCAAATACCCTTCCAGCTGCTTCAACCATTATAGCCACGAAGTCTGAGAAAGGCTCCAGGAGATCCTGAATAACCTTGGTTAGATTGCCATTCACTTCCCCTTTGTTAGGCAATGATTTCCAAGCTCTGGTTGTGATTAAATTGATTTACTCAAACACCTGAGCCGGATACCCAGTTTGTTGTTGAGCATATCGACCTTGCCCAAGAAGCATGTCCACATCCCAGGCTGGGTTTCCTGCTGCACGATTAGCAGCAGCTTGTTCATTAGCAAACTCAATCAAGAAAGCCTTCCAATCTAAGTATTGCCCTGGACTTAAGCAGGCGCGGGCCAGGCCACTCCAATCACTCGGAGTCATACAATGTCTGCTTAATGATTCTACTTGAGCCATTGTAAAAGAAGCGGTAATACCATAGGTACGTACCGACTCTGCAAGGGATTTAACTACTTTAAAATCAAGTGGTTCCTCGTACCTGTTCCCTTGTGGGTCTTGGTATACCAGATAGGCAAACTGTAATTCTGTTCTTACTTGTGTCCACATCCCCGGGCAGAAAGATCTCCCTACTTTCAGGGACTGAACAGGCTGATCTATCTGAATGGCTTCTGGATATGGAGGGGGAGTTGAAGGCGCCGCGGCAATGGCTTTACTTACACCGACTGCCGCCAACGTGGCTGAAGGCGCCGCGGCAACGGTTTCACTTACACCGACTGCCGCCAACGTGTCTTTCTCTTTTACCCTTTTCTTTTCCCTTTTTCTAATAGCAGTCCTCTCCAACTGTTCTATTAGAGCGTGTAGCTCTTCTTCAGAATCCGTGCCCTCTGAGTCTTCAAAATCTCTAAAATCTCTAAGATCGGGATAGAGAGGGACCTTCCTTTTGCTTCCCTTTTCACTGTCTGCCTGCTCAGGTCTTTCGCCTTTGTTACTTTCCTTTTCACTGTCTGCCTGCTCAGATCTTTCCCCTTGCAGCAGTTCCAAGGCTGATTCTCCCTCCTTGATTGTGTTACAGCATCTCTGATCTTCTAAACAACTCCTCACCATCTTCCAAATCGGTCTTACTCCATGCTTCAGAGTCCCTTGCTCCCAAGCAAAATCCAAGTCCCTGCCTAATTTGTCCCAGCAGGATACCATAAGATTCCTGGACACCGCAAACCACGGAGCCACGGAATCGCATTCATTCAAAAATCTCTCTAGGGTAGACTTCTTAATTTTCAAATTCCTAGCTAAAAGTAGCTCCTGAAGAGCCAGAAAAATTGGATGTGACTCAGACAATCCCATGATTAAAAATTTTACTTTCGGTTTGCAGTTTCCCCGCGAAACTTTACCTTTTGTTCGCAACTTCCCGTGAAACTTTACCCTTTGTTCGCAATCTCCGCGAAACTTTACCGAAACTTTACCTTTTGTTCGCTATCTCCGCGAAACTTTACCTTGTGTTCGCTATTTCCGTGAAACTTTATTGTCCCAATTTATCCCAGGAACTTACCAGCGTGCTGCCCCTGACTGCAGGAGTTCTGAGTCTTTTCTGGGTTCCCCGTACGGGCCACCACTTGTCGCGTCCCCCTCGACCAGCAAGGATGATGCAACTCGCAAAAGCT
>CAJQZJ010004801.1:5381162-5413851 GCA_907164525.1 Lophiomys imhausi
CACACACACACACACACACACACACACACACACACACACACACACACCAAAAATAAAATGAGTCTTTTTATAAAAAAAATCCCAAATGGTATTTTGCCTTTTATAATTAAAAGTATGGCAAAACATATTTAAAAGTAAAACAAAGCATTTCAAGTCATCCCTTAAATGATCAAAATGACAGCTCCTGTTGAGCATTGAGTTAAGTTTTTGTTGTTGTTTTCTTACTCTTGTTTCTGTTTGTGAGACATCAGCCACATCCGTAGCCCTAGCTGTCCCTCAAATATGTGATCCTCCTGTTCCAGCTTCCCACATGCTGGGATTGCAGGTGTCTGCCTTTTAGAATGGGAGTACTTTGGCTTTAGAAGTCATTCCCGTGAGAAATGAAACTTGGAGAAACCATGTGCTTTTTAGCCACCAAAGAGTTTCACAGTCTACACCCTTTTTCTCTGGTCCCCAGAAGTGAAGAAAGAGCAAGATCCTTTGAAGTCTTTGGTCTGGAATGACAAATCCCTCTGGCAACATAAGTCACAACTGGTTGTATTGAGAGAGATGGCCAGTGTGTGCTTCACATTGCCAAGTTGCCCTGAGCTCCAGATGGTGTGCCTTGTCTAGTGGGCAAGACAGTAATATTTGCATGCGGATGTTTTGAGTGGTGTGGATTTCATTGAATTGTTCCATCCAACCTCCTTCATTCTTATCTTGCTTGGGTCTGATTCTCCAAATTTTGTGATATTTCTTTTTTTTTTGTTATCTGTAGTTTCTCTCTTTGTAATCACTTGCAATAATTTTCCTGAAGTTTAATCAAACATTAGAGGTTGTATTTTTGTTTATTCTAAAGAAGGCTATCTTGGCAGTTCTTTGCAATGTCTTTATTGAAGGCCCTCAGAGGAAGGAAATGGAGTTTGAGAGGTAAAACTTTTGGAGAATTAATGTGGACTGCTGATGAGACAGTAAATACAAGAATTCATGTTGGTTTTTTTCCACCACACGATCCTTCCCTTTTAAAGTAACTTCCCCATTAATCCAGCTTCTATCATCAAAAACTCACTTTGGGAGACATCAAAGACTGATTGAATGAGGCTAGGAGAAGGCAGCCTTAGACATAAAGGAAAATGGAACATGATGTGTACCTCTTTCTCGAGTTCAACACCAGCCCAAGGTGACTTTGACAGGAGCAGCATGTGCAGTCTTATGTGAAAGACAATGAAAAGACGTGCCAGCAGAATGGAAAATGAATTATGGTTTAATTCTTCATAGTCAATGAATGAGTGTACAGTAGTAATTCTCCAGGTTGAACTACCGCGACTGTGCTGTCTTTCTTCTATCATTTCCGGTGAATAGGATTGGAACCAGGAGAATTTCAACCCAGAAGATGCAGATCTGAGCTGCTTGTTGCTTTTGCCTTTAAGATTTTATGTTTTTACATTTCAAGAATCAGCATTGCATGGGACATTTCAGAGCAAATAAAAATTCAATAGAGGCATATTAAAAATTAGCCCTCACCCACAGAGTATCACCAGTTTTGCCAGTCTGTACTGAATTAACACACATGTGTAAATGTCGTGACTTCTTATGCATAACAGATGCCAAGGGAAGACAAATGTCTCCAACAAATAAACACTTGTGAAATATTTAATGAAATAAACATGAAACACAAATAAATAAACAAACAGAAAAAACATACCTGGCCAAGGAAGATGATTTGACAGTTACGAGTGTCTTTTGGACTTTTCACTGGTGGTGAGTGCTTCCTTGGAGGCCCCCAGTGTATGAGGAGGCTCTTGGCCCTCATATGACTTCTGAAATGGGGCAAGTGACTGTTATATAGGGACACTCCACTTCAGAGGAGTGGGATGGAAGGGTTAGGGAGTAGAAGGCGGGAGAGCGGGGCTGGGAAGGGGAGAAAGAGGACAATATGATAGAGATGTAACCTGAAGCAACAAATAAATAAATTTATTTAAAAAAAAAAGAGTGTCCCTTGTGCAACAGTGAGGACCTCCATTTGAATGCCAGGAGTCACATAAAAAGCAGGATTACACACACTTGTAACTTCACCACTGTGGCCTTACAGGAGGATCCCTGGGGCTTAGTGGCTGCCAACCTGGCCTCAGGTTCATTGTGAGCTGCTTTATAAAGAGAAAAAATATGGGCTCCCAATACCCTTCTTTAACTTCTACACATATACACAGACAGGCACATACATACACACACACACACACACACACACACACACACACACACACACACAATTAAATTGAAAACAACAAAAATAGAAACTTTAAAAAATTTCTTGTGAAAGAGAGAGAGAGAGAGAGAGAGAGAGAGAGAGAGTGTGTGTGTGTGTGTGTGTGTGTGTGTGTGTGTGTGTGCGCGCGCGCGCGCCCATGTGCCTGTGTGTTGGGATGCATATCCAAGTGAGAGGACATCATGTAGGAGTGAGTTGTCTCCCTCTGCCGAGTGCATTCTGGGATTTAGCCCAGGTGATTTCACTGTAGTTGTGTGTCTAACCTCTATCATCCTTGTCTTGTCCAGAGGCAGGCACACTGCTTGGTAGGCCTGAGAAAATTCTCTAAGAAATTTTTCTTTTTTTCAGCTTCATTTCAATCTCAAGAAACCAGTATGAATCACAGATATTGTGTTTATTGTTCTTATGTAGTGGGGATTTCCAAAATAACAATTAGGAATTAATAGCCATTGCCTGTAGTTTCAGACTTGGATATGGTCAAGATAAATATCTTAATTAGTGTGTCTATTGCTTTGATAAAACACCATGACCAAAAGTAAGTTGGGGAAATAGGGATTTATTTCATTTTATACAGCATGTAATCCATCATCCATAGACAACAGGGAAGGAACTCAAGGTAGAAGCTGATGCAGAGACCGTGGAGGATGCTGCTTACTGGCTTGATCCCCATGGCTTGCTCAGCCTGCTTTCTTATAGCATCCAGGGCCACTTGTCCACAGGTGACACTACCCACAGTGAGCTGGAATGCCCACAGCAATCATCAATTAAGAAAATGCGGGACAGGCTGCCTACAGGCTAGTCTGATTGGGGCATTTTCTCAATCAACGTTTTCTATTTCAAAATGACTCTATCTTGTGTCAAGTTGATGTAAAACCATCCAGCACAGCCAGCACACCTAAGATTCCTTTTGGACTGTGAAGGGACACTGTGAAGAGGCAGCATGGTTTGCTAACTATTTTATGGCTGAAGCCTTAGTAAAGAGCGGTTCTTACTTATGAGTCAAGTATTAAAGTTAGCACCCAGAAATTGAGACCCAGAAAGAAAAAAAATAATTTTTCCAGTTTAGAGAGATAGTTTTAATCTTTTATCCAAGTAATGAAAAAAATAATTGAAATCATGCGTAGTAGTACATGCCTACTATCCCAGAATTTGGGATCCAGATGTGAGAGAGCAAGAGTTCCAGGCCAACTGTGACTACATAGTGATACTCTTTCTCAAACAAGAAAAACAAATTTGAAAGTTTAGCACACACATCATGAAGGTTTTAAAGTCTTTCTTCTCTAATTAAAAAGTCTAAAATACTTCTGTAATTAGAAATAGTAATTCCAGGATCTAAGCAAGTTTAGAGTTTTCTTTTCTTTTCTTTTTAGTTTCTCTTTTTTTAAATATTTATTTATTTATTTATTTATTCAAGTTACATCCTGATTGCAGCCCCCTCCCACTTCCCCTGCAGGGCCCACCCTCCCTCCCTCTTTCCCTTCTCCCTCCTCTCCTTCTCCTTGGATGAGGGGAGTCCCCCCATATCAACCCACCTCAGTTCATCAGTCACATGACGGCTAAGAGCCACCTCTTGTGCTGGGGCTTGACATGGCAGTCCAGCTAGGGTAAGGTGTTCCAATAACAGGAAACATAGTCCATGTCAAAGACTGCCCCCTACTCCACTTGTTAAGTGATCTTCATGAAGACCAAGCTGCCTATCGTCTGTATATGTATAGAGGGCTGAGGTCCAGTCTGTATATGCTTTTTTGGGGTTGGTGTTTCCATTTCTGCAAGTCTCTAGGGGCCTAGTTTTCTTGGTTCTTTTGATCTTCATGTGGATTTCTTGTCTCCTCCAGATCCCCCTATTCCTCCTCCCTCTCTTATACACAACTCCCAAAGCTCCACCTAATGTTTGACTGTGTGTCTCAGCATCTGTTTTGATCTGCTGCTGGGTGGGGTCTCTCCTAGGATAGTTATGCTAGGTTCCTGTCTCTTTGAGTCTGTGGGTTGTTGGATGGTTATCCTATACTATGTAAAGTGAGTACATACCATGTGTATCTTTCTGGGTCTGGATTAGCTCACTCAAGATGAGCTTTTCAAGTTCCATCCATTTGGTTGCAAATTACATGATTTCCTTGTTTTTGATAGCTGAGTAGTATTCCATTGTGTAAATGTACCAGTTTTTTTTTTTTCATCCATTCTTTGGTTGACGAACATGTGGGTTATTTCCAGTTTCTGGCTATTATGAATAATGCTGCTATGAACATAGTTGAGCCGACATCCTTGGTGTGGAATCTTTTGGATATATGCCCAGAAGTGGTAGGCCTGGGTCTTGAGGTAGAATTATTCCAAATCTTCTGAGATATTGCCAGATTGATTTCTAAAGTGATTGTACAATTTGCACTCCCACCAGCAGTGGAGTAGAGTTCCCCTTTCTCTGCATCCTCATCAGCATGTGCGGTCCTCTGAATTGTTGATCTTATCCATTCTGAGGGGTATAGGATGGAATCTCAGAGTCGTTTTGATTTGCATTTCCCTGATGACAAAGATTTTCCTTTAAAGAAAGAAATTTGAAATCTGTTTCCAGAAGACTTATAAAGAAACTTTATAAGTTATTTCTGGTAATTAATTACCTGTGTAACTGTGGCTTGCCAGCATTTTTATATCTCTTTTTCCTTATCTTTGACTCCCGGGCCAAGTGGCACAACTCTCATACATAGTTGGCCAGAATAAATTTTCATAGGAAAGAAAGCAAGAATAGATAATTTGTTCTACGGGCTTGTTATGTGGCTGAGCCCATTTTCCTCCACACGTGTGGTACATCATTCAATGCCAACAATAGCTGCTGCTAAGATAAAACTCACACAGGCTGCCTCACTTCAGCTAAACTATGCCAAGATCAGGTAATGGTCACATGTTTGTGCTTGCCCCACTTCTACTCACTGACATTGAAATGCAAAACTCAAAGAAATTCTCTTCAAGCATCATTTCCTCTAGTAAGATCATTGAGTTCTCCATGCAACTCAGCAGTGTATGTTCATGTTACATATTTATATTATAGGTCATCTTTACATTGACTAATAGAGGCAAAATAGATGAAACAGTATCAAGGTGATATTCTATTGATAAATATGAAAACTATCCTATGAAAAACTCCACCCAGCAGTGAGTCATGGACCCTGTTGCCTGGTAGTGGAACACCTTACCCTAGCTGGGCGGCCATATCAGGCCCCAGTACAAGAGGAAGCTCTTAGCCATCATGTGACTGATGAGCTGAGTGGGGTTGATAAGTGGGGAGCTCCCTTTATCTGAGGAGGAAAGGACAGAGATGGGGAAGAAGGAGGGAGGGAGGGTGGGACCTGAACGGCAGGAGGGAGGGGAATTTGATCGAGATGTAACTTGAAAAATAAATTAATAAGAAACAAAAAAGAAAGAAACAGACTTGGAACGGACTTCAGGACAATTATAGTAGGGTTGTGAATGCCTTAGATTTCTTCTGTATATGTGTGTTGGTTAAAAAGAAGCTCCCCTCCCTTTCGCCAAGATAAGCTCTTTAGAGCTCAGGCTGGCCTTGGGCTTACTAGCTAGGGTGGCCTCAAACTCATGACTTCCTTGCCTTATCTTCTCAAGTATTGTTAGGATTACTGGAGTGTCCTACTACACCCAGGAGACTCTCTATTTTTTTCCTTTATGTTTCATTTCTTCAAGTTACATCTCAATCGCAGTCCCTTCCCTATTCCCCCTCCAGTCCCACACGCCTACCCTCAACCCCCCATCCTCTTCCCTTTTTTTTTCTTTTATGTTTAAGGTATATCTTATTTCCCCCTACAGTTTCCCCTTTCAGTCCAACAAATAGCTTTCTCTTATAATAATAAATACAATACAAAACAACAGAGGTAATTAGGCCACAGTTATGAGGGTTATACGGCTTAGCGTACATTCCCAATGTCCAGTCCATATGTATTTGGTACCTGACTTTAACATTCTACTATGTAACCATCTCCATGAGTTTAAAGTTCTATATCTGACTCAACATTCATACTAACTTGCAGCACAATTTTAAAAGTATCTTCTTAGATCTATAACACTCTCTTGACTCCTAAACAACTCAAAATTTAATTATGAGACTCTAGCTATCTGTTCTTCAACCACCTCAGAGACCTGAGAGGGATAAATATATCTGATTTTATAGGAAGTACAGGGTCTGCAGCTTCCCAAACTAAGAAATGACATAGCAGTGGCTGCCTGGACAGTTCCCATTTTCTCTCCATACATTACAGCATCGCTCTTCAGTCATTTGGCCCCGTTTCTCTGACAGACATTGATTGTAGAGCAGGGGTTATGAAGAACTTACTTACCCAGTCTTGGCAGAGCTACACTGTCGACTTACCTGCTTCCAGGTTCTGTCCTTTTTGGACAGCATTCTGTCTATAGTTGGAGCGCCTTTTCCTACCAAGAGATAGGCTTGTGACTAATTCAATCATCTCCCACTGGAGATTCTTCGATGCTTATCTTCTACTTGGAGGAGAATAGGGGGTGCTGTCAGGAGTTGATATGTCTTGATATAAAAAAAAATCTAAAGTTATGAAAACATCTTTGAATGCCATATTCTGCAGATCTCTTGAGGTTTTTGAAGAGGCCCTATCTATCACTTATATTAGAGTAAGCAGATGTTGCTTGTCTCTTAGCAGGTTTATTTCTGATTAGCTTAGCATTATTGGAGGTCTACGAAGCAGTACCATCAGTGAAAAGTGTCTCGTTGCCTGGAAGAGAGAACTACTAAACAAACAAACCAATAAGCAGACAATAGATAAAAAAGTCTAAAAAATAGAAAAAATATAACTAATATATAAAAAATAAATAAAAAATAAAAATTAAAAATAAGAAGTCTATGTTCAGGTTCCCTTTGGTGTGTTAGTTGTAGTATCGATAACTTCTACTATATAGCTAAAATCCTACTATAAGTGAATAGATGCCATATGCGTCCTTCTGAGTCTGGGTTAGCTCACTCAGGATGAGCTTTTCTAGTTCCATCCATTTGGCTGAAAAGTGCATAATTTCATTCTTCCTGATAGCTAAATAATATTCCATTGTGTAGATGTACCACAATTTTTTAACCCATTCTTCGGTTGAGGGACATCTGGGTTGTTTCCAGTTTCTAGCTATTACAAATAAGGCTGCTATAACATAGATGAGGAAACTTCCTTATGATTCCGTGAAGAGGCATTTGGGTGTATACCCAGAAGTGGTATGGCTGGGTCCTGAGGCAAAGCTATTCCAAGTTTTCTAAGATATCACTAGACTGACCTCCCTAGTGGTTGCACAAGCCTGCATTCCCACCAGCAATGGAGTAGGGTAGCCCTTTCTCCACACCCTCGCCAGCATGTGCTGTCATTTGAGTTTTGATCTTAGCCATTCTGACAAATGTGAGATGGAATCTCAGAGTCATCTTGAGTTGCATTTCTCTGATGATTAAGGATGTTGAGCATTTCTTCAAGTGTCTCTCAGCCATTAGGGATTCCTCCTTTGTGAATTCTCTATTTAGCTCTGTCCTCCATTTTTTGATTGGATTATTTGGTTTCTTGGCATTTAATTTCTTGAGTTTTTGTAGACTTTGGATATTAGCCCTCTGTCAGATGTGGAGTTGGTGAAGATTTTCTCCCAGTCTGTAGGCTGCTGTTTTGTTCGAATGACAGTGTCTTTTGCCTTACAGAAGCTTTTCAGTTTCATGAGGTCCCATTTATTGATTGTTGATCTCAAGTCCTGAGCTGTTGATGTTCTGTTCAGGAAGTTGTCGCCTGTGCCAATTAGTTTGAGGGTTTCTCCCACTTTTTCTTCTAGAAGATTTAGTGTGACCGGCCTTATGTTAAGGTCTTTGATCCACTTGGACTTAAATTTTGTACAAGGTGATAAGTATGGGTCTAATTTCATTCTTTTACAAGTGGACATCCAGTTGGACCAGCACCATTTGTTGAAGATGCTGTCCTTCTTCCAATGTGCCGTTTTGGCTTCTTTGTCAAAAATTAGGTGGCCATAAGTGTGTGGGTCTATTTCCGGATCTTCAATTCCATTCCATTGATCTACTGATCTGTTTCCATACCAATACCATGATGTTTTTACAACTATTGCTCTGTAGTAGAGCTTGAAATCTGGAATGGTAATACCTCCAGATGTTTTTTTATTGTACAGGATTGATTTAGCTATTCTGGGCTTTTTGTTGTTCCATAGGAAATTGAGAATAGCTCTTTCCAAGTCTATAAAAAATTGTGTTGGTATTTTGATAGGAATTGCATTGAATCTATATATTGCTTTTGGTAGGATGGCCATTTTTATTATGTTGATCTTGCCTATCCATGAGCATGGGAGATCGTTCCATCTTCTAAAGGCCTCTTCCATTTCTTTCTTCAAGGGCCTGAAGTTCTTGTTGTACAGCTCCTTTACTTGCTTGGTTAGAGTTACCCCCAGGTATTTTATGTTGTTTGCGGCTATTGTGAAGGGGGTTGTTTCCCTTATTTCTTTCTCAGCCCATTTGTTTGTTGTATAAAAAGGGCTTCTGATTTTTTTTTGAGTTAATTTTGTATCCAGCCACTTTGCTGAAGGTGTTCATCAACTGTAAGAGTTCTCTGGTGGAATTTTGGGGGTCACTTATGTATACTATCATATCATCTGAAAATAGGGATAATTTGACTTCTTCATTTCTGATGTTTATCCCCTTGATCTCCTTTAGTTGTCTTATTGCTCTAGCAAGAACTTCAAGTAGTATATTGAAAAGATATGGTGAAAGCGGACATCCTTGTCTTGTCCCTGAGTTTAGAGGAAATGTTTCAAGTTTCTCTCCATTTATTTTGATGTTGGCCACTGGCCTGCTGTATATTGCCTTTATTATTTCAAGGTACGGTCCTTGTATGTCCGTTCTCTCCAAAACTTTTAGCATGAAGGGGTGTTGGATTTTGTCAAGTGCTTTTTCTCCATCTAGCGAGATTATCATATGGTTTTTTTCTTTCATCTTGTTTATATGGTGAATGATGTTGATAGATTTTCATATGTTGAACCATCCCTGCATTCCTGGGATGAAGCCTACTTGATCATGGTGTATGATACTTTTGATGTGTTCGTGAATTCGGTTTGCTAGTATTTTATTAAATATTTTTGCATCTATGTTCATGAGGGAGATTGGTCTGAAGTTCTCTTTCTTTGTTGGGTCTTTGTGTGGTTTAGGAATGAGGGTGACTTGTGGCCTCATAGAATGAGTTTGGCAAAGTTCTTTCAGATTCTATTTTTTGAAAGAGTTTGAAAAGTATTGGTGTTAGCTCCTCTTTGAAGGTCCGGTAGAATTCCATGCTAAAGCCATCTGGCCCTGGGCTTTTTTTGGTTGGGAGATTTTTAATGACTGTTTGTATTTCCCTAGGGCTCATAGGGCTGTTTAATCTGTTTATCTGATCTTGATTTAGCTTCCGTAGGTGGAATCTATCAAGAGAATTGTCCATTTCACTTAAGTTTTCAAATTTGGTGGAGTATACATTTTTAAAGTAGAATCCAAATATTCTCTGGATTTCCTCAATGTCTGTTGTAATTTCTCCCTTTTCATTTCTGATTTTGTTGATTTGGGTTTTCTCCCTCTGTCTTTTAGTTAATTTGGCTAAAGGTCTGTCTATTTTGCTGATTTTCTCAAAGAACCAACTCTTGGTTTCATTGATTCTTTGTATAGTTCTTTTTGTTTCTAAGTTGTTGATTTCAGCCCTAAGTTTGATGATCTCCTGCCTTCTGTTCCTTTTGGGAGTGTTTGCTTCTTTTTTTTCCATTTCACACAGTTTAGCTGTTAATTCGCTAATATGAGCAGTCACAATTTTCTTTTTGAAGGCACGTAGTGCTATGAACTTTCTTCGTAGCACAGCTTTCATTGTGTCCCATAGGTTTGGGTATGTTGTGTCTTCATTTTCATTGGATTTTAAGATGTCTTTGATTTCCTTCTTTATTTCTTCCCTGACCCAGTGATCCTCTAGTAAAGAGTTGTTCAATTTCCATGTGAGTGTAGACTTTCTGTTGATTCTTTTGCTATTGAAGTCTAGCTTTATTCCATGGTGGTCTGACAAGATTCAAGGGGTTATTTCAATTTTCTTGTATCTGTTGAGGCTTTCTTTGTGTCCAACTATATGGTCGATTTTGGAGAAGATTCCGTGAGGTGCTGAGAAGAAGGTGTATTCTTTTGTGTTTGGGTGAAACGATCTCTAGATATCTGGTAGGTCCATTTGGTTCACGATCTCTGTTAGACTCATTATTTCTCTGTTTGGCCTCAGTCTTGATGATCTATCCATTGTTGTGAGTGGGGTGTTGAAGTCTCCCACTACTAATGTGTTGTGATGGATGTGCGATTTAAGTTTTAGAAGTGTTTCTTTTACAAATGTAGGTGCCTTGTATTTGGGGCATAGATGTTCAATATTGAGATGTTCTCTTGATGAATATTCCCTTCAATGAGTATATAATGCCCTTCTCTGTCTTTTTTCATTAATTTCAGTTGGAAGTCTGTTTTGTTTCATATTTGAATGGCTACTCCAGCTTGCTTCCTGGGTGCATTTGCTTGGAAAACCTTTTCCCAGCCCTTTGCTCTGAGGTAATGTCTATCTTTGATAGTGAAATGTGTTTCTTGTATGCAGCAAAAAGATGGGTCTTGTTTACGGATCCAGTCTGTAAATCTGTGTCTTTTTATTGGGGAGTTGAGTCCATTGATGTTGATGGATATTAGTGACCAGGGGTTGTTATTTCCCATTATTTTGGTATAGCTGGCTGTCTTGTGTTTCTTTTTGTTTAGTTGCTGTGGAGGTTTCTATTTCCTCTGTTTCCTTGGGTGTAGTTATCTTCTCTGTGTTGGAATTTTCCTTCTAGGATCTTCTGTAGGGCTGGGTTTGTGAGGAGATATTGTTTAAATTTGATTTTGTCATGGAATATCTTGTTTTCTCCTTCTATGTTGATAGAGAATTTTGCTGGGTATAGTAGTCTGGCTGGGCACCTATGTTCTCTCAGGGCTTGTAGGACATCCGTCCAGGCCCTTCTAGCTTTTAAAGTTTATTAGGAGAAGTCAGGTGTGATTCTGATGGGTCTGCCATTGTATGTGACTTGGCCTTTTTCTCTTACAGCTTTTAATATCCTTTCTTTGTTCTCTACATTTGGAGTTTCTATTATTATGTGGCGAGAGGAGTTTCTTTTCTGATCTAATCTGTTTGGTGTCTGTAAGCCTCGTGGATTTTTACTGGCATCTCTTTCTTTAGGTTTGGGAAGTTTTCTTCTATGATTTTGTTGAAGATATTTCCTGGACCATGGAGTCTGGAGTCTTCTCTTTCCTCTATGCCTATAATTCTTAGGTTCCATCTTTTCATTGAGTCCTTGATTTCTTGGATGTTGTGGGTGAGAGATTTTTTAGCTTTCTCATTTTCTTTGGATGTTGTACTGATTTCTTCCATCGAATCTTCCATGCCTGAGATCCTGTCTTCCATCTCTTGCATCCTATTTTTCATACTCACATCCGTAGTTCCTGTTCTCTTCTCTTGATTCTCCATTTTCTCTTTTAACTCTGACTGTGTTTTCTTTATTGTTTCCATTTCTATTTTCATGTCTTGATGGTATTGTTTGTTTTGTACATTTCCTTCTCCAGTTTGCTTGTTTTTGCCTGGAGAGCTTTCATTGCTTTATCCTTTTCCTGTTCAAGCTGGGTCACCTTGGCTTGGAGCTCTTTAATGGTGTTATTCATTGTTTTGACTTGTAAAATTGTGGCTTCTTTGGATTCTTTCATAGTTTTAAGTTCTTCTTGAAGGGACTCTATCACTTTCCATAATGTAGAATTGTCATCGTTTTCATATGTTTCAGTTGTGGTGAGGTGGTTCGGGCTGGACGGAATAGCATTGCTTTCTTTTGTTGGAGACATTTCGTTCTTTTTTTTTTTTTTTTTTTGGTCTGGGGCCTCTGTTCATGTGGAATTTTTTTACTGTCTTCTAGAATTGTGTCCAACGGGGGCGCTTTGGTGTAGGAGTAGCGTTGCCTTACTCCACCCCTATAAGGAGAGTCATTCAGCCCCGCCTCCCAGGTGGAGACCTAACTAATCCAGGTTGGGGAGCTGTGTACAAGTAAGCTCTGGTTCCCCGCCTGAAAGGCCCGTACTAGTACAAAAGTCCGATATATGACAGTTTCAAATATTTCGCAGTTTGCCTGGGGTTGGTTCCTGTAGTGGGTAAATCTGCAGTTCAGCTCCAATAGCCTTGCCACTCCTGTAGCTTGGAAACTGGCCAGTGATGTCATAGACTGCGATCTGCGGTCTGAAGGCACTTTGCAGTGGAGCTGGGAGCTGCACTCACTTCCAAGGGTCGCAACCTTTCGCCAGATAATTGGATCATCTGTGTGAGACCTGGGAGTGCCCAGCAGGGTGGGGATTATCTCTGCGTGGGTTCTGAATCTGCCAGCTGGGTATTAGGTTCGAACTTACTGGGGGTCTCTCCTGGTGGGGGATGGGTGATCCCAATTCCTGGGTCCAGCGGCTTCCTAGCGTGTCTGAGAGTGGGAAGGGGAGTCCTGCCCAGTGGTCTTCGGTGGTCCCTGTGTAGCTGGGTGAGATTTAGAAGGGGTCGTGCCCTTTGTACAGCATCCTGCAACACTTGCCACCTTGTGACTGTTGACCCCGAAATCAAAATACGTCTGCACGGGCCGCCGCCATCTTGGATCCCCAAGACTCTCTATTTTTGTCTCATCGGTTGTTATCAAGCATGAGTTTTTTTCCAAAACCTTCCACAATCTAAATCTTCATGAAAGTCCAACAGTTTGTGAGAACATATAAGGAAATCACCCAGGATTATCAAAATGAGAAAAGAAGGCACCGAAGAAAACAGGATAAATGACTATAAAGTACCAACCTCAACCTGGAGTTTTAAAGAAAACCCATACTGGAGCAATGAAACTCGATGAAGTAATCTGCATTTTTCAGAATTTATAATCTATCTTTCAAAACCCACCAGACCAGTCTCCTAATCCCCAAATACATTATCAAGTAAGAGATTCTAAGGAGGTCTCTATGGAGGCTCCTCACTCCCTTCCTCTCTCTCCATCGGAGTTTCAACAAGGTATCAGCCACTACACTCTTCAGTGAATGAAGATAGCTAGACCAAGAGCTACTTTTAAAGTTTGCTTTGCTCCAGGCTCTTCCACCTTCTGCCCTCCCCTTGCTGCTGGCAGCTTTATGTTCTTATAGCTGGCTGATATTTAAACTTGTGCTTTGCATGGGCCACACCCATGTCAAACAATACACATTCCCGCAGGATTTCAGACATTCAGTACTTCCTCTGCACTCCACATTTGGCCACTGTCCTTATGTGAGAACAGGGTTATCAGACCACAAATTCTGGCCTTCTATTCTTAATACAGAGGCTTGGGAGGAAAAAGGCAAGATGAAACAGGGCTTTATGGGATAATAATAGGTCAGACCTATGAAGCTAAACCTTCGGAAGTATGAACACATTACAGGCCAATGTGTTAGCTTGGACTCACAGCCAGGAATACTTTTTAATAGTTAGTACAAGTTCCAAGAATAATAATTACTGAGAGATAAGGACCAGCTATGGCTTACTTCTGCCCAGCATCCTCGATATGTACGGACATGAAAACTGTATGATTATTGGGCATAGTTTATAGCTCTGGGTTTAACTTCCCTTTCAGATGTCATGCAGCTTCTCTAAATCGTGGCTACAACCTGCTGCAGGAAGAGTCAGAGCTGATAGGAAGAAAACTGTCTGTTCATTCAATGCCTGGAGAAATCTTATCTCAAAGAAGCTTTGATACATTCAATGGTACAGCACCAGAAGTATTCCACAGTTTGTAGTGGTCTTTGTGTTTGCTGTTAGCTAGGACATGAGTACTATGTGTTACTATGCATTTATTTGAATTTTTAAAAATCCATCAAGAAAAGAATATCACTTGAGCTTTTGGATCTTCTATCATGTGACCTTAGGAGCCAAACAGAAAGAGCAACCTAGAATTGAAATTATTCATAGCAGAGTTTGATTGAGCCACCTTGCCTATTCTGAGTGTGAATATGGACGTGTAGGGCCACTGAGACTAAACCCACAGTGCTTATAAAGCAAGCATAGAAAACTCGTGTGGATCCCATCCAGATGAACAACGGCTCCTTATGTCCTATGAGCATCATAGATGATGACCATGATGCTCTAATTCTGTTTGCTTCATGGTAGTGGGTCATGCCAGGTGCAAGTATAGGGCAGGCATGATTTTCTGTGGCAAGATGCCACTTAGCTGCAGCAGATCAGGAGACACAATTGTTCTTATAATAGTTTAAAGAGCAATAGCTCTTTAAAGTGGGTGGACTAGAGATTTAGGCCATATTACTGCCATATCTCTCATCTCTGGAAAATTTGTTTGTTTAGTTTAGCTTTTGTCTTTGATTTGTCTTTCTAATTTGGTATATAAATACATGGAGGAAACTTAGCACTGTGAAAAGAATAAGACATATGGATTTTGAATTATGATGTAATTTTATGTCAGCTAACATTTTCATTATGTAGTAGAAAGAACTTTAACAATGCTGTTAGAACATATAACAAAACCCTTTGTTTTATATATACAGGCATACATATTATACCCCATGTATATAAAGTGTATAGAATTAACTTAACTAGACATACACAGTTAGGAGAAATAATGGATTTGGGTTCAGGCCACTGTAACAAATGCAGTGAAGTGACTCACATGATTTTTTTGTGGTTTCCAATTAAATATAAAATTTTAAATTTCATAAGCTTATTGACTACTGCATGATCATTTTAGTGAAAACAAACATTTCTTAATTTAAAATAATTTATTGCTAACAAATGCTGAAGTTTTGCTGGTGGACATCTTACTTTAGGATAAATTGCTAAACATGATGGCTGTGGTAGATAAAGAAAGAAGAATTATTATACTTATTAAGTTTATATAATAGTGTAATTCTTGTCATTTCGGCTGTGTCTACAACATCTCTACTGGGGGAAGAATAAATAAAAACCATGTGTGAGTGTCTGTGTGTGTGATCTATGTGTGTCTATGTGTGTGTGTTCACAAGAAGCAACTCTATGGTCCCTAAAGTTTAACTATCAGTCTTTACATAACAATCCACAACTAATCCCAGTTTTCCTGTCATTGGGTCACAAGCAGAGTAACTTCTTGAAATGAACTCATGAGACCTCTCAAAATTGTCCACGATGGTTAAGTCATTTTTGTCAAAACTCCATTTAATATTGATATAGTAACTTCTAGGAATCATGGATGTTCTTTTTTATTTTTATTTTTGGCACTTTACCTTTTATTCATGGGTGCTCTTAATGGGACTTGCAGTGGGGAAGGTTTTCAGCTTACTTGTCCCAGATCTATGAAATGAGTCATTGCCTAAGATGTTACAAAATGTAGTTCTTAAATAATAAGGCTTGAAACTCCATTAATAGCTTATAAAATGGAAGCTTTGTTAGCAGATATTCTTACATTTACAGAAAGAAACATTGAAAATATTAACTACAAACAGATACAACTGTTGTGGTAGGTGGAAGGAGTAAGATTAAAACCAAAATTTCTGAGTACATTTTCTAGTCTCTTAATTTTAAGAATGAATAATTTACATATTAGCAATATAATGTGTAGTTTAGGGTTTCTGAACATAACCTGAAAATGAACTACCATCTGACTCAGCTCTATCACTACCAGCCATATACCAGGGGGACTTTTTATCGGGGGACTTTAAATCTTACTTTAGAGACACTTTCCCTGACCATTGCTAGGAAATGGAATCAACCTAGATGTCTACTAAGTGATGAATGGATAAGGAAAATGTGATATATATAAAATAGAATATCAAAGAGCTATAAAAAAGTGAAATCATTAATTTTTCAGGCAAATGGATGGAATTGAAAGACAATTGTACTGAGTGACATCACTCAGGTCTAAAAGGACAAATATTTAACTTGCTCTCCCATTCGATCTCAGTTTTGGATTACTTGTTTTGTGTGATTAACTTGGAATACATGTAGATCCAGGAAGCTAGAAACACACCTTTAAGGATGAATGAATTGAAATACTCGAGACAGTAAAATGTGCATAAAATGAATGTAGAAATAGTGGATACTGGGGGTAAAGAAGCTCAAGTATAGAGTGGAGGAAAGAGATGGAAATAAAGAGGAAGAGAGGAAGGATTAACCAAGATGAAGGATGTGTAAGCAAAACCATATGAAAGCCCACTTGCTGCAATTCCACTTAAAATCAAGGGACAGGGGAGGACTATGCTCCTCCCAGAAAATGATATGAGTTACTAATGAAAACCTCAGTGTCATGAATAGTATATCACTCTGTGAGTTATTAGAGATCCCAGAGACTCCCCCAGACAATATAGAACATTGAAATTGCTCCTGGTTGTCCACCACAACTAGATGATAAGACCCTATTGCTCAAGACACCACTCACTCAGGATGTGTGGAATAGAAAACTCAATCTTGAATCCAATGAGAAACTCTCTGCCTTCTGACTAGTTTTCATGGTGCTGGAAAGAGATATACAAAGTGTTATGGAGAAGAAAAGACATCAGTGATCTCTCTCAGTGCTGAACCTTGCATACCATAATAGTATCTGCTAGACAATATGTGCCCACTGAAGTAGTGGCATGACAGTTATGGGGGCAACCGATCATTTTCCAATTGGATCTGAGACCTGGTACATTGGAGGGGTTTTTATGCTTTGTACTGTAAACCTGATTAGATGTGCATGTCTGGGGAGGTTGCAGGCCCTAGGGAGAACCTACCGGTAGTGTTTAGGTAAATGGTGGTATTATCAAACTGTGTTCTAAATATTTATGTTTATAAACTTAGATTTGGGCAGCTTTCAATTTTGGTCAGAGAAGCTAGTGTTAACAGTTGGTAGTGGTTAATGCAGAGATTGATAGCTAGCCGAAGTGCTGAAATAAATGATTAATGAGTTTGAGTGTTCAGCCACAAAAGTATCATCTTTCTCAACCCTCTACCACCTCAGTGGAAGTCTCAAAGACTCAGGAGCATTGTAGAAGAGATGTCCCTGAAATACTGTGAGCTACATGATAGGGAGAACAGCTGGGAAAAACAGTCTTCTGGACACAAAATGGGTATTGAACTACTCAAAATTCCAGCATGAATTGGGAAGAGGCTTCAGAGGCCCCACCGCTAGCATGGGAGCTACTGGCTGTTGATGAATGTTAAGAACAGGAGAGTCACTTTTCTTTGGCATATGGCAGCTGGCTGGGTGCCCGTGATCCAGAGGATAGCCTCATATCCATGTACATGTGGACATCACTAATTTGACTCAGTGGGTTATTAACTTATTTTTTCAAATAGAACATGAAGTGGGAGAGACACATTGTTGGGGAGTAACTAACCAATATCTGTTTGGATTTAATGTCCACTACATGAGATGGAACCCATGCTTAACCTTGCTTGGGTGGCCAAGGAGACACTAGAATGGCCATGGACCTATGGAAAACCATTTATTATTGTTCTGCTAAGGGAACATAGTTATAAAACGACTCCTAATGACATTCTGCTATACTCACATTCAGAGCTTTCCTTGGTCATCATGAGAAGAGTTTCCTCCTGAAGATAGAAACAAAAATAGAGATCCCTAACTGAACAATGTATAGACTTAGAGAGCTTGGGCTATGTGGTCCCAGCGCTGAGAGGGGAACTGGACATAAACTCCCCATCCCGAATGCAGAAACTATCTCTGATTGGCAACTGTCTGCAAAGGAAAAAGTGGTTTTGACCAATGAACTCTCACTGGGTATAAAATCCACACTTAAAGGCAGGTCAGCAATAGATGGCCAACACAAACAAACTTCTTGGTATTTTTTTTTCTAGACTTTTCTCTCCTAATTCCTTATCTGGGATTTTTTTTAACCTTACAGGTCTTGTTAGGGCCAAGAGACAGACACCTAAATTAGGGCAACTGAGGAATTACCAGGACACTCCAGAATGATGCAATTGCAAGAGGATTTATTTAGTCAGCATGCTTGGGTCACCCTCAAAGCTTCTCCGTGCAAGGAGAAAGAGGGGACCCTCAGCAAAATATCAGTTCAAATAAATATGTTTCAACAAGGGAGAATCAAGCATAATCAAGCAACAGTGCTTGGTTAGCATCACTATCTCTACATTGATTGGTGTTGGCTAAAGGTTCAGGAACTTGAAACTAAAAACAAGGAACTTGGTCTCCTAGTGACAGTTAGAGCTTCAAAACCCAGGAGAGTAGTGTTGTTAGTTTCTGGGGAAAGTTGACCTGGAGTTTAGGGCCTACCTAAGTTCCCAGGTTTTTTAAAGTCTAACTAAAGTTTGGACAAGTGAGTTTGGTCCTAACAGTCTTTTGCTTATTTATACATTATGGTTTTGGATTTTGTGTTTTTATGGGATTGCCGTGTGTGCACATGTGTGTGTCTCTGCATCTGTATGTGTTCCTTGTGCTTTTCCTCTGGAGTTTTTTTTATCCTGTTCTGGTTTGTTTGTTCTTATTATTTTATTTTTTATATGACTGTTTTCTAATGAGATAGAGCGAGAAGGGGTATGGATTTGGGTGGGTAGGTAGATAGAGAGGATCTGGGAGGAATTAGGGGAAGGGAAATCATACCCAGAATATATTTTATGAAAAAAAAAAACCTATTTTCAGTTTTGAAAACAGGGAAAACAACCTTAAGAAAATGTATTTTTTAAACTTGTGATTATTAATATATTATTTATTGATTCATAATAAATTGTCACTAAACTTAGTGGCATAGAAAAAAATGGTAGATGAAGGAAATTGAGCACAATATTGGTCATTAATAGGCCAATATTTTATTATTTTTACCATTATGCACATTTGAAATTTCTGAAGTAATAAAAACCTAAAATATTCACATTGAATCCAAGAAACATTAACTGGTGTGACTTTTCTGATCTATTCCCTTTTTCTGATGCTCTTGAACAAGAGTTGGAGCCTGGAATCTGTGAATGTGAAGCCAGCACAAGGTGAAGTCAGCAGAATCAAACTAGCCACAGTCATGGACCACCTAGTAATCTACAGAAAAATCATGTTAAGTAATTTAAAAAGCTAAAAAACAAAAACAAACAAACAAAAAAACAAAGCTAAAACACTTCAGAGCTTCAGAGCTTTGAATTTGCAAAGTGAAATAAGATGGAATGTGCACATTAGACTTTAGAAGTCTCTGGTTCTTCCGTACTTTAGAAACTAAATCACAGCCCTTATGAGTAACAATTCCCTGCATTTGAAGCATTGCTGATGCCTTGTAGAAGTTGCCAGAGAGGTTCTTTGATTTACTTCAGTAATGATCAAATTATCTACATCTACACAGGTGGCTTATAAACTAGAAATGAAGTTTCCTTGCATTCTCAGTCAGTAATAAAAATTTACATAAATTTCCAGAAAGTCAATTTCACCAATAGTGAGAAAGGAAAAATATTTCATAACCAGCAGTATCTGGATCTAAGAAACACCATGAATAAAACAGATATGTGAGAAGTCTCTGTTACAATTTTGATTCCCATAAAAATTAGTGTAAAATGATAGTTAAACATTTAATTTGCTTGGGAGTTGCTCCCAGAACTATTATTATGGGATGGCTTAGTTGATTCTATAAAATTTTTACATCTTAAAACGTGTTTGATGTGCCTGTGACACGACACATAGTAATGATAATAGCCCTGAACTCTAACAGCACCCAATGTCTTTAATGTCTGTTTCATGAGGGCTTGTGGGGAAAAATGTTCTAGGCAATAATTATTCATTAATGCAAATAAACATTGAATTACAGTAAAAATAAACCTTCCACCAAAACCCAACTTGGTATCACATTCTAAAGGCAATCATTAAAATTGGTAAAAGGCTGCTACTGCTCCTGAGAGGAATTTAAAGTGGGTAAGGTCTGCAGTCAGGAGTTTCAACTCTATTCTTCCTTTTTGAAATGCCATCATGAAGGGAAATAGTACCTGTGTCTCCTTGCTTCTGTGGAAGGACAGGAGCCAAACTTCTCCATGAACACCTTGCTGTAAGTGTCAAACTGACTCCTGTTGTGAAGATGGGAGACATGTTACTTGTCTTTTGGCTGAGACCAATCAGCCAACATAAGCAACCTTTTCCCTCCGCCTTCCTCAATAATGGAAGTGCTCTTATCATACTCAATCATGGCAGGCCTATGACAACTGAGGCCATGGCTGAAAACAGGCTATGAAAATTGGTCAGTTAGCCATCAATAGAGATGAGGAATCAGTATCCATGACGATGGCTGTGCATGATCAACTGAGATCCATGGCTTTTGTAGGACTGCTTTCTGGACAGGAAACAAAAAAAGTACATCCCTTCATTTTTAGAGGCACAAATATCCTTGATGTTTACAATGCCATCTCTCTCTGCTTTCCTAAGCCCTGGCAGTGTTAAGAAGCCAGCTTCTTGTTTCCCTGGGAGCATCCTCCATTGTGATGCTTTTCATCAAGCTTGCAGCCCATGAAATCATTCTCAGCCTCTTGTGTTTCACCCATCCTCCCATAACCCTAATGCTGACTGATGCAGAACTGCACTGGGAAGCACAGGGGGAAGTGGTTGTAGTGGCCATTTCCTGAGGAAGTGAGTTAGTGCCCATCCTATAATGCTGTTTGTTTAGGATGATATTGATCACTTGCTACAATTCATCAGCAGCAGGCCTGTGTGTGCGAAAGGGACTGGAAGCAGGTCAGAGAGGAATGTGAAATCAGAAGTGAGGAATGGATTGAGAAGAGTGTATGTAGACTGGCAAGACCCTTCTTTTCCTGCACTGACTTGTATTTAATCACACTGTTTTTTACTTTAAAATACCCTTAGAAAAAAGCATAATATTGATGGATGTCCCAAAGGGAACCTGGACAGTATGGCATTGTTCCTGGTCAAAAGCAGTGTCAGGACAGGTGTCTAAATTATTTCCGTGTTCTTGTTTCTCTTTCTTCTACTTAAATCATAAATCTATTCCCTTGTAGCTATTGCTGCCTGTGAGCCATTGTACTGTATCCTGGTATTATGGTTTAAGTTATATACATCTTTGATAGCTGTTTTTGGTATTGAAAGTGGCTACAACACTTAAGGATGAGACAACCAATTCGTGTGCTTATATAGGAATGCATATACCTCTTCAGTGCTTCAAGATGTTCAGAGTCCATCTTCTATGGGGAGAAATCACATAGGAAATAAGCCTGTACACATTGTTGTAACATAAGCTTGAAAATCTTAATATGGTAGAGTCTTAACATTAACAGTCTAGCAGACTGTCTCACACTGACAACCCTGAATATTCTCTAGTTTTATTTATATTGGCCATTGATAAAAGTGAAGTTCTGTCCATTGAAATGGTGTTAGAAGTTCATAAGAAAAAAGAAACATGTTTCCCTGTGGGAGGAGAGCAGATTTACTCATATCAGTGAGCCAAACACCTGAGACACTAGGTGCTCTACAGAGTAGATTATACACAAAAGTAATACATTAATTTTGTGACTCAAAAGTGATTTTTCCAGGATGTGACTGAATCCTAAGCCAGAAGGGCAAACAATGCCATTTCAGATACCCTCTTCAGGTCCAAAATTCTTCCTGTTACAGCCTTTCCTTCTTGCCCAAAGAGGTATTTGTGCATTGAAAAGACAAGAACTGATACATAGAGTTAGAAAACATTTTCTTCATCTACTTGGAGGATCAAAGAGTCAGTGACTTTGGGGGATCTCTACTGTGATTTAAACTTAACCAGGGCAAATACAGCCTGTATTTGGTTTTTATCAAGGTTTTTGTTGTCATTTTGATTTGGTTTTCTTTTCCTTTCTTTTCTTTTCTTTAAGAATCTGAAGTTAGCTAGAAGCCAGCTGATGGATGGGAGAAAAGCCAGACATAATGAGGCACAGATAATTATTTAAACATGCAATTAGCATTGAATATACATTTAAAAGCAAAGAGCTGGGCTGATAGTGTCTGCTAACAAACAAGTTATGAGTAAGAGCTTGCAGTTGAGTCAAGTGCCTGCCCAGCCAGCATGAGAAGCAGAGTTTGGATTTCCAGCAATGATGGAGAATGCCAAGCCAGGTGACATGAGCTTACAGTCCCACCATCAGAGAACCAGAGACCAGAGTGCCCCACCACCAGGCTTGTTTACCAGCCAATCTGCCCATTCCACTAGGTTCAATGAGAGACCTATATCATCATCATCTTCTTCATCATCTTCATCATCATCTTCATCATCATCATCCATAATATGGAAAGTAATAGATGGACACCTGAAATCAACCTCGTGCCTCAATACCAAATGTATACACCAGTGTGCACATCTACTTGTAAGTGTGCATACATGAACACACATGCACACTTATAAATAAATTCTTTGTATGTAAATACACAAAAATAAATCATTTAAAATGTGTACTTAAGTGCTCCTCTCTGTTTTATTTTTAGTAAGATACTCTCTTTGCATAAAATTTATATTCTTTCAATACAGCTGCTTCCTTCCCTCCTTCCCACTCCAAGCATAACTGTGAAATCCTTTGAACTTTCTAAATTCTTTAAATGGCTTAACTGAAAAAAAAACACTAACTTTTATTGAATTTTTTTCTTTGACAATTTCATACGCACATTGGTGCATCCTGAGTACTGCAGCTCCCACCTTGTCTCCTGTCTTTGCCACTTTGTTACCCTCTTCATCCCTACAAGTTCCTTTTCCAAAAATGCAGGATAGGCAACATTTCATACACTTAAAGAATACAGACATGGTTTAAGATATTAAATCAGTACTTTTAGAAATTGCCACTCTAAGGATGTTGCTATTGTGAATGGGCTAACACTAACCTAACCACCCACTGTATAAATTGGCTTTTGTAAAAGAAGAAAATGTGGTCTTTCATGAACAGGTTACAAGCATTCCTCCTTTTCTCAGAAAATGGTCCTTCTGGGACCTAACTAATTGATAAATGTTAAATGTGTGTTCCTCTCTCTCTCTCTCTCTCTCTCTCTCTCTCTCTCTCTCTCTCTCTCTCAGTAGATTTTGCTTAGCTTTTTGGGAGGCCTCTACCTTTAGTACCAGTTTGCTAAGTCTACTAAGGACTTAGCAAACTGTCCTTAGCATTCTTTCACCTCACCAGCCTCTCTGGAGGCTCCTCATCACCCCTGACCCAATGCCAGTAGTAGGGTCCCCAGAGACCCCAAACCAAGCTTTCAGGTCTCCATCTTAGTCTACATGGGTCTGTGGGGTGTCCAGCCAGGATTAAGCAGTTAGCTGGCTACTACACTACCATGTGGAAGCAGAGGTTGTCCAGCAAGGACGCCGGCCAGAGAGTTCAAGCAGCTGCTGCCACGCAGGCTCAGGGCTGGGGGATACAGGAGCTAGGCGGGTGACTCTCCCAGCTCCAAAGACACTGGTTGGAAGATCCCGAGCCTCCGTGCCCAACAGCTCCTTTGTGGGAGGGAAGGTCTCCTAGTCCTGGGCGGGGCAAGGGTGACTGGGAGAGGGTGGCGCTGGCTTCAGTGTTATTCAGGCGAGAGCCAGCAGGAAACCGCGAGCTTTCTTAGCTATCCCCTTTCTAATTCAGCCTCCTGATCCTGATAGTCAAAGGAGCTGAGCTTAGCAGGGTTCACAGGGTACCAAAGACGCTCCCAGCTGGAAGTCCAGTGTCTCTTGCAAGGAGCCAGCTGATCAGCAGTGGAGGGTAGGTGCACTGATTTGTGCTGAGCTCCTTTCCAGTCCTGTGAATGCAAGCGCTTTTTTTTTTTTTTTTTTTTTTTTTTTTAAGACTCAGGACTTTGCTCCAAAGCTGCCTCGCCTAGTGTTCCAAGCTTTATCACCAGCAGTCTGTCTTTCACGGGATACAAAAAGAAAACCTGAACCAGAACTACAGGTGCCAGGCCTTGAGCTTTCAAGACAGAGTTCTTTTGCAGAGCAAAAGAGGTGAAACTCTTGGAAAAGAAAGAGATACTAGTAGGATCCATCGGGTCAGCTGGTGGCCTGGTGCTCATGCTTCCATCGTGGCTCACAGGATTTGGGGCAGGACTGTTCTTTCTGCACTTCCTGCAGAAACTTCTGTTCCCGTACTTCTGGGACGATCTGTGGTTCCTGCTGAAGGTGGTGCGCTATGGTATTAGGATGGAGATCAACCAACTGAGAGGGGAGGTGGTCACTGTGCTGGATAAGTTCCTGAGCCACGCCAGGAGGCAACCGCAGAAAGCCTTCATCATTTATGAGGGGGACGTCCACACCTACGAGGATGTGGACAAAAGGAGCAACAGAGTAGCCCATGCCTTCCTGAACCACTCCTCGCCGAAAAAGGGGGATGTTGTGGCTTTGTTGATGAGCAATGAGCCCGACTTCGTTCATGTGTGGTTTGGTCTGGCTAAACTGGGCTGCGTGGTGACCTTCCTCAACTCCAACCTTCGCTCCAATTCTCTCCTGCACTGTGTTCGCACCTGTGAGCCCACTGCCTTGGTGGTTGGCGGAGGTAGAGTATGGGTTGTGGTCTGCTATGCACGAAGTAAACCAACCTATTTTTCTGCCTTCCCTTTTCTAAGCATGTTTCGTGTCTAATACTTTGAAGTGGGTGGTAAGGTGTGTGAGTTTCACATAGGCAGCAGTTATTCCATTCTGTAGCCTGTGGCTTGGCTCTTACTACCCTCTTCAATCACTTACTTCGGTGTAAAATGCAATACAACTAAAGAATATTTTTTAAATAAAATTTCTGCTTCCTGCCATTTTGGGAAGGGACAACTAGTACTTTCAATCCCTGCAAGAACTCAAGGGTTAAGTCAGTTATTTTACCAGCCCTGATAAAATGTCTCATGGATAAGAAAGCTATCACTTTTTTTTTTTTGAAAATACCCTCCCCACAGTAACTCTATCAAGGACAAGTGGATTTGGATAACAGAAATTTTAAAGGTGAAGTTCACGCATTCTTATCTTCACTCCTGTACTTTGTGCTCTGCAGGATAGGGTTTGATAGAGAGCATAACTGAGCTGCCCCACTCAGCCAGTGCAGGCTTTTGGCAGACAATAATCCTCTCCCTTGTTTTATTCTCCACAATCATTTTCTGTCAGTTCCAACCTTCCTTACCTGATTTGAGTTGAGATAACTAAGGTTACACATATTCACACTGAGTAATGAAGCTCAATCTTTGATTTAATGAGTAATCAACTAAGGAAGAACTAGGGACTAAGGAACTAGGAAGGTGGGTTGCTCAATGAACTGAAATAGGAGAATGATACTTCCCTGGTACCACCTAAAAGGCTTACACAATTTCTTCTTGTATGGAGCTAAAAAGTCATGAGGATGTCCCTGGTAAAGAGGTTGGTAAAAATGCTTAAGCACTTTAGATTAATTGATACATACCAGTTCTTAATATAGGATTTCAGAATCATATAAGAGTTTGGATCATAATTTAATTTCTGCTTAATTGATGACTAAAAACAGATATTTCCAGTTCACTTTTCTCACATATTCCCACATGACAAAAATTAGTTCGACTGTGTACGACAGGTCTGGCCCTTAACACTGCCACTCTTCCTACTTCTGTGTCCTTTCAGCTTATCTTATGGTTCAATCAACTGCAAAAAAATTAGGAAATATTTACTGTTAAGCACCAGTTCCAGCTAGTTTAGAGCCATAGGAGTGGAGAAGCCAAAAAGTGTCTCTTGAGTACTGGCTGGTGATTTTTCTAAGTCCTGTCTTCCATTTGTCTTTGTAAAGAGGCCTTTTTGTATACATAGGTTTCAGTGACCTATGGTAACAAGTAAAATCAATGAGTCATATAGAATTTTGACAATGTGGCTAAACAGTATTTACTAATTACTACAGCTATGAATGTAGCAGAAAAATAAGCAATTTTTATATTCTGGCATTTTATCCGAGGCTTACATCACTATAAATCATGTAGCAAATGTAAACTCCAAATTATGCTAGAAAATGTTATCTCTTGTCAGAAGAACAAACTAAGAGGGCTCCAGTCTTCCTGAAAAGATCTTTGTGGCCGTGATGTGGAGATTACTCTTAGATGCTCCCCAGAGCAAAATACTAAGACGTCCTCCTAAGGGGAATAGTGCAGGTTACCTCTCAAGTTGGTATGCAAACCTGGCTGTAGCTCAGGTACTGCTTAATTATGTTCATTAATGATACAGTTTATGTGTTCTAGCTTTTACTATGCTCTCCAGTAACTAATTGCAGTGTTTCCTTGTTTTTCTGCTTCAATGCCAACATCCCAGCATTCCCCACTTCCTTTCTAGTACATAAAAGCCATGGAGTCTGGGGACATAGCTAAGTGAAGCAAACTACCATGCAAACATAAAGACTTAAGATTGATTTCCAGAACTCAAATTTTAAAAAAAAGAAAGAAAGAAAAGAAAAGAAAGGAAAGGAAAGCCATGTGTGTTCATCTCATTGCTGAGAGACAGAGATAGGTAGATCTCTAATGTTCACGGGTCATTTTTTTATCTAGACTACTTGATGAGCTTCAGGACAATGAGAGACTCTGTCTCAAAAAGTAGTAAGGTGGAATTCAGTGGAGGAACACACAAGGCTGACCTCTGACCTCCACACAAGGCTTATACACATGCATTTTTACACACATATACACACTCATTCATACACAAAAATATACACACACATTCATACACACATATACATGCACACACTTACATTCATACACAAAAAATACACACACATATATGCGTTTACACACACACACACACACACACACACACACACACACACACAATCAAGCACACACGGACTACTATTCTGGGTTGCTGGGAATTATACTATTTAGTAGAGTTTTTCAGCAAAATAGTTAACTGGAGAAATTAAACTTAAGTCACAATAACCATTCACTTTTAAAATATCTAAAAACTCTAATTACATGAATTTTAAGGATGTGATAATTCTATTTAATTAATGAATGGGTTACTTTGTTAGGAACAGCCTAAGTCTTAGTAAATTGTGTGCATTTAAAGTTCTTACCCTAAAATCCTGTAGCTGATGTAATCTGTCATGAGTGTCACTTTACTAAGCCATAAGATGGTGATAATGCCATCTACTTCACAGCACAGTTCTGAGGATTAAATGATCTTGTCTTTGTGACCTGGCCAAGTGCTTAGTGACTGAAAGCAATTCATGCTGTGTTCATGAAGACATCCTACACTCAAAAGAATAACATATAGTTTGCTTGAAATGGTATTTCAGAAAAATTATACTTCTTATAAATTGTGTACAGTTTTTAGGGTATGTGTGTGTATATCTGTGTGTGTATGTATGTGCACACTAAAGTTTCTATGTGTGTGAGTGAACATGCATGTGTGTGCATGTGGGGGCCATAGGATAACTTTTAGGGCCTTTCTTCAGGTGGTATCCACGTTCCATTTGAGACACAGTCTCTCACTGGCTTCAACCTTAACAAATAAATTTGCCTGGCCAGCCACTAAGCACCAGGGTTCTGCCTGTATCTCGGGGTCAGAAGTGTGAACTATGACACCCAACTTTTTTAAAGATGAGTTCTGGGGATCAAATTCTGTGTTTACAAGGTAAGCACTTTACCAACTGAGATATGTCTGTAGACTCAGAAGTTATATTCAGTTTTAAACAAGTTTTAAGGGTCAGGTCAGATAATGTCCTTGGTAACAGGTGAAGTTTCCACCTTGGTTTAGCTTTCTGGTAACTGTTATCAGGATGAAGCCAAAGGAAAGATATCAATTGAGCGTTCATTAAATGTCATTCTTATTATTCTCAGTAACAATGGTGTTATCTGTTACTATTTTTCAAGGCTGAATTCTGTAAGGTATGACCAGTGGCTCTCAGGGGCAGATATCGTGATGTTACTCACAGAAATCTAGTAGCTCAGGTTGAGTAACTTGCTTTAGTAGGTTGCAGATCCATGATCCAAATCCTGGCTTCTGATGTGGGATTCTGAGGTAATCATAATCCAGTTGTGTAGAGACTGCCAGTTACATTTCATATAGTTATGAAAAACAATATACATTCAGGCTATGTGGAAACATTACAAAATGACAATATCAAGACACCAGGCTTTTAATACACGATAATTAGAAAAATCTGTGTGATATTAATCCCCCCAACAGAGCCTAAAAACTCACTTGCAACTTCTATCTATTTCTAGCGGTCTGGATCAGGTTTGTGTTCTCTGCCAGTCAAAGAATTAAAATTAAAAGGCAGGACAAACCTCGGGCGGGACAGGTGACAGCCTGGAAATTCTCAACACAGCTGATAAAATCTGCTGGTAAAGACAGGTTTCATTAGGGAAGAGGACACAGTTTTTTGTTTGTTTGTTTATTGCTTCAAGTTACATCTCCATCACAGTGCCCTCTTTCCACCCCTCCCAGTTCCACCCTTCCCACTCCTCCGATGTGGAATGTCCCTACATATCAGCCCTTCTCAGCTCAACAGTCATATGCAGGCTAAGAGTTTCCTCTTGTACTGGTGGCCAACATGGTAGCACTCCTAGGGCAAATTGTCCCTTTAATAGGTAACAAAGTCTATGTCCCTGATCCTTTTGGTGTGTTGGTTGTAGGATAGTTATCCTGTACTACATGGCAGACTCAGAAAGATGCACATGGCATCTACTCACCTATAATTGGATTTTAGCCATATAGTACAGGAAACACTGCTCTTAAAAAGATTAATAAGTGCTGTGGGTTGACCAGGTGTCCACAGCTTTTCTTGTTACTTAAAAGTGTGTATCTTACTTTCTCAATGCACCACATGTTAAATCACTCTAAATAGATAACTTAAAAAAAATCTCATGTTACTCTGATCTCTGCTATATTAAATGTGATAGTACTTAATGTATGAGTTTATTTTAAAAGACTTCAGATTTCTCTTCATGAGCAATAACTACGCATGCTCATCCTATACATGCTAATGGGTACAGCCCTGCCCTGTTTTTATGAGCAGTTGCCCTCAGGCTGTGCAGAGAAAATGGCCAGCTTAACAACTAAGCCTTGGCAATCCTGCAAATGCCCTTTTGTTGACTTATTTTATAACCCAAATAGTTGATTGAATCTCCTCTTTGTATTTTTTCAGGAGCAATTTTTAACCCCCATAGTGGTAGAATTCTTTGCATTTCCTTAAATAAGTTCTCTAAAACAACTACATACATAAAGGCAACTGCTTCTTAACACTCAAAAGGAAGAGAGGAAAAATAAAGGCCCTTTAAATTTTATGGAAAGTGATACCTACAGAGGTACAGAAAGCAAAGGGCTCCTGTGAACTTCATTACCTACCTGTGTTCCTGTGATAGCCTTACATGGGATCTGTGTACATTTTCTTAGGACATTGCTAATTATTTCTTGTATTTATTAGAGTAGCAGCCACTATCACATTTTTCCTATCTTAGATTTCGCAGGGTAAAGAAAGTTACCTTCCCACAAAATAATATAATTTTAATAATTTAAATATATAGTGTAATTTTTTAAGCCTAGACAGAGAATTGAATGAAACAGAATGGCTCAGATTCATCACCTCTCAATGGAAAAGGGAAAATTACTTAACGCATCATGTGAAGACTGCTGATTATGAAAATCATTCTAATAAGTAGGAATGCAGAATGGATGTTAATTTGGGGCGTGAGCATGATAGATTTTGAAGTCGAGGGCAAATGGATTAAAACAAGTTCACTAGCTTGGGCGCGCTATCACCTTCTAGACTTTCAGTTGACTTCAGATTCCTTGTGTTTCTTTTCCAAGAAAGGAAATAACACACACTTCCTAAGTGTTCTGTGATTTATAATAAGCAGCAATCTTAAAAGTATACATAAATGACATAATGGATAATACACAAGTAGCATAAATATACATGAATATCACATACTTCCTAAGTGTTCTACGATTTATAAAGCTGTGTTTATAAAAAGTAGCTAGACTACTATTTATGCAAGAGTGGGTTCTGGGCCTGATATAAAGCTTTGATGTCACCATATCTGTACAGTGCTTCAGGACATTGCTTACTTTAGCATTGTTTTCTGAAAAAACAGAGTCTAGCTATGCCCCTAGAACAAGGCTGTTGAGCTCTACACAGGAGAGTAATGGTAATTAATACATGATAAGATCTGTCCTTTACCCTGACTTCTTTGTGAACATTGTTTTGCACTATAAAGAGATATCACATCACCTATTTTGAGTTGATTTTCATATTGAGTTTATTAATGCAGCGTTTTGGTGATGGAAATCAAGCCATGAGCCTTTTAGATATTATATAAGCATGCTACGGTGGACCTATACATATTTATATTTATAGGTATTGTATAAATATTTAAAGGTAAAATACCAATATATTAAGAGTTGCAATCAATTAATTCCTTTCCATCACATTTGACATTATAGGTCTGTTAAATGTAGAGAAGGATGGGATAAAGTGTCATTAATCCAACCTGCAAAGCACAATTAATAAGGCATGTTGGAGGAACATGTGAAATATTTGTTATTGATTTTGTAGTGTAAGAGGTTCAATGGTGATATGAGAATGAGAAGTCATATTGTACTAAGGGTGCTGAGTGTAACACACAGGGCCGTCGCTTACTCATTCTTACACTTGGCATTCCCCCTACTGCTGTGCCTTGAATGGTGGAAGAAAATTTTGCATTTTTCTTGAAAGAATCTGTTGAAAAAAAAAAAACAAACAAACAAATCCGAATGCATCAAGCCTTCTTCTACATTGGAGGCTTCATTAACTATCATAGGAAACCTTGCTAACTGATGTTTTCCCATAGATCTGCATCTATTATAGTCTCCCAAGCATAGATCCTATCTCCTTTAAACATAAATCTCTCCAGAATGCACAGCATACCTGGGAGGTGCAGTAAGCAGCAGCAGGAGTAAGGTGCTGGTCATTATTGAGGTGTCTGCTTTTCTGTAAGCATCAATGGTCTGTACATTTGTTTGAGGAATAAATCTTAATGAGTTGAGTTTCATTAATCTGTTTAAACAGTGTTATTTTAGGGGCTGCTTTAACAGCATTGGGTGCTCTTCCAGAGGACCCAGGTTTGATTTCTAGCACACAGATGGGTCTGGCTCACAGCCTCATCTGTAACTCTAGTCCCAGTAGATCTGAAAAGAGGTTACTCTTTTGTCCTCCACAGGTGCTAAGGGTGTACATGCTGCAAAGACACATATGCAGGCAAAACACCCAGACAAATAAAATAAATGTAGTGAAACAGTATTATTTTAAGTCATATCAGTATTGTGAATTTCCTGTCAAAATTGAGGAAGCCCTTTTCGTGTTGTTAAAATTGATAGTGATAAATAACTAGTGATTCCTTATCATTTTTAATAAGATTTACTTGCTTTTTATTTCAGGCTGGGGGTGGTAAATCCCAGGTGTATGTGGGTGTCACCAGAGGCCATAAAGAGGGTTTCAGATATTTTGGAGCTGGACATGCCATATGGGTACTGGGAACTGAATTCAGGTCCTCTGGAAGAACAGGAAATGCTCTTAACACTGAACCATCTCCCAGTTCCTCTTTATCTCACATGGTTTCAAACTTTCATTACAATGCCCATTATCACTTTTAACTCTGTTGAAAGAATTGTATTTGAGAATTCTGCCTCAGCTAAGTCAGCTGATATTTTAAGGATATGAAATCATGTTTCCTTTGAATTTTGTTCACTTCCTTTATTCCTGTAAACATTAATCACACTTGGAAAGCCTTACTATTCCCCAGATGCTGCAGTTTCAACAAAGATTCCACTCACAATCACATTGAAACTTTCTACTTACATCCCAATTCATTGAGAAGTTGTAGAAGTTTAGTCATTGGTTTGGCAGCCAACTTGAAATCATAGCTACAATAAGTAGCTGGAAGAATTGATAAGTTCAGTGTCAGAAAGAGTCATTTAAACAAAATCTAGAACTATCATTTTGAAAGACTTGATCCTTTGTGCTGTCTTTCTGCTCCTGTCTTGCCTTTCCTTCCTCCCATCCTTGTGGATTCTCACTCTTTGCCTAAAACAGTCTGCACACAGCAAGATACTGCATAACTACATACACTAACCAAAACTGAGAATTTTCCTCGGATTCTTATATTTTGCTTTATTTGTATTTGTGGTGGAAATAAAGATCAATAAGACATTTTAAGATCTAACCCCTAGCTCCCTGGCAATATGGTGCCTCATCATTTATGTATTTGCTTTGAGTTCCTAACAGGTTCTGTTTATGAGTTATCTAGTGTCATTACTGACTCATTAATTTTTATTAATTAATTTTATTGAAAAAAGATTTTTTTCATACAATTTGTTCATGGATTTTCCCCTTCCCTCAGATCATTCTGACCTCCCTAAACACTCAACTTCATCTTCTTTGTTTTCTCTCCCTCAAACAACAAGAAACAAAATTAAAACCAAGAAATACACACACACCCACACACACATACACACCCCCCCCC
>CAJQZJ010004801.1:5427536-5449773 GCA_907164525.1 Lophiomys imhausi
TCTCCCTCTCTCTCTCTCTCTCTCTCTCTCTCTCTCTCTCTCTCTCTCTCTCTCTCGTCTCTCTCCCTGTGTGTGTGTGTGTGTGTGTGTGTGTGTGTGTGTGTATAGCAGGGTACTCCTAGCTACTTGCTTTATCTGTGAGCTATTCAGGTGCCCCAGAAAAGAATCTCCAAGAAGAAAAATAGCAAATGTTAAAGGGCAAGTGGGAGGATAGGGATGCTTGTACATTTATTCTTATTTTCTTGCTTTAGGCTCCCTTTATCTTGACATTTCCAGAGGTTTTTGCTTGTTTGTTTGTTTTCAGAGGGAAAAAAAAACCCTAGCTATCCAAGGGTTGATGGGACAGACCATGACTAGAATTGTTTCACAAACAGAATTCCCCACACAGCAGCTTCTTTATGCTCACACCTTTATCGTCTACTCTTTGAGAGGGCCAATTTCCTTATCCATGAGTCTTTCTGGGTTTCGGTGGAGACAAAGCAGCTTTCTTTTGGCTTCCCCTTAAGTCTGGCTTTATTGGATGGGCTCACTGACTCATCACACTCTCATTTCTTTAGCAGGGAAACTCTGAGGCTCTTATCTTCTGTCTGTCTCCTTTGTGCTTAGGGTCTGCAGATGTGCTCCTTGTAGTGCTGCCATTGCTAGTTGGACTTGAATAGGCAGGATTCTGATGAGGCCACCTCAGCATGAATAGGACACTATATATTCAAATATTCCTGTAAGTCTGGGGAAGAAACCAAGCCTCAGCTTGTTTTCTGTGTCTGGAGCCAGTTGTTGTTACCATAGAGAGAGTCAGTACCCTTTTTACACCCTCCTTTCTCCTTATGGATCCCTTCTTCTTTTGTCCAATATAATAAACAAATTTTCACAATTATTTCCCCAAACTGTACTTATCTTGGAATTGTTTTCTCTTGGCATGTTCTAGTCCTCCTTACCTTTCTCCTAGCTCTCAAGTCACAGGACATACCCCAACTTCCCACTTCTTTCCTGGATCCTATCTCTGATCTTTCCAGCTCAAACTCATTTGAAGAGTTTCAGTTTCAGGATTAATAACAGTGAAAGTGTCAAGAATTGTAGAGTCCACATAAGGTAACCTTTCTCAAAAATAGTTCACACAAGAAAATTATAACTGTATTGATCTTAGAAACACCACTAATATATGTAATTAAGTTTCTATGTTCCTTGACATCTTAAGCTCTTAGTTTGGGGGAGTTGTTTGTTTAAAGACAGGGTTTCTCTGTGTGGCCCTGGCTGTCTGGGAACTCACTCTGTAGACCAGACTGGCCTTGAGCTCGGAGATTCCCCTGCCTCTGCCTCCCGAGTGCTGGAAAAAAAAAAAAAAGACATGTGGCCCCATAGCCATTTTACCCGAGAGCCCTAATGAGGTGTGGTTTATTCTTCTGATTATCTTCTTCATTCAAACCTAAACCCCATCTGCTTTTGATCATTTTCCTATAAGTTCCTACCTGTTGTCTCCTTTATCAAAAAGTTGACTAAATACATTCCACTGTTTTGGGTAAATTCATGAGTTTATTATACACTGAGAAATAGCTAAACTAGTAAGGGTAGCAGGCTCAAGAAATTCACAGCTTGTAAGAGGACAGGAGCGTTAGCTGTAGTGCTACTACTTTTGGACCAACCTCTCCATAAAAAGCATTTCATTTCAGAGATGGTTTGTCATGAGATGCAGGGACACTGCAGGGAATGGAGGATGTGGTGACTATAGTGTAGAACTTCTCCATTGCAGAAAAAAACATGAGTATTTACTCCCCTGGATGAAGAACAGAAAGCCATTCTTTACAATCATGGCTAGAGTTTGTCTTACTTCACATATTTACATGCAGTTTTGAGGGGGAAATTTGGAGAGATTCTTAGTACAAGGTATAAAAGTCCAAGCTATTAGGAGTAGCTATAAAGACATCTTTTGTGAAAGAACATCATTTTAAGTTAGTGGCAAATATTATCCCAACATATGCAAGGCCAAGTCTGATCCCATTAATGAAATAGAGCATGAAGCCTGTCAGTAATTTCAGAGCTGGTACACAACAAGGGAGACTTGAATCTTCCTGGAGGGCAGTTGAAGTCTCCGTGGACTGTGACCCTTCTTCTTCCTTTTATGCCTGTTGCGGTTCCTCAGGCTTTGCTACCCTGCCTGCCTCCAGGAAAACCCCAGATTGACCTCATCTCCTTAACATTTTATGAAGTCAATAAATTTATTAATAAGATAAATTTGTTAGTTTTTGTGGCTCTGGGGATTAGATTCAGGGCTGCATTTCCACTGGCTGAAGGAGCTCTTTACCACTGAGCCACACTTCAAGCCACATGAGGTAAATATGAGGTAGATTCAAAATGGAAGCCTGTGCAGGAAATCATTTGAAAAACTTAGACCCTTCAAATTCCAAGAAGAGTAGGATACAATCAAATCCAATGAATTAATTAAAGTGATGCTATTTATCATGACAAAGGGAAATTGTGTTCCATGATGGAGACATAGAGTTTGAAACACACACAATTGTCAATGTTCAGCCATGATCATACAATGTCATATGAGTTAACCTATCAGATTTTTTTGATGGATGAATTTCTTACAATGACACTATAATTTTCTATAACAACAACAACAAATTCTAAAACAATAAGGGAAATATCTGCCTGTAAATGCCAGCACCAAGACACTATGCAAAATACAAACATTTTATATATCACAACTGTACAGTTTCATAAGAAACTAATTATTCATGAAAGAAGACTAGACTGAGAAGAAAGCTATATTTGGCCCATGAAATGCATGGAACAGTTTCAATATATTTCATGAACTTTGCATTATTAAAGAATCATATGACAAGACTAAACATAACAAAGTGAAGTGTCCTCAATGAGAGTTCTATTTGGAGTAACTGTTTTCTGGAAAACCTCTACTTTACATAAAATTTAGATTTTATTATGATTCTTCTCATTTGTGGGCATATATTTTCAGATGTTAGCATTTCTTTCATTATTTTCTAGCAGATTCTGTAGTTTTCTAGCATATTCTCTAGCATGTTCTATAGAACATGCTATTCTAGATTCTAGAATAATTTGATGTATTTTTGTCTCAATTCTTTGTGTAATTGGTATCAGGTATCATTCATACATATATACATATATATACATACATATACATTTTGCATGTATATGCATGCATATATGACATAAAACAACAACTCCACTTAAAAGAATGAGAAGTAGTTTATTCTGAACACAGTATGAGTGACCATGACCCTGCTTGGCATATTCAAGCTACTCTGGAATGTTCTACCATTGAAGGGATTACATGGACTTCTGAAGCTACAGAACAAAGGAAATTACAAATCAGTCCATTCAGAAAATAGAGTGGGGGCAGTATATAAGTGGACTACAGCAAAGTGGGGAAATTTTTTCAATATATTTCAGATATTCTTTTAAAGTGTTTTTAGCTATAGGATGGTGGAGTTTAGAAGCCTGCTGAGCTTAAAAATATGTTCCAAAATGTTTACCAATTGTCATGAGAAAATTAGCTCATATACAAAGGTAAACATAAATAGCTGCTCTCTAAAACATGTAAGTTAGCCAAGATGATTTTGTTCTCCACCTACATTTGACCTTTCCATAACTATGATACTTTCTTTACTTTACTGACATCAATTTGCACAATCTTTAACATGGATGGGAGTCCCTCAGAGAATGTGTGTGGGTTAACTTTTCTTTCTTTTCTTCTCTTCCAGGTCTGCCCAAAGCAGCTGTGATTAGTCAGTTGCAGGTGCTGAAGGGATCTGTTGGGCTCTGGGCTTTTGGCTGCACAGCTGATGACATTATTTATGTAACCCTCCCTCTGTACCATAGCTCAGGGGCACTCCTTGGGATTGGTGGATGTGTTGAGTTGGGTAAGCTTTTTATTTTGTTATTTTTTGATAAGTCATCACAATGTTTAATCAGAGCTTCTGTTCATCAGAACTTAGTATTCAGAGAATTCTGAGGAATTTCATGAGTGTTCCACAATTACAATGTAATATTTTTGGGAAGGACACATTTTCATAATGTAGCATATTCTTAAACTACAAAGGATAAGGTCCTGGGCATTTGCCTTTGTGATTTCATCAGTTTATAGACTCCTTTTTCCTTGTGGCTGCTCATTTTCTAGGAGACTAGGCCCAGGGTCCCCAGAAAATCAGTCACAGGGAGTGAATATGTCAGCTGCATAACAGTTTAGAGCAGGCTCAGAAATCCCAAGAATTACTTTCAGCATTCTACTGAGCAAAGCAAGTCAAAGCGCAGATAAGAGTCTAGAGATGAACAGTGTGACAACATACTCTGCCTCTTCCAGGCCAGAAGAATAGCTTGTATTACTCAGAGGAGTGACAGGAAGAAATTGTAGGGCCAGTTTCTTTTCTCTCCAGTCTGTCCCACACACCTAAGAAGTCTATGATTCCTCAGATTCCATTTTTAGAAATGTAAGATGTTTCATTTACTAGCTCTGAAGTAATAGAGCTCATTCGTTACTGCTACTGTATGCCTGACGTATGCTTACAGGTTATTCAGAGCATGATCAATGTTCACACGAATACATATCGATGGTCAAAACTATATGTAAGAATCTATATAGAGACATACATTGATTTTTAAATTGAGTTGTTAGAAGTGAAATAAGAGTAGGACTATAGTCGTTTCTCTACAGACACACACAAAACAGGATGACCATTCGTACATAAAAACATAGATCACCTTTGTGAGAGTTAAGGAAACCCAGTGACACACCACAACATCTGATTTTGGTATGACAGAAGGAATACCAAACAAATCATGAGGGAAGGAGCTGCCATGTTTGGTGCCCCTTACCTAAATTTGAGCAGCTCATCAGAAGGACGGGGGACAGAGAGAAAGAGGGAGAAGGAGATAGATCCTTTGTGGAAGAGAGGCATTTGACTTAGGTCTGTTCTTAAAGGCCAGTACTTGACTTTGTGTGGTGGGATCCACTGGCAGCCAGAGCCCCGGGAACCCTACAGCCACACCTTTACCTGTTATGGACTGAGCTGTGGAAATGCCTTAGGCTGATTTACGAGCTTTGTCTAGCATCCCTTCTTAAACAAACAGGGGCAAAGTTGAGAGCAAGATTCCATCCACTGTGAAGCAGGGCATGAAAACTAGCATGGATGTTTGTGATAGAACTCAAAGATAATAAAACATGGGGTAGACATATGATTCATATGTGATTCTACTCTTGGTACACATCCACAGGAACTGAAAACATGCGCTCACACTTGGCCATGGGTATGCCAATTACCATGATTATTGATGAGCAAAAAGAAGAAGAAGAAGCAACCCAAATACACATTACTGATGAATTAACAAAAAATTATTACATATCCATGGATATATTCAACCATAAAGAGGATGAAGTTTTGGTTCAAGCTACAAGATAAACAAACCCAAACCCATTGTAAATGAAAGGAACAGTCACAATATGTCACATTACTCCAAAACAGGAAAGTTAGAGCCACATGTACATAAATGATCTCACCAAGGGTAAGGGGAGTTGGAAATTGGAATGACTACTAAGGTAGTGAAGTTCCTTCTGGGGTAATAAAAAAATGTCTTAGAATTAGGTGATGATCATGATGATACCTTTGTGACTATATGAAAAAGCACTGGATTGTGTGCTATAAATTTTGAATTATTTGGTATGTGAATTATATCCCAATTAAAAAATAGGGCACTGTCTTCAAGTACTATATTGAAGAGATATGGCAAACGTGGACATCCTTGTCTTGTCCCTGAGTTTAGAGGAAATGCTTTCTCTCCATTTAGTTTGATGATGGCTACTGGCTTGCTGTATATTACCTTTTTATTTCTAGGTACGGTCCTTGTATGCCCATTCTCTCCAGAACTTTTAGCATGAAGGGGTGTTGGATTTTGTCAAATGCTTTTTCCACATCTAGCGAGATTATCATATGGTTTTTTTTCTTTCATCTTGTTTATATGGTGAATTACATTGATGGATTTTCATTTGTTGAACCATCCCTGCATTCCTGGGATGAAGCCTACTTGATCATGGTGTATGATACTTTTGATGTGTTCTTGGATTCGGTTTGTTAGTATTTTATTAAGTATTTTTGCATCTATGTTCATGAGGGGGATTGGTCTGAAGTTCTCTTTCTTTGTTGGGTCTTTGTGTGGTTTAGGAATCATGGTGACTGTGGTCTCATAGAATGAGGACCCAGCCATACCACTTCTGGGTATACATCCCAATGATTTCTCACCGACTCACAAGGAAGTTTCCTTATCTATGTTCATAGCCGCCTTATTTGTAATAGCTAGAAACTGGAAACAACCCAGATGTCCCTCAACCAGAGAATGGATTAAAAAACTGTGGTACATCTACACAATGGAATATTACTCAGCTATCAGAAACAATGAAATTATGCAATTTACAGCCAAATGGATGGAACTAGAGAAGCTCATCCTGAGTGAGCTAACCCAGACTCAGAAGGATGCACATGGAATCTATTCACTTATAGTCAGATTTTAGCTATATAGTACAGGATATCTATACTACAACCAATGCACCAAAGGGAACATGGACATAGACTTTTTCTTTTTCTTCCTGTCAATGAGACACTTTTCCCTAGTGGTGCTGCCTTGTAGGCTCCCAGTGTATGAGGAGGTTCTTGGCCCTCATGTGACTGCTTAACTGGGGTGGGGAACTGTTATGTAGGGACACTCCACTCCAGAGGAGTGTGATGGAAGGGTTAGGGGGTAGAGGGTGGGAGGGTAGAACTGGGAGGGGTGGAAAGAGGACAGTATGATGGAGATGTAACCTGAAACAATAAATAAATAAATTTAAAAAATTATATTAAAGTTGTAAAAAAAATATGGCACTGTCTTAGTTAGAGTTTTATTGCTATGATGAGACACCGTGACCACAGCAACTCTTATAAAGAAAAATACTTAATTAGGACTGGCGTACAGTTTCAGAGGTTTAGTCCATTATCATCATGGCAGGACATGGTGGCAGGCAGGCAAACATGGTGCTAGAGGAGAAGCTGAGAGTTCTCCATCTCAATCTGCAGGTAGCAGAAGGAGAATGTGTGCCACACTGGGTGTAGCTTGAGCACAGGAAACCTCAAAGCCCTCCCCTACACTGACACACTTCCTCCAACAAGGCCACACTTACTCCAACAAGGCCACAATTCCTAATAGTGCCCCTCCCTATGGGCCAAGCATTCAAACACATGAGTCTAAGGGGGCAATTCCTATTCAAACCACCACAGACACCATGTTAAAATATGTTATTAGAACTATATCCATTGATAAACTTTTTATTGGTGGGACTTTAGTCCAGCTTATTAAACCTCTACTTCAGGGTGTGACAATGCTACTTTAAAGTCTTCACAATAAGCTGCATGTTTTTGTGCAAGGACAAAAAGAGTTGATATCATTTATCACTGAGAAGGATGGATGACGGTCCAGTGCCCATGGCAATACCCAAGTATTTCAGTGCTTGTGGTAGTGTACATGTAATTCCTACTGATTTTGAAGTTGGTTTCATTCCACAAATTGCAAAAAGCACATTTTCAGTCAATACCACATGACTACACTTAAAGGTTATTGGACCATAAATGTAATGTTTCCAAATGAATTTACTACCAATAACTGAGGATGAGCTAATTAATCCCGAGAAGTGAGTGGACCTGTATTTGTTGTTTGTGTTTCATGGTAACTTAGTGCCCATTTTTATCACTTCTCATAGGTGCCACGTGTGTGTTAAAGAAAAAATTCTCTGCCAGCCAATTCTGGAATGATTGCAAGAACTACAACGTGACTGTGTTTCAGTACATTGGAGAACTTTGTCGGTATCTGTGCAAACAACCTCAGGTAAGATAGGTTGTGACTGGAGACTGAGGATTTCAGACAGAAAAGCACTGGGGGCAAAGGAACCTTTGGCTTCTTTGTTTTCACTCCACAATCCTCCAGAATATAATTTATCAAACACTCAGAGGTGGATAATATACAAGATAAAATAAATATAAAAGTTCAGTAAAAAAGTGGAGGACCACCCAGGAAAGTGTTAATAATATGCTTTGCTCTGTAACATGACAGGACAGATCCATAATCAAGGGCACTTCAAGTTCAGGCTAATTCAACTGTTATTATGAAATTAGATGCAATTATGTTTACAGAAAAATAACTCCAAGTTTAAAGTAGATAATGCTTAAAATTCTTGGCTTTAAAAATGACACCAATTATAGTTTCCTAGTTTTCTTTATATTGAATAAATGATTAGATTGGGTATATTCCTGTTCATTTTTTTAACATTAAAAGGAAATTTTATTTTGTGTTCATCACCTGACCTCCCAAAGCAGACAATCTGACATTCTTTTGATCAGTTGCTGCTGCGTGAGAAATAGGTAAGTGCAGAGATTTGCCATAACCTGGAGTTTGTCTTTGTGGCTTGTTTGCTTTTTCTGTCCCTGTGTTCTAGTCTCATTTATCTTTCCAAATGCTTAAAAAATGACTTTCTAAATGTTCTTGGCAGCTAAGAGATGTTTTTTTTTTCTTTAATCAAATCAGTATCAACCTCTTCCAGAAAAGCTATGGGGCATGCTACCCTTTGTGAAGAGGGAGAGCAGAGCCATGGCCCTGAGCTACACCTCCTGGGCTGAGTTCCCTCACAGGGCCTATCTGCCAAGGTGAGGGTGGATGGTGGACTGCAACAGCTCTTCTGTTTTTCCTGGTTGACATATTAACACTACTTCCAATAATTAACTGCAGTCCAGATGAAACTAAGCTGGAGCCCTAACTAAAACTTTATTAAATATGTGGGATTGAAAAGGACAGATGAACCCAGAGAATTTGAATGTGGATAGCCTGGTCTATAAGATGCTTTTGTTCATGAACTTGGAGTTCACCATCGGAAGACTTCTGGTCTACCTGACCTTTTCCTTTTGTCAGAAGCTATTTAAACATGTATATATACATATATATATGCAAATATATATCTATTTAAAATATTTGGTTTCATTATCTTTTCTTATCATTATATATACATATATACATTATATATACATATATATATACATATATACATCCATATGTGCACATGAGGTTTCAATCCATGGTCTATGGGATACTCAGTTTTTCCCCCATTCTGTAAACCTACCTAACTTGTTGCTTGAACTATTTCAGTTTATTCTTGTAGTGTTTGCAAGGAAAGGCAACTATTGGAACACATGATTTTTCTTAAAGAGGCTAGCTGTGTGCTGGGCACATGCATGCATGCATGATTATCAATACGGTTTAGGACCAAGAGGTTTTACCTAGCATCAGAGTGGAAGGGTCAAAATCCCTACCATCAGAATGAAACCCTGTTTTCGGAAGTAAACACCTCACCATGCTAGGCTATAAGCAATGGTCATTTGCTTTTGCTTTCAGTGTGTCTTGCTTTTGCCTCTACATGTAGCAACAAACACTCTCAATTTCTTAAAACTTGAAGTTATGCAGGCTTTTCTGCATTTAAAGAGAAACTCTGAAGTGTCAGTCTCCATAGACATCTAGAGAGGATCATCAGCCCAGCTGTGTTAGTTTCTCAGAGTTGAACGGAGTCTGTATTCTGGAAGAAAGAGATTGTTTCTGGGAAGGAATTGCTGACCAGGTAGGAGGTAACTTCCCATTAGTCCCTGATGGACCAGACAGCAGATTAACAAAGTCCTTGTTTCTTTAAAAACAAACAAACAAACAAAAAACAAGGCTTTAACGTTGGTGTGACTCCTTTGTGGATGTCAGTACACAGTCTGTAACTTTTCACTGAAAGCCAGACGGCCATGTTTACTGAGAACTAAGTCCATGGGGTATCTGTGATAGAAGTTCGGATCACATCAGAAAACATAGTTAACTGTTAAGAGGGACTTAGCATTAACAGTGACTTTATATCACTGAGTGACTGAAGAGTAATTAGTATTTTCTGTGGTTTAGAAAATGTTTCTATCTAATCTATCTATCCATTTATCCATCATCTATCATCTATCTATCTAATCTATCCATTCATCTATCATCTATCATCTATCTATCCATCATCTATCTATCATTCTTTCTATATGTGTATGAGACTATATAAATACTTGATAGTAAAGTTGTAAAGGATTCTGTATGCTTTTTCAAAAACTTAAGAGAAAACACCATGTCAGAACTCATGTTTGGATAGTGTCCCATTACTGAAACCACTGACCTAGTTTTAGTAAAATGAAGTGTGTACTTTTGAGACTTTTTCCCATGCGTGCACAAACAATAATAAATGGAAGAAGTATGTAAATGTCAGAGAAAAATACTATAGAAAAGATTATCAAAAGAATTTGTATCACTTTTCTAGATATATAATCTATATTCAGAATTTTATCTATGTCTATGCTGGAGGGAGGGAATCTTAGCTGGGACAGTAGGTGCAGTGTAGGGCCTTGGGAGGTGATGAGTGTGCTGGCAAAGAATACACACATCCAAGAACAGCTCAGGAGAACTGGTTCATTTTATTGGAGGAGGTATTTATGTCCCTGGGGAGGTGGACAGGGTCTCTGGGACAAGATTTGTGTGGCCGTGTACAATTGGCCAGGGCAGGGATATTGGAAGATACTTCATCTGCATACTCGGGGACTGGGATAATGGGGGAAAACCCTTATAAAGTCAACTCTGATAACTGTCAGGGTAATAAATTCTTACTGGGGTTGATAGTGGGGCAGCCAACTTTTAGGTACCAGGTTGAGAGAAGGAAGGGAGCCAATGCCTGCCATCTTCATTTGAAGCATCCAGGGTTGAAGCCTTCCTTAACCCTTCCTCCCTTAATCCTGGGTCATTATGGTCCCACAAAGAAATAAAGTTTTGATTTCTTACCCTCGGATATTGGGGTTATTGTAATCATGCATGCATTCCAGGCATCCAGTCCACATCCCTTCTTCTGGACAATGGGAAGCTCTAATTCTCACAACTTCTTTCAAGTGACTGACCTGAGCATCTTTCACATAGTGTCCTGGATCCAATGAATGGACAACCTGGTGCTTCAGAGTCTCAGGTTTCATGTCTCAGTTTCAGAGTGACAATGAAACTAGTTAAGGTCACTGTGAAACTGTTCCAGTTAACCAAATGGTTAACAAAGTCCTGGTTTCTTTAAAAACAAACAAACAAACAAAACAAAACAAAACAAAAAAACAAGGCTTTAACGTTGGTGTGACTCCTTTGTGGATGTCAGCACACAGTCTGTTACTTTTCACTGAAAGCCAGACAGACATGTTTTCTTAAAATCAAGAAGGTTTTGGACTTTGAATTCTATTTACAATTTAGGAGAAAGGTCATCAAGCTTTTCCTATAAAGATCCATAATAATAAATATTTTTGACTTGGTGGATCCTAATGCCTGCCTAATATTTACATAATTCTGCCTATGTATCTCAAAAATATGACAGGTATGGCTGTGCTTTACCAAAATGTTTGAAACACACAGGTGGTCCAGTTGTGATCTTTGAAGGCTGTTTTTTTTTTTTTTTTGCCAAAGCTTGGTTTAGACTTCATGATAGTATTAGACACTTATGTAAAGCAAAATTTCTCTTCACGTGAAAATAAAATTTTTAAACCTTCTTTCCTTTTGTTTCTTTCCTTCCTTACATATATGCATATATATGAGAGAGTGAATATGTAGAAGTGTATGCTCCCAATGACTTTTGAGCTTGCTATAGGGATTTGTGATGTCACATTTTTGTAACTAAAATGATGTTACATTTACTGTAACTAAATCATTTTCACTTATATGCACATATTTCTGTGTTAGTGATTTGAATCAAGGAGACAAAATGGTGAATAATGACTCTGGTAACTTTTAATAGTTATGACAATGACCTGTGAAATAATAACTTTATATTACTGAGGAAAAGAATTTTGCCATGTTTTACTTCCAGAAATGCATATGTTTGAATTCACAAGTATCAATGAGAATCATTTAAAAGAGTTTGGTATATCTGTCTAGCAAGTCAGCTGAAAGACTGCTGAACTGGGGAACTTCTACTTGCGGGTCTTTTCAAGAGTAGTATGTAGCTTTAAGATTAGACTCATGGACTCTGAACTGATCATACATGATTTGACTCAGTTCATGAAATAAAAGAAGTTGCACTTTGTTATAAAGTTGACACTAAATGGATGTAATAGTTCAAAACGAAGAGACAAAGAAAATGTTTTAATCATTAAAGTGGTAGTCCCTCACCTTCCATGGTAGACAATAATTTGGAAGGAAAACCATACAATATTTACCATTGATTTCCTCCAGGAATTTATCTTCATAAAATATAGATTCATTGAAAAGATATTACATATCATTGCTATTATTTTTGTTGTCACCATGATTTGTATTTTTGCACAGGGGCTCACATTATAATCCATGTTGGCCTCGAACTCACTATGAAGTAATTGCTTCAAGCTCTTAGCAAGACTCCTGTCTCAGATCCACGCTCTATGACATATTCATTCCTGGGAGTCCAGGTGTGAGCCACACTTCAAGATCAGTTTAATAGTATTAATAGGGATGAGGATTTGAAAATAATGTGGTAATCAGAAAATAAATAATAAGGCAATAAATTGTGGCATAATTGTACAGTAATTGTATAATCAGAGAGATTTATGTGCCTCAAGGAGGACAATTGTCATGGTTCGTGTTAATGAGAAACATGATAGCATCTAGAATCTCGTGACACCTGTGGGGGATTGTCAGAACACACTCCAGGAATGGAGTCATGTGAGGAAAATTCTGAGTGCTTGTGAGAAAATTCCAGGAAAACAAGACAAGAGTCTTGAAACCTCAGGTTTCTTCAAAAACAGAATTGTTCTTGGGTTGTGTTTTTGTGTTCCTCACAGGTCTAGCAGATGGGAGTGAGTTTACTTCAGATTATTCATTACAGCTGGCTATTGTTCGTTGTTTATGTGCCTCCATTAAAAATCATGTTTTTGCCACAGGTAGCTTGTCCTTGTGATTATACACATTTTCCACTCATGAGAATTTTATCAGGTGACCTTTCTTAATTCTCAGAGTATGAATTGTCTGATGCTCTGAATAAAGTTGGCTATTGCATGAGACTTTAGTCTGCCTTGTTTTAAAGCTCCACTCTACTGAGTCCAGCTGCCAATTAGAGAAGTAAACAAGGGACTGTTTAGCTTCTGGACATACATTAGATTAACTGAGGTGGGAAGAGCTATATAACTATGGACTGAATCATTCCCTGGTGGAGATCCTGAACTTTATATAATGGAGTGAGCTGAGTATTGATATGTAGTTCCCTTACTTTCTGATGGAGGTGATGTGTGACCAGTTGCTTCAAACTCCGGCTGCCTTGACTTGCCATCATATGGACTAACCTTGAACTGTGAGCCCAAGTAAACTCACTCTTCCTTAAGTTTCTTTCATCAGGGTATTTTATCAGAGCAACAGGCAAAGTAATTAAGGCAAACTAACAGTTTAGAACAATATTCAGAACACATCAACAAAGCAGATTTATGTAGCTGCATCACAGTGACCTTTTTATCAGTGCACAAATGTGAATCTCTAAAATAATACTGTATGGCAAGATAATAGGTTTTATTTCCATTTTTATTTTTTCTTTATTCTACAAGTTTTCTGTGGTGACTAATTTCTCTTCTTCTGGAACAGTATACATTGGATTAGTTGATCTTCATCCATACTCCTCTAAGAATAATCAGCTTTCTTTCTTCCTTCCTCTCTTTTAAAATGTATTTTAATATGTATGGGTAGCTTGCCTACATGTATGCCTATGCACCATGTATGTACCCGGTGCCCATGGAGGCCAGAAGAGGGTGTCAGACCACCTGAAATTAGGTCATAGACAGTTGTGAGCCATCTTGTGGGTTCTGGGAATCAAACCTGCAAGAGCAGGTTGCAGAGGGTCCTCTGCAAGAGCTGCTAATGCTCTTAATTGCTGAATCATCTCTCCAGGCCCTGATTTTTCTTATAAAGGAGAGGCAAGTAGAATAAAGAAGACCTGAGAATTAGAGGAACAAAATTTAATATTTTGGACAAAGAGGTTTGGGTGATCCTTTTAAATCATCTGGCTTCCTATATGAGCTGTAGCCCTGAGATGATTATCTCTTCATTTAAAGGTGTATATAACCACAGCCCATGGAAGTTCAAGTCTGCAGAACCTGATTTACAGAATCCTTTTGTGTTGGCTTTAGTACCATGCCAACACATTTCGCAATGATTCTTGGTAAAAGTCATCTCTAGCTTGAAAAGCATTCAAGAATTGTGCCATGTAAAAGATTGCTCAAGCAAAATAGATCGTAGGGCTTGCAATTCTACTATTCTACTCAGGAAAATGGTAGTGCAAAGTCATAGACTTTGTTCCATTCCAGATAAGCAATGTCCATGGGTTCCCAGGAGGTAGAGCCAGGACTGCTACTCTGGGCTGTATGAAAAGGAGCAGCTCCCACCTAGTGAGCTTCTTTCTCCATCTGCAAAGTTACCTAAAGTCCCTTAGATATGTGACTCAACCATCCAGTGATCCAGAACCCCCTTTGACAAATAAATCAACCAACCAGTGAGCCTGAGGCTCCTTTGATAAATAAATCAACCAACCAATGAGCCTGAAGCCCTTTGACAAGTAAATCAACCAACCAGTGAGCCTGAAGTCCCATTGATAAATAAATCAACCAACCAGTGAGCCTGAAGCCCCTTTTTTATAAATGGATCAACCAGCCAGTGAGCCTGAAACCCCTTTGATAAATGGATCAACCAACCCATGAGCATATGTCAAATGATTCTGTGGTCTTTGCTCCTATTATATTCACACAGTTAAAAGGTTGAAAGAGGAGCTGGAGAAATGTCTCGGTGGCTATGAGTGGTACTATATTTGCAGAGAACATGAATTCACTTCCCAGCAGTCTAGTCAGGAGGCTCAAACCACAGTTACTCCAGCTCCAAGGGAACTGACCCCTCTGGCCTCCACAAGCACCTGTTCTCACATGCATATGGCCACATCCACCCAATTAATAAAAATAAGTTGAAAGAGATCTGAAGACCTGGCTCCATAGGTAAAATTGCATGCAGTGGAAACAAAAGGATATGAGTTCACATTTTAACACTCTTCTAGAAAGCCCAATAAAGCTTCACTTGCTTGTAACCACAGCATATGGGACAAAGACATGCAGATCCTGAAAGTTCACTAGTCAGCCATTCTAGCCAAATGTTGAACATCAGGCTCAGTGAGAAAACCTGCATCCAAAAATGAAGTGAAAGTGATTGAGAAAGAGAGACATTTAGTGCACACGATGGGCTCACCGGGTGGAAGTGTACCCATGCATGCACCATGCACATAAACATCACACGTTCAATTAAAAAGTACAAATACATTTTAAAATGAAAGAGTACTCTCAAGATAAGAACCATCTCATCTCTTATTCCTTGATCTATAAAAGAGGTTTTAGTATATTGAAGAAATGTTTTATTCATGTGTCTAAGTAAGATATTCTACTAATGTGTCTAAATAAAATAAAATATGCATGCTATCATTTTGTGATTTTATTTCAGTTTTAACTGTCACCTCCTTAGTTATCAACTCACATGCTGTGATTTAAAAAAAAAAACAGTCTGAGGACAAAAGGGTTCATTTCAACAGTTGTCTGTTCATCATGAAAGGAAGTCAGGTCAGGAACTGAAGCAGAGGCTATGGGGCATTGAGTAATGCTGCTTTCTGGCTTCCTCTCCATGGTTTGCTCAGTGTGCTTTTTTATATGATTCAGGGCCATCTTCCCTGGAGTGGCTCCATCCACAGTGGGCTGGGCCCTTCCACATCAGTCACCAATCAGGAAAATGCCCCATGAACTTGCCTACAAGCAAATCTTGTGGGGGCATTTTCTCAGTTGAGGTTTCCTCTTCTCAAATGACTCCAGCTTGTGTCAAATTTACAGAAAAGTAACCATCTCAGCATAATAGCAATACACTTATGGTAGTTTAAAAATGTTAGCATTTTAAAACTATTAAAAAATTTAATAGGTGAGACACATTTATTATATAATTTAAACTTGACTTAATTGTTACTCATGCAATAGCTGTAATTTCATTCTTTTTGTTCTTTGGTTTTTCAAGACAGGGTTTCTCTGTGTATCCCTGGCTGTCCTGGACTCACTCATTCTAGACCAGGCTGGCCTTGAACTCACAGAGATCTGCCTACTTCTGCCAGTGCTGGGATTAAGTGCCTGCACCACCATACCTGGCTATAATTTCATTCTTAATTCAGCATTATTAAAATTGTCACCAATTCTTCCATTCTGTAGTTGAAATTTCTTAATAAGATGTAATAAACTTTACCTCCTAACCCTTCCATCCTATTTCTAATATAAGAGATAGGGCCTCTTCAAAAACCTCAAGAGATCTGCAGAATATGGCATTCAAAGATGTTTTCGTAACTTTAGATTTTTTTATATCAAGACATATCAACTCCTGACAGCACCTCCATTCTCCTCCAAGTAGAAGATGAGCATCAAAGAATCTCCAGTGGGAGATGATTGAATTAGTCACAAGCCTATCTCTTGGTAGGAAAAGCCCCTTGCTCCAACTGTAGACAGAATGCTGTCCAAAAAGGACAAAACCTGGAAGCAGGTAAGTCGACAGCCTAGCTCTGCCAAGACAGGGTAGGTAAGTCCTTCACAACCCCTGCTCTACAATCAATGTCTGTCAGAGAAACGGGGCCAAACGACTGAAGAGCGATGCTGTAATGTATGGAGAGAAAATGGGAACTATCCAGGCAGCCACTGGTATGTCATTTCTTAGTTTGGGAAGCTGCAGACCCTGTACTTCCTATAAAATCAGATATATTTATCCCTCTCAGGTCTCTGAGGTGATTGAAGAACAGATAGAGTCTCATAATTAAATTTTGAGTTGTTTAGGAGTCAAGAGAGTGTTATAGATCTAAGAAGATACTTTTAAAATTGTGTTGCAATTAGTATGAATGTTGAGTCAGATATAGAACTTTAAACTCATGGAGATGTTTCGATAGTAGAATGCTAAAGTCAGGTACCAAATACATATGGACTGGTCATTGGGAATGTACGTTAAGCCATATAACCCTCATAACTGTGGCCTAATTACCTCTGTTGTACTGTATTGTATTTATTATTATAAGAGAAAGAGCCATTTGTTGGACTGAAAGGGGAAACTGTAGGGGGAAATAAGATATACCTTAAACTTAAAAGAAAAAAAAAGGGAAGAGGATGGGGGGTTGAGGGTGGGAGGGTGGGACTGGAGGGGGAATAGAGAGGGGACTGCGATTGAGATGTAACTTGAAGAAATAAAAAATAAAGGAAAAAAAGATGTAATAAACTTTTAACCATTTTAATGGAAGTACCTATCATTTATTTAAGAAATCCCCATGGAGATTTTTTTCAGGCATTGTCTTCACAAACATGGATATTATTTTGATTTCTGGCACCATAAGCTAGTTTGCCCTGTTCTTAAAAGCTGAAGCTGAACTGAGACCCACTTCTGCATTCTGCTGGATTCAGTTTTAGCTTCATTCATAGCAGTAGTTCACTTATCTTGTTGCTTTTGAGTTGTAGAATACAGAAATAAGGCATCTCAGAGATGGCCTTGTCCTGATTTCTACAGGTTGGTAAATATGTGTTCAGTAGGGACATTGGTGACAGAGACCAGATGTTGTTACAGGTATGATTCTAAAATAGGAAGATTATCCTATAGCTGCAACCCAGTGCCAGAGGACTTTAAAGTGGATGTCTCTGTCTGGCTGCAAGCAAGAAAGGTTTAGCATGGGGAAATTAGAGATTTTTAAAGTGTGATTTGGAGAGAAATGAGTCACCTCTGGTCCCTATATTTGGAGACCTAGGTGGCAAGACTAAAGAGTGACCCCTATGACCTGAGGCAGTCCCTAGTCCACAGCACAGAAAAGAGGGACATAGTACCAGAACCTCAAGGAACTAGATTGATGAGAACTTGAATGAGCTCGGGAGTAGACTCCTCCAACACCTCCAGATAAAGGCTAGCAGTCAACACCCTTCATTTCAGGCAATGTCAGTTCATGGCATCCATAAATTATGAGGCAATACATTTGCAAGGATTTAGATGGCCATGGGTGATAATTGTGTGACAGTGACAGAAAGTTAACTGAAGGGTATTATGTGAGCATAAGAGGACATCTTAAAGTAATACGTTTTACTATTGTTGGGTTTAGTTTGCTTATATTTAAGACTTAGTTTGATTTGTGGTGCTCGGTGTACTAACATATGTCTTGTAGAAAATTATGTAAATATTTCTAATTTTGTATAATGAAGAGGGGAGTTCCTAGACTGTGTTACATGCATGTGTCTAACATCAACAGCTATCACTAAATGTTGATCACAGTTGTGGTCCTAATAATCTATGACCTTTCATGCAATCTGTGGACAATCCCACTTGCCCTGAATCCCTGCCAGTGCTAAGTGGAAATTTTTTAGTGCTAAAGAAGAAATAGGTAGACAGTTTTTGATATTTATCATCAACAATGGCATTTTAATTTTTGTATCTCTGGTGACTAATGATATTCTCACATATTTATTAGGTGCTTAGATGGAGGGGTGTTTCCTGTTTAACACTTTGACAAACACCTACGCAATAACAAGAGTGTGGAACTTTCATAAAACTGCAAAAGGAGCCCTGAACTCAAATCAATGCATTTAGCTTGTTTGTCCCAGCATAAAGCAGATCATAAACTTCAATCCGTAACACGTGGCTACAGCAAACTCCCGTCCTTAACGGGTTCACAAAGACCATGCAGAGGGTACCCTAGACAGATGTGGTCTTTATCTATGACATGAGTCTGTGAAAGTGCCTAAGAATGAAACCCTTGGAGTAGAGAGATCTGGGTTGCTTCTAGGGGCTACTGGTAGACCAGGCCTTTCTTTATATCTCATATTTCTCCTAGAAGAGAGCTGAGGCTTTCTTAGTATAGTATGTAAGTTAATTCTTTTTGGTATCCAAAAGGTGTTTGAAGTTCCCTAGGCTGTTTGCTACACTCGAAAAAGTAACCTTGTCAGACATATGGACATACATTCATATATCATAATTCATTTGTGTCAGACTCTTTGAATAAATATGTCATTTTACTAATTTATGTAATTTTCTATGTAATGTCCTTGAATGGACAATGTTTATACATATGAAAACAAACATGCTCATGTACACATATGTACGTGAATGAATATATTTATTGATATCATGAGAAAGAGACATTTTTAAATATTTCTTTTTTAATAGTATGTATACATTTTTTCAAGGTTTTTTTTGCTGCATGCTATTTTTTGCTGCATGCTATAAGTGTTAGCTTTTTTTTTTTTTTAATTTCCATGGTACTTTTTTTTCTTCTACTCACTGCGTGTATAAAATTGCTTGGGTTGAGAAGTTCCTGAAACAGAAGTGTTTGATGAACATGCACTTCAGATGAGGGAATCGCCTTGCGCTAATCACAATTCTCAGACACTGTGATGATAAACCAGAACAGTAAACTCTTGAGTTATCACGTTGATTTTAAGGACTTAATTTTTACTGTTACTTCCTCTGTTGGGAGTTGGGGGTTGCCTGTTGGCTGCAAAATTATACAGGTAATAAATGATAGGCCTAGGAAAATCATCTTCAGCATTTCATAATCCTTTAAAAGGTTTGCTCATCCCAAAATACAATTCCTTCCTTCCTAGTATATCGATCCCCCCAAAGGGTGTTTGCAACTTACAATATGCAAAGAACATGTTCCTCCTAGTTATAGAGAAGGACCAGATACACTCCTAAAACCCAGCATTAGAGACACAATTCTCCGACAGACCTCTGTGATTTCCTTGCCATGTTTGCTTCTTCTCTTCTGTTATTGTACATGCTTGTTTACTTTTAGGACAGTTGTCATTAATAACAGTGATAAAAGAGAGAGTGGGAAACTAGAATTATTTACAAGTGCAGTCTTTTCTCCTAACAGAGAGAAGGGGAAAAGGACCATCGAGTGCGTTTGGCAGTTGGAAACGGTATGAGCAGTGATGTGTGGAGACAATTTTTAGACAGATTTGGAAATATCAAAATGTGTGAATTTTACGGAGCTACCGAAGGAAACATATGTTTCCTGAACCACACTGGGAAGATTGGATCGGTCGGGAGAACAAACTTCTTTTACAAAGTAAGTATACCACTTCATAGAAAACACACCGAGGTCCACAGACTTATATTCACAGCTTCTACTTGTACAAGTGAAAATTCTTTTCGCGTTTTTGAAGCTGAGAACATCTGCAAAGGTAACAGTGGCTGTGGGTGAACCGTGCTGCTGTGGGTTCTGCAAACTCCACTCCTCTGTGTGTGCTCCTACTGCAGCGAGGTTGCCTAAGGTTAACTTTTGTTCGGTTGTCAAGTTTAATGTTTAAGAGTAAAGGGTGAGTCCTGAACAAGTCTCTTCATTCCTCTTCAGTATTTTTCTTTTACCAGTTGTCATTTTTTTTTTATCATTTGTGCCATGTAAGTTATAAAAGCTCCTAGTACAGAGCAATAATAATTTGTTTTAAGAATAAAAGAATTAAAGCAGGGTCTGGAGAGCTAGGTCAATGGTTAGGACACCTATTGCTTATTGAGAACCCAAGCACCATGTCAGGCAGTAGCGCCCAGCACCCTCCAACTTCGACTCTGTGGGATCTGATGCCCTCTGCTGGCCTCCTCAGGTACCTGCACACCGGAATTCACTCACACATGTACAAGTACACATGAATAAAGATAATTTTAAAAATTCTTAGGAAAGGTGATTTTTGTGAAAAACAACCTCAAAATTTGTAAAGATAATTTTGTTTAAAAACATCTCAAGGGGAAATAACCAAAATTGCAATGATGCAGAATATTTGAATACAGTAAACAAACTTACGTGATAGATGTGGGACCTGTGTCTATCAAATGTATAATATCCATCCTTTTCAAACTTGGGAAACATTAACAGACAGTTATTACAGCACTTAGGAAATTTTTAAAAATGCATTCATATGAAGATCACTTTGTAAAGGTGAGTCTTGGTACAGTAGCTCCCAGCAAGAATGTGTTGAAAATGATTTGAGTTTACACTGCAGCCTTGACATCCCCATAGTTTCCTTGGAGAACACTGCTGTCGTGTCAGTAATATAAAACATCACAATTATCTCCAATTTTTTTTAAAAATATTGATTTTCAATTCATTTTAGTTCACTGGTTTATAGCCTGAAATTTTTTTAAAAAGTTGTATCTAACACCATATGAATTCTAGTCTGTCCCTTTTAAAAATCATTTTACCCACCTGGTGTCTGGTTGTAGTGCAAATAATTTTAAAAATTCAACGATTACTCCATAATTAAGCAAAGGCATTATAAGTATGTCTCTTAAAACTTGAAAGCCTACTGCATAGAGAGGAATCAGCTTCCAATCTGAAAGATAATATTATGAGTAAAGGAGAAAGTACATAGTGATGTGGGGTCCCTGTGACCCCCATGTGCTTATGGCCGCTCTCCTGCTATTTAAGTGCACAACCTACAGAGATGGCATTCCGTAACTGTGCCTGTGATGTAAAAAACTAGAAATCTGGAAACAATATGTGAAACAAATCAAAGTTATGGCCAGCCATCAACTTTTCCATGGTAATTTCACCTGGGGGAAAAGTTTGGAAAAGCTAAACATAAAATCTATGGAGGGCAGAAGCCTTTAAACAAGCCATCTACCAAAGGCAGCTGATGGCATACAGGTCATAGTAAAATATCAAGTGCTTCAAAATGGCCAAGAAATGCTTTCAAACATATTTTCCCATAGGCTCGGAAAGAGATAACATCAGGATCTCTTTTTTAAAAAATGAGAGGAGGGTTCAAGAAAACATAAATCAACAAAATAATTAGAAACTAAACATGCTCATCTCCAAGGAAGAAAATGAAGAGAACTGAATCTATGATAGAAACGAATACCACATGAAGAGTCTAGAAACAAGGCCTGTTGAAGAGAACTGAATCTATGATAGAAATGAACACCACATGAAGAGTCTAGAAACAAGGCCCGTTGAAGAGAACTGAATCTATGATAGAAACGAACACCACATGAAGAGTCTAGAAACAAGGCCCGTTGAAGAGAACTGAATCTATGATAGAAACGAACACCACATGAAGAGTCTAGAAACAAGGCCCGTTGAAGAGAACTGAATCTGTGATAGAAA